>SSNR01000326.1:112744-131668 GCA_006937965.1 Callopanchax toddi
CCCACACCGCCCCGGTGGACAAAGCCCAGAACCCCCCCCCATCCTTACTATGTGATGGAACTGATCAAAGTTGCCCAGAGAGATTTTTTTGGAGTGGAGGCAGAGGTTGTCTCAAGGTTAATATAGTCCAACAACAGATTCCTATACTGGTTCAAACTAAGATTATTTTTGTTTTTCCAGTTTATGAGGATCGTTTTCTTAGCGATGCATAGGGCCGTTAGAACCATGTGAGCTGAATTAATCTCTGTGATGACATCTTCTAAATCTCCCAGTAAGCAAACTGGAGGGGAAGCTGGAATATTACATTTCAGACACTTTGACAGATCTTCACATATCCGGGACCAAAATCTCTGCACAGGTGGACAAAACCAAAGTGCATGAATATAGGTGTCAGGAGTGTTGTCTGTGCAGCTTGTGCAGGTTTCAGATGGTGCATAACCCATCCTGAACATCCGATGACCTGTATAGTGAACTCTATGTAGGATTTTATATTGGATTAATTGTAAACTGGGGTTTCTAGTCATTCTAAAAGGTTTTAAACATGTCTGAGACCAGAAGTTTTGGTCATAACTGACTGATAGGTCTGCCTCCCACTTAGCTATAGGAAGAGATATCGAATCATGTAATTTAGACAGTAACCTATATATTTTAGATAGTAACTTCGGAGATTTGAGATTAAGGAAATCTAATACCCTTGATGGTGTTTGTAGCTCTGTTCTATTAAACTTAAATTTATGTTTTATTATAGATTTAATTTGCTGATATTCTAAAAATCTATTCCTGTCAACCCCATATTGTGAGACTATCCTGTTAAATGGGATGACATCGGTTCCCTCAAAGATATGTTCCAGGTATATGATTCCTTTACTCCTCCAGTCTGAGAAGTTGATCATATTGTTGTTTTGTAGGATGTCAGGATTGTTCCAGATGGGTGTACGCCTGCATGGAATCAGTGAAGACTCAGTCATTTTCAGATACTCCCACCATGCTGTCAGAGAAGAGCTGATGTTAGGGCTTTTAAAGCAAGCATTTTGTTTAATGTTTGAGCTAATAAATGGTAGATCTGAAATCTCTATATTGTTGCATATTGTCTGTTCTACGTCTAACCAGGACTCATCTAGTGGGTCCTGCTTAATCCATCTTGAGATGTATTGTAGCCTGTTGGCTAAGAAGTAATGATAAAAATTAGGTACATCGAGTCCTCCTCTGTCTTTGGTCTTCTGTAGCGTTTTCAGGCTAATACGTGGAGGTTTATCCTTCCAAAGAAATTTAGAAATAGACGAGTCCAGAGATCTAAACCAGTCAGATGATGGTTTATTTGGAATCATTGAAAATAGGTAATTGATTCTTGGTAAAACCATCATTTAATTGAAGCAACTCTCCCCATGAGCGATATGGGTAGAGACTTCCATCTGACCAGATCATCTTCCACTTTCTTTAAGAGTGGGATGTGGTTTAGTTTAGTTAAATCTGCCAGTCTAGGAGAGATATTAACACCTAAGTATGTAATATTCCCTGACTGCAACTGTGTGTTAGGACAGTTGGTAAAGGAGCAACTAATTGGAAGAACTGTAGATTTTAACCAGTTTATTGAATAATCTGAAACTTTTGAAAAAGAGTTTATCAATTCAATGACCTGAGAGAGGGAGGATTGTGAATGCTGGAGAAACAGTAATACATCATCTGCATAAAGACTGATTTTATGTTCTATGTCTTTACATTTTATTCCTTTAATATCTTTACTTTGCCTGATTGCTGCTGCTAGCGGTTCAATAAAAACAGCAAACAGTGAGGGGGAGAGTGGACATCCCTGCCTGGTCCCCCTCTGAAGACAGAAGCTGGCTGATGTCCGGTCGTTTGTCCTGACACGAGCTGTTGGAGAACTGTATAAGATTTTTAACCAGTTTATAAAAGAATTCCCAAAACCAAATTTATGTAGGGTTGCAAATAAAAATTTCCAGTTTACTCTATCAAAAGCTTTTTCTGCATCTAGAGATAAAATATTAGTTTCAATGTTTTTACTGTTAGAGTAATCTATTAAACTAAGTAATCTACGTGAGTTTGTGGACGAGTGTCTTCCTTTAATGAAACCTGTCTGATCAGGATGTATTATGAGGGGAGTCACCTTCTCTAATCTTCTAGCGAGGGCTTTACAGATGATTTTGAGATCAGCATTAATAAGTGATATGGGACGATAACTGGTAGGAAATACAGGGTCTTTACCTGGTTTTAACAGGAGACTAATGTTGGCAGAGTTCATATTTGGTCTGCCATTTCCTTCTATTTCCTGTATCATTCTGAAGATGATTGGAGCTAGAGTATCCCAGAATTCTTTATAGAATTCAGCTGGAAATCCATCTGGACCTGGAGCCTTCTTATTGGGCATGGTTTTAAGGGAGGTCAGCGGGAGTTAATGGTGAGTCCAGGGCCGTCGCTTGATCATCTGACAGTTTAGGAAGTACTATTCTGTCTAGAAACTGATCAATCTCATTATCTGATGGGTTCACCTGTGGAGAGTATAAGGTTTTATAAAAATCTCTGAAAGTGTTGTTTATACCTTCAGGATCATAAACTGTATTCCCAGTCACGTCTTTAACTGCAGATATAGTTGTTTTTTCTTTATTTTTTTTCAACTGGTTGGCTAGAAATCTACCTGATTTATTACTATGTTCAAAGATTTCCATTTGAAGTCTTTGTGCTAAAAATTTAATTTTTTTATTAATAATTTCATTTAGTTCTTGTTTGAGAGCCGAACGAGCCAGTTATTTTTCAAGAGCCGAACCGTAAGAGCTGGTTCTCTTAAAAGAGCTGGAGTTCACATCACTACCAACCGTCCTAAAACTGGGAATGATCTGAACATGTATGCTCTCTAACACTACTCTGGAGAGATGATCTTATCATTTTAGATATATTCTTTAATTATTCAGATATTTCATAGGTAAAATGTTGACCTCTCTTATATGGTACTATATTATATGATATTATATTATCCATCCATTTATTCATTTTCTATACAGACATAAGTGAAGGGACATAAGGGAAACAGAAGTAGCAGAATTTTTAAATGTTTTCACTTCTTAGTTTTTACAGTGCATCATTTTATGTACCGGTAATTAAGCTGTTATAAACATAGGTCATCATGGTTAGAAAGCATGAGGTCCACCTGAGTGAACATTTTTGTAACTCCATGAAAAAAAGGTCCCTAAAAAATTTCAATTGCATCATTTTAAATATGACTAAAGAACAATATAAACACTCAGGAAAAGAAAAATTGGCTAAAGATCTCATAATTCATGCATGAAAGGGTTCAAAAGCATTATTTATGGTGTAAGTTCCCCCAGATTCCTCTGTGCGGGTCTGGGCTCAGCCCCCAATGTTTCAAGGTGCAGGAAATGCCCCTGGATTCCCCTGATTACTGTAATGTCTAAAGATAAACATATCAGATATTCCTGCCATGTGTGGTGTGCTAAGAGTGCTCATGGTCCGCTTGGAGGTACGTTGGGACCGCTCCGATCACAAATAGGGGAAATCCAACACGTTGCTCTAGGAATGTTTGTGAGTGAAAATGGTTCGTGCTGTTTTTTCCATGTGGTCACACACCACTCACTGTAGGACCAAAACGGTTAACACTCGTGGTTTCATATCGCCATATGCGTTTTTTCATGATTTGTAATCAGCTGACAATTTGAAAATCTTGCCATGTGAACTTAGATGACTAATGGACTCAAATTGACCATCTCAGAGTTAGGATGTATTAAGACTTTTCTTTTTTATGGTGAAGATGGACATTCAGTTCACACAGTCCTTGATTCTTTCAGTAAAAGAAAATGGTAAAAGTTCCATCTGTAATTAGATATGTGAAGACCTTAATAACAGGTTGATATTGTGTTTTAAAGATCTGTTGAATGATACTGATGTCTGCCCTTTGCTTCTGTGTGAAGAAATAAAAACCCAAAGAGCAACTGGTGTTTAGGTGTTTGGGAGTGTCAGAGGAGGACGTGAGTGGACTGCACATACAAGGGAGTCGACTCAAACATAAATCTCATTCAAACACGTTTTAGAGTGATCAGCTAAATGAAAGTCACTTCTCCAAATTTGAGCTGTTAAACATAGTCCACCAAATGATTCTGTATGTCTTCAATCTATTATCCTCTGTCAGTAAACACTCCCTTCTTTTCCATCAACAAAAGCTGTGATTACCATATTTAGGAGTTCAATGAATAACAGTCAAAAGGACAAAAAAACAAAACAAAACCCATTCTTTATTAGGGTTTTATTATGTATTGATCATCCTTTCACCTGCACTTATTTTCCCAATCCCTCTGATTGTCTGTCTTCTCCTTTACATTGATTGTGTCTCTGGTTTGAGTTTCTTGTCCATCAACAGCAAATTTATTTAGGGACTCAGAAAGATGTGTACGTGTCTGTGCATTTGTGCACATTGTAACGTGTGCAATATATAAACGTTTTTCTACTTTTAAACAACATTGTATTAAAGGGGGTCAGTCATGTTTTAAAGTTTAAATCCCATAGGATTATCTCAGCTTTGCAAGTGTTTCCTAAATGTTTTTCTTTACATGTTTGTTTAGGCTTAACTTGTTTTACTTTGATATCAATGAACATGTTGAGGATAAATATTTCTGGGCTATCTGACCTGAAACCAGATTAAATTCCAGAACTCCTGGTCTCACAAGACCAAAACCAGTCAAATCAACTATTTCCATTTAGTGTTCCTAGTAAACCAGACTGATGTGGACCATGAAAGCAGCATACATAATTTAAATTAATTCAGAGAAAATAGTGTTACCACAGTGTGTTCTAAAATATGGACCCATTGATACAGGCTGTTAGGTCCCTGTACCATCAGTCTCAGAGCTTGGTCCCCATTACTAGAAAGTCGGGCTGGAAAAATGTTGAATACCTTCTCCAGGTCAGGGATGAGGTCCTGCCCCAAATGGAGGAGTTTAAGTATTTCAGGGTTTTGCTCACGAATGAGGGAATAATATGGCGGGAGATTGATAGGCGGATTATTGCTGCGTCTACAGTGAAGTATCTGTCTGTCATTGTGAAAAGAGAGCTGAGTTTAAAGGTAAAGCTCTCGATTTACTGGACGATCTATGTTCCTACCAGGGGCGTGGCTACGGGTGGGCCTGGGCCCACCCACTGTGTACTTGGGCCCACCCAATCAAATGGCTTCCTCAACAAAATTATATATAATTGTTTTATTTTTGAGGGATTTCATTTAAGTCATCATGAAATGAAATAAAACAGAGTAAATTTGACATCAACAGCATGAATGTGTTGTGGTGATTTCATAACTATTACATCATTTGTAAGTCTTGCTCTCATTGGATATTTTGAATAATTTCGGAACCCTCCAGACAAGCTACGGTAACAGCGCAGCTGTGTGTATGCTGCTGTGACTTGTAATGTCAACCAAAGCATTTAAGAAAAGGCAAAACAAATCTTCATTTCAAAATGTTTCAAAAAACAAAAAGTGGAGGACCTGTCCTGTGTTACAGGTTTAATGTGCTTTGGGGTTTAGATATTTTGTTCAAAGATCTTTCTATCGGTTTCTGACAGTGGTTCCTCTCTTTTGCAGTTCACATTTTGCAGCCTTGTACTTTCGCGGAATGTTTTGTGCACCTTTGCATGCTTTAAACTTTTTTTTACAGCGCAGTGCTCATGCGTCCTGACGATCTCCTCCATGGAGCGGAGCGCAGTGCGTCCTGACTCCCTTTTGACCAAGAGTCTGGATGAGTAGCGCCCTTATGCTCCCTTCCCTTTACGAGCTTCTTTTCTGCAGCAAGGTGGGAATGAAAATCTAGGCTTTTACAAGTAGAAAAGATGTTTTAACTGATTGACAGACTGCAGAATCAGAACCATGGAGCAGCATCATGTCTCCAAACGGTGCGCTCTCCGCTCCTCTTTTTCCTCTCTCTCTCTCTGTCCGACCTGAAATAATTAACGTATTTGTATGATGCCTGACATTAATCAGAGAGCACAGATTAATCAGGCTGAAATTGAGACCTCTAGTGATAAACACAGAGCAGCTCTCAGCATCAGCTGTTTTTTTTTTTACCGCAACGAGCAGGTGTCCGTCAGACGCGATCAGAAACATCAATTAAGTTATTTATTCAGCCGTTCTGATGGTCAGGTTGTGTTTAAACGAGATCAGTGTGAAAATGTTAATGCCTTTCTGAGAGAAGTGTATAAAGTTTGAGGGCTTTTACAGCCTTCAAACTTCTGGACAGTGGCGGCTGGTGAAAATTTTTTTGGGTGGGGCGCATTTTTGCTAGTCAGTTTTCAGATGCGCAAAAAAAAAATCACATATCACCACTAGGGCAGGGAATGATAATATTTTCATCTGACTGAATATTTTTCTGGTAAAAATCCCTAGTACCACCAGTTCTCTAGAAATGTGGAGCTGTTAGGTCTAATTCTACACATCAAACAGTAAAGAAATCATAAAGTCTTCATGAGGAGACCTTAGAATAATATCAATATAATCAGATACAAATAAAAAACAACCAAAATGTGGTCACAACAAAAGTTGTAAAAGTTTCAAGGAAAAAACAACCTTGGAAAGCCAAAAACATTACTTAATATTCACAATTATCTTTCTACTGACACCACAAACAAATAAATCCATCTCTAACTAATACAGTCAGATAATTAATGTTATAATTCAGCCAACAACCACTAACCAAGCAAGTCATGACAATCAGCTCAACTAATGAAGTGAATTAACAACAAAATAAAGACACATCCACTGATAAGTCCCATCAAACCTAGTCAGACCAAACTTCCTTAAAACGCCATAATAATTTAATGAAAAGTAGAGAAAACGCATGAAAAACGGGCTAAACTACATAAACCAACGTATTCAATCAGCAGTATCTGTATTTCTCTAACATTCGGCATACACCTCAACAAACACATGTCGCTATTTAAGGTATAAATTCACTCATCAGGACTTAGCACTGCTAGCCGCGGCTAGCTCCGCCTATGGGGTTTTTGAATGGGAAAATCCGTGACAGACACATAGTCATTAAGAAAAAAAAACAAACAAACGAAGTCACTCACCATTGAGTTGATGAAATCAGGACAAATGGAATCATTCAGCTTGTTTTCACAAGCAGGAAAGAAGGATTCTTTGAATAAATATCCATTTTCTACCCTCCATTAAAAAGAGAGCAAGAACTTCCGGTTTCGGTCTGAGCAACACTCCAGACTCCTGCTGTAGTGCGCATGTCACACAGGGACGCTGAAGACCTGCGTCCCGAGCGATCTCCTATTTTTTGCACTCAGTGCGCATGCGTCAGGAGAAAATTGCCAGTGCGCATGCGTCAGGGGCAAAAAACAATGCTCTATGTTGGGACGGCGTCCCGTCCAGACATGCGCAGTAGAACCCAAAGAAACATGACCTATCGGTCCAGTAAAAAATAGTAAGAAAACCTTTCTAAACTACACCTAAATGCAGATTATACACAGCACTTATTGTATATATAATGGATGCTCGTTTAGTTTTATTTTTATGTTAGTTTTTTATATTTTGTGATATCTTTTTCTCTTCTTCTTCCTCTTGGGACTGGTGGGGCGGCGCCCGAGCGCCCCCTATGGACGGGCCGCCACTGCTTCTGGAATCATTGTAAAAATATAAAACTGATTCTTAGCGGATTTCACCGCAATTGCGTCTTATTTTTAGAACGTAACTCCCAGAATAAACGAGGAATCACTGTATAGACACATTTGCTTAAACAAAAGTGACATTTACAAATACACATATTTTCAATTACATTTTTGGGCCCACCCATTTTTGATTAGGCCCGGACGAAAATCTATTTCTGGCTACGCTACTGGTTCCTACCCTCATCTATGGTCACGAGCTTGGGTAGTGACCAAAAGAATGAGATCACAGATACAAGCAGCTGAAGTGAGTTTCCTCCAAAGCCTCTGGGCTTTCCTTTAGAGTAGGGTGAGGAGCTCAGTCATCCAGAAGGGGCTCAGAGTAGGTCCACTTCTCCTGCACATTGAAAGGAGCCAGTGGAAGTGGCTTGGTCAACTGGTCAGGATGGAATAAACCTCGTCCTCCACCTCCTATCAACACCTTTCACTCCTGTAAACTCGGTCTGAAGGCTGCGCAAATTGCTGCGGACTCGATCGGGCGCGTGGGGGCTCCCGTTACCTCTAGGGATGGGAATCGAGAACCAGTTCCGAC
Organism: Callopanchax toddi; assembly: GCA_006937965.1. Lineage (NCBI taxonomy): Eukaryota > Metazoa > Chordata > Actinopteri > Cyprinodontiformes > Nothobranchiidae > Callopanchax > Callopanchax toddi. The sequence goes on from SSNR01000326.1 coordinate 120,966, forward strand.
TTAGAACCGGTTCCAACCGACTAATTCCATCGGAATTGTACACCTCCAACTTCATCAATTCATTTTAACAATTCTCTTGTTTCCGGTTTTCCCGAAATTTTCTGGTCTGTAATCTTTCACCCATGGAGAAATTAGACTTCTATGCACCTCTCACTGGTTCAACAGAACAATAACCTGGCGTGAGCAGCAGAGGGGCTTAACGAGGTGAGGTCCCGACAGTACCGCAGCAGCACCAGCATCTACAGATGAACTCGCAACAAACGCCAAGTCCCCCACTCCGCTTTTTCACAAATCACACTCTGCAGTCTTTGAGCCGACTCAGGAGGGTGAAGGCTCTGCAGAGGTTTGAGTCCAGAAGCAGTACTAGGTGACCCGAGTACGTCCGATTCTGGTTTTCACCTCATCATACCACGCTGATGTACTTGCACACACAGACACATACTCAAATCACACCATGGTTGCTTGTGGTGCAGAAGACTGTGTAGAACTTTTTTTTTTGTCGTTTTACAACTACTGAAGAATTGATAAGGGAATTGCTAAGGAATTGGATTGATAAGCAGAATTGTTATTGGCATTGATATTGATAAAAACCTATCAATTCCCACCCCTAGTTACCTCCCACCCACCATTACGTGTCTTATTTTTTTGTGACTGTCAGAGTTTGTGCTTTATTTGTTGGGCCCATGATCTCCCTGCCCTGGGTGGTTTTTGGGGAACGGGGGTGCCTATTGGTGCCAGAGGGGGAGCTGGCTCCCTAGGAGGGCTTGTCCCCCCAGTCTTGCCTCCCCATCCCCGGACTTTTCCCTCCCTCTGCTCTGTCACATCACCACTCACACAGGACTTTGGGTTACAGGTACGTCACAGGTGTGGAATACCATCTCTCCAGTCCTGTGGCCCAATTTTAATACACAATTTAAACACTTCCACTCATGACATTCTTACAATAATAATCTAGGGTCTTTGGAGAGAGTACACCCAGTGATATCTGGGGGGAGGGGTGGTCTTGCTGACCAACCTCTCCTTTGGTGTCATTGCCCACCTCCACATTGCATTTAGACTTTTAGGGTCCAGGGCAGGGGATGGCGTGCTGCCCTCCACCCTATTTTAAATGCATCTTACTACAACACGCATCAACACCACATTGGAGCAGGCGTGGGGAGACTTGGGGTCTTCCTACACCCCTGCTCGCTGCCTGGGGCCTGGAGTGGAGCGGGCCGTCTGGTCGGGGTTTGTGGTGGGGGGCTGCTTGGCTGCTGCGGTGTGCGCGGAGGTCTGCTCATCCCCACTTCAGTAAGGAAAAGACAATCTTCTGGGTCTGGGGGCCGGCTTCACCCTTAGGGTACTGGCACTCTTGGTATGTTTGCAGGGTGTCGTGTGTGTGTGCATGAGGGTGGGAACGAGCGATTGTGTCTGTGTGTGACTGTTAATCTGTCGGGTCTGGTCTCTCCCCCCTTCTGAGACATGCTGGGCCCTCCTCTGCTGAGACTGTCCTCCCTGGCTATGCCTCGGCATTGGGTGGTGCCTTTTTTTAAGTACCTCAGCACTTTTGATTATTTTTTAATTAAACTTTATTTAACCAGATCAAAGATCAACTATGACCAAGACATATTTCACAAGGGCAGCACACGTTATAGCAGACAAGAAAAACATTAATAAAACAAACATCAATGCCTCTGGGAAAAGAGCATTAACTACGACAGCAGAAATACAACTCATCTGATTTTATTTTAGCTGAGAAATATGGATTTGTTTTTCTTTGCTTCAGGTATGAAGAAACACTTCAGAGCACCACATTGTTGAGTTAAAGAAGCACAATCAGACTCTAATAATATCCAAAAAAAGACTTTCTCATTTATTCAGCCTCCTCCCACCTGAAGAGAATAACATTAGTGATTATTAAGCATATACATGGATCAAGTTTACCGAGACAAAGTCAGACAGTTACAGAGAGGAAAGGAGACAGAAAAAAGTGGGACAGTAAGACAGGTGAAGAGGGATACAAACGATGGGAGACGAGGACGATTAAAACAGAGAGCTGAGAAGGAGAAGAGAAGACTAAAGAATCAGAATCAGATTTATTGCCAAGTCAACTGTTACATTGACGAGGAATTTGTTTTGGTATTTGGTGCAGAAGACAAATGTTACAGGAATACAATAAAGAAAGATCAACAAAAAACAAAAATACTTGTAACCAATAATAAGTGAGCATATATGCAAATTTCATGAAAGTATGTAGTGAGCTAAACATGGGTGGATGGTTGAGTAAAAAGGAATAGTCATAGGTACAGTTAACGGTCAGGGTTTTTTATCTTTGTCGGTGAGGAGGGGGAGGTGGGGGGGGGGGGATCACGCAGATGCATTGAGCAGCCCAACTGCAGCTGGGAAAGCCTGACTTCCTATCCTCTACTGTTAACAACCACCCTCACTAACACTACTGTATATCTACAGTAAGAGTGTGAAAATCTGTTCACTGGGTGTGTGTTTTTGGTCAGCATGTGATTATACATTAGTCTGCATCTGACTGAAAAGTTGATGAAGTCAGAAGTGACTTAGTGAGGAAACGTTAGTCTATCTTTGACCAGCAGCAACACACCACTCTGCTACTTTATGAATCACATTCAACTCTTTGTTTTAATGTGTAACACTGTGTGAAAGCTGTGAACATTCCCAAACCGTCAGGACATTCTGGTGTAATAACCAAAGTGTCTGGCACTACCATGCAACGCTAACTGGTCCCACATGCTTCATTTACATAATCAGGAGAGAAATAAAAGAACTGGCAGTAAAACTGAACGTCTAAAGAAACACAGTGATATTTGAAGGGAGCTGGTGTAACAGACACCAGGAGAGCAAATGATCTCTGTCTGCATCAAAGACATCAGCCTAACAGTGAAGTTATAAAATTAATATTTATTACGTTATATGTTTCTGCCTATCTGATATCACTGGGAGGTGCATTGGGACCTTAGTAAGTTGTGTGTGGAGTTTTGTCATAAAAGTTACAAAATGAGGGAGGATTTTATGATGTTCAGAGATTAATGATGTAGTGTGGACGCTAACAGGAAAGTTACACTGTGAAAAGATATGTTGACTATGATGACTGTAAAACGGGTGGGGAACCTCTGGCCTTCGGGCTATACGGCCCACAGTCCTCTTTATCAGGCCCCCCTTGAGATGTCAAATAAACAATTAAACCCAGAAGGAAAAATATCAACAACCAGAGTGGTGTTTCTGTGATCTATTCGACAGAAATTCATATATCCTGATGCAACATGAGGTCTTCAGCTCAGGGGTAGGGGGAATGTCCAGGGTGCAGTGTATTGCGGTCCAGATGAAACCGCACTGGGTCTGGGTCCAAACTGCTGCAGCATATTAAAACTCACCAACTGTGCAGCACTGGATTGGCACACCAGGTCCAGTAGGCCGATGGTAAAGAAAATAATTGAGGACCACTGGACTAAGGGAACGAATCCCTCCTCTCGAGTCACTACACTGCTTTTCGGTAGGGTGAGGAGAAACCCAAAACATGCTTTTATAATTAAATTTAAATCTTTTTCACATCTGAAACACTAATTGCTGTATACATGTCCAGCTATTCAAATGTAGTCAAAAGGGTTGAAAGTGTAAGTCGACCTTTAACAATCTTAAAGCCGCCTTGTGGATTATTTCATCAAGAGAACAGTTTTTGAACATAACGTCCAACGGCTCCTCCTCAAAACACCTCAACACGCGCGTCCGGTCAAGTGCACACGGCGTATTACGTTGCGGGCATAAATTGTGCAGCTCAAAGTGTAGGGTTTAATCACTCACAGTTCACAAATCTTATTCCAACACTGTACCAGGTGTAGTGTCCAGATATAAATGTTAGGAACGCTCCTGAGGTGAAAAACGACAAAGAAGTTGGCTCTTTAGCAAACAGCTCCTTTATTTTTAACAAGAGCAGCAAAACAACGAGTGGAACCTATTTTCCTGGCTGAACAGTCATCTCTGGGCCTTGAGCACCCTCTATTGGAAATAGTGGTGGTACTGCACCCTAATGTAAAAAGCATTCATTATTTCAAAACACCACAGCTCCTCCCCTGTAGCTTAAGAGTTGACATTTCTATTTTCAAACAAACTATAATGGTAATAACTTGTGACCATTGTTACAGTATCCCACAAACAATAATCCAATAATCCTTGACTATTCGACATGAAGAAAACATCAATATATCCTCACATGAACACAGACTCTTCACAAGTCCCAGCGTTTAGGAGGACGCACTGGTCCCGGACCAACGGTGGACCAGCGCAGGCAGATCGTTTTATTCTGCACACACACACACACACACACACACACACACACACACACACACAGACCTGATACACACACCTGTATGACACATCCCTGAAGGAGTTTGGCAGCTGACTTCTTGGGGAGTATGAATGGTCCCTGCCAAACAAACTTTGTTCTTATTCTTGGAGCTTCCCCAGTGAGAATAAAGTTCTTGCTTCTCATGGAGAATGAATTGGCCTAAAGTTACCTGTCACATGTCTACATAAAACACTGTAAGGACAGAACAATGTAAAAGGCAAGTGCATATGTGTATTTGTGCCTGGGTCTCAGAGGTTAGTGGTTACCATGGTTAACCTTTATGATCCACTGGCAGTCAGCTCTAACATTTTTTATATTGGTTCTGTTTGGACTTTTTATACAGTTTAAACATCAAAACAGGCATTTTACCACAGCTTAGAGTTTTAGTAATATAAGTTTTAAATAATTATTGGAATTGTTTGAAGAAATAAATGACATTTCAGGGCAGTAGCTGCTTTGGTGCACTTATACATTTTGTTATAGATCTGGTAGCTTAAAAAAAACTGGACTTAGTTTCTTTGCTGTTTCTTCCTGGGAGGATGATATACTGTAAGATGGGTTTAAAGTTGGTCAGTGGAACAGCTCCCACTATGGACATGTTGCCTGTTTCACCACGTGACCAGCTGGTCCTGGTCTGGGGGGGCTTCATGAGGAGAACCCTGAACAGCCATTGTGGGGAAGTCAGAGGTCACGTTTGGTTACAGAACAGCAGCCACAGAGCTGGCAGGGATTTAACATTGTGGGCGAGTTAAATGAAGGATGGTGGATCTTTGAACACTCAGTTGGCCTCGTGCTCCCTGTCAGTGCTCACTCTACCCTTCTCAGTCCTGCTGCGCTTTTGTTCTTTCTTCTCCTGCAGTCAGTGAATAACAATGACTTATGAGCTGATACGTTCTCAAACCAATTTAAAACTTTTCAGAGTACATGCAGGACTCTCTGAAGCCTAATCAGCTCCTGAGACCTGGCAGAAAGCCAAAACTGTGACATTTTCAAAGAGACTCACTTCATTTCATTTTCACTAAATGATCTTCAGACTCAGAATAACAGTTGTTGGAATTGACGACATACATCCACTTCAAAATGTCAATTTAGTAGAAATCAATGACTGAAATAGGAAGACAAAAACTAAACAGTGGAGGGATCTAATTAAGATTTGCTTGTGCACTAAACTGTGTGTGTTGTGTTCTTCGATTAGCCCAGTTGGCTGCCGCTCCTCACCAGCTGTGTGTGTGTGTGTGTGTGTGTGTGTGTGTGTGTGTGTGTGTGTGTGTGTGTGTGTGTGTGTGTGTGTGTGTGTGTGTGTGTGTGTGTGTGTGTGTGTGTGTGTGTGTGTGTGTGTGTGTACGTGTGTACATGTATATGTCCTGCTGTTCAGCAGTCTCTCTGACAGTGTAACACTGTGGTGTGTGTGTTTGGGTGTGTGTGTGTGTGTGTGTGTGTGTTTGGGTGTGTGTTCTACTCTGTGTGTTGGTTTTAACTCCAGACTGATGGAGTAACAAATAGGCCCTGAGGCCTCTGTACACTGACTACAGCAGGGACACCTTTTAATGGGCACCGCAATTTCAACCACGCATCAAACACTCTGAGACAAAGAAAAGCTGCATATAACACACACACACACACACAGTCGCAGTGTGACCCTGCGGTACATTTTTAATTATCATCTTGTTCTAACCTGAGGGTGTGGGGTGGGGGTGAGGGGGATTCACATCATCAGCCAGTGTTGTTGCTCATTTTCTTTTCCCCCACATCCCCTTTCCGCTCCATGCTTCCCTGTCTCCCCACTTTGTTTTTTCGTCTTTCCATCACTTCATTCTATTATTCTGAGGATGAACGATGTAATAATAGAGACTTTTTGTATGATGTTTCTAGTATTTATGTCTTCTTCCTCACTTTTCTAATTGTCCAGCAGGATGTGGCCTATGAAGTTTTAGCTCAGACATGTTATGAACATTTATCTCACCATTGCATCACCTTAGTTTGAAGAAACAGAACTTAGTTCTGACCATAATGATGAGTTAATCTAGTAAAGGCCATTTTGGCTTGTTTTTAGCACCCCCTAGTGTCCATTTAAATCACTGTTGTAAAAACATTAGCATTTTCTCTGCTCAGAAACACCTGAATCTAACTGTTGAAATGTCTCCTCAGCCTTCATTGCTTTCTACTGGAGCGGTTCATTCAAAGAAATCAGCTGTGTTCAAGCAGGGAGAAATAAAAAAAATGCAGAAATCATGAGCTAAAAATAATCCAGCGCTAGCATAACAGCTAGCCACATTGGGTTAGTCTAACCCTCGTGAGATACGTGACTTTGTGAGACTTCAGGACACCGGACCGGAGACTCTGAAGTTGCAAACGTGGTATTCTGGATCCAAGCAGCAGATGGGGCTAAGTGACTTTTCATTAACCCTGTAAAGGGTCATATTAACACATACTGACTCAAGGAAAAGATTTAAAAATATGAAAAAGTTACTTAGTGTGCCTTTAAAGGTCAGGACCAATCAGAGAACTTCTCCCTTAAAATCAAATGCTTAGATGTTAGCACTTTACATTATTCGTCATGCAATGCTGCTTTTCTGGAAGTGCTACATGCTAGCTTCAGCTAGCAAACTACAGAACTATTTTTGTAAGCCAATAAACATTAAATCCTATGTAAAGGTGGCAGAGTGAGATGTTAAAGAGCAAGTTGCAGGTTAAAGACTCCCTTAAACAAATGTTTAGAGAAGTATAATAGAAACTTTTTCTGAATAAAAATTTACACAAATATAAAACTTATTTAGAGTTTTGGAGTCATTTATGTGAGAAATTTCTATTTTCTCCCAAAACCGGGAGAGACGTAGGGGAAGGGGAGCGACGTAGCTGCAGGAGGGGAGTGGCCTTCTTATCTCAAGATAAAAAATATGATGCCGATTGTGACACAGGTACATCTTTAAATGTTTACAATTATTTAATAAATAAAGTTGTAATTAGCAGAGGACATGATGGAGAAAATACATTTTCAGTCTGGTCCGGGAACGCCTTGGGGTCTTGTCAGAGGTGCTGACTGAGGAGAGGACAGTCTGGAGCTCACGGTCTGGAATGGCATCCCCCGCGACCCAGACCGACGGTATGTAATTAGCAGATATTAGACAACAAAACTTACATCTCTTGTACAGCTGAGTCCTGATGGATCCAGGATCTGGTCTGATGCCTGTTACCAGCCGTGTTGAAACTGCCTCATAAGCCTCTGTTAGCTGCCAGCTGCCTCATTTTGTTTTGCTTCTTTTTAATGCTTCTACTATTTTAAGTTTTTATGTTTTTACTGTTGCAGTGAGCATGTTCATGACAAAACAATTTCCTTAGGGACAATAAAGTTCTTCTTGTCTTATCTTGTTTGTGTCTAAGACCCATTTGTAATTTACTTTGTAGAAGAGGGTAGGTCATATAAGATTTTTCTTCTTCCTCCCCCTTTTCACTTGGATGATGTTTGTACTGTGAATTAATTATATATAAAAAAAGTTTTTGCCAAGTGAAAAAAAAAAATTGAAATTCAAGGGGAAACTCATACAAGGCTATGACAAAAGAATACCTGGTATAAAAACAAAAAGAGAGAGACCAAATTAACTCTTTAACAATAAAACTAACAGAAAAATAAACCATGACTGGAGAATGTAAATAAAAAAGTGACTTGTAAACTGAAGTTTATAAAACAAGGCGTGAGCAGTTCTAAGCTTTGGCTTCAGACGTCCCAATTTCAATGGTGAAAGATAGAATGATTCTATGAATGTAAGAAACTCAAACTGTGACAATAAGGAACTTATAATTGTATAAAAATGTATAACGGTGTGTACAATAGAAAGAAACTCCTTCATTCATGTTAGTTTCTGTTTGACAGGTTGGTCAAACAATAACGCCACAGCTTTAAAAACCTCTGGAAATCACCTCCAAGTCTGAATCTTTACATTCTGCTGATGGAACTGAGTCAATCTGAGTTGAAATTGATGTTCCTACAAGGACAATTTGTGATTTAAAAAATAAAAGGTTTATAGGTTTAAAAGGGGTAATGATGGAAGGTATATCATTGCATAATTTCATAGATTTGTAGTTTTTCTCTTGCTGAGAAGAGACTTCTTTAATGAACCCAAAACTTTTTCTCTTTGAGTTGCAGCCGTTGACTTCAGTGGTCGGTCAGCTAGTGTGTGTGTGTGTGGTGGGGGTCCAGATTGTTTTGTCTTTAGTTGTATTTCTGGACTGGATGAGGTTTAGAAGAATAGGGATGCTGAGGCGGGACTAAACAACCTTACTTAACGTTCCAGTGTCACCTGTCAAACAGAACAACAGCTGCTGCTGAATTGAAGGAATTGTGAATTTCTGTAAATGGTGTGAAAAATAACCTATGGATATAAAATATTCTCGATCACTTAATATATTTTAAAAAGTATTAAATCAAGGTAAACAATAATTATGGAATGGTGTCTGTGATCAAGCAGAACAATCTAGTCAGGAATGTGATAAAGCATTTGTGTATTATTTTGTAAAAAAGGGGGCAGAGACGATGAGACATTTTATTCTCTCTGTTTCTTTTCATTCATATATTGGTTTGTGTTTACGACGTATGAATTCTGTTTGGGGTTTTTTCTTCTGAAACAAAAAAGAAAATTTCAATTCTGTTTGGGTTTTTTTCTTCTGAAACAAAAAAGAAAATTTCAATTAAAAGTTAAAAATATATATATAGTTGACCAATGGATCAAAATAATAAATTTGGGACTTTGGATAAATAAAGCAGAGTGAATCCACTGGACTGAACAACTTGATTCTAGTTTATAAAAGTTAAAGCTGGTTTGAGCTGGTCAAATGGGGTTGATGTTAAGAACAGACCCCTGGGGGGAAAAGCTCACAGGAATCTGGTTCAGACATAAAAACATCAGGCTTTTTGGAGGTAAAAAGTTGAGTGTGTGTAATATGTAGACAGGTCAGATGGTGAAACAAACAGATTTCAGGTTTTCTTTTAAATGTTCTGACTTTTTTTTTTTTTGTCGGGGTCTGAGATGGAGGTCCTGGAATGAAGCAGACTATTGCGGACTACCAACCCGTGGTGGAGTCAACTCGATTGACATGTGTCTGTTGGATGGAGGCTTGGAAAGGTATGGGCCATGATTTTCACTCCAAAAGAGTCAGAACAAGGGTTTGATTCATCATCAATAATAGCATAGCTGCTTTATTTATAAAGCGCTTTAAAACAATACAAAGATTGACCAAAGTGCTGAACACTGAAATAAACATAAAACATACCCATACCAATAAAACAGTTAAAAACAAGATCAAACAAAAAAGTGTCACCACTCACTCCTGACTAAAGGCTATGGAATAAAAGTGTAATAATAATTGAAATGCTTAGTGTTTTAAAACTATGTATTATTAAAGAAACAACTTGATCAGTTTTTATTTCTTATGTGATTCTATATAGATATTTAACATATAACAGTAATGATGACATAAAATTGTCTTATAGGAGCAAGTCTTCACCCAGAGAAATATTTCTCTACTGAAATAGTTTTGTTGGATGGATGGATCAATTCAAACTTTTTCTTTTAGACTGGGTGAACCTTAAAGTAAAAAAAACAACAACATATTTTTAATTTGGTGACAAGTGAGGCAATCAAAAATGTGTGTTGGAGTCTGCTACTATGAGAAGGTTTTTTTGGATACTTGTGTAAGTGTGATCAACAGAGGTTTTGTGTGTGAGAGAGAGAGCAAGAGAGAGAGAGAGGGACCCCATACCAGTTTTTAAAAATAAAAATGACCTGCTGCACATTGAGGGGTATATATTGGTATCTCATAAGAATACAGGTTTTGCTTCCTTAGACAATGTAATAAAAAAATGTGAGACTTTGAAGAAGAGAAAAGCAAAAGAACCCACTACGTTTATTTCTTTGAAGTTTTAAAGTGATTTCTGTGTGTAGAATAACGGTAGAAATGGTTTAAAGTAACCCCTACAGAAGATTGGTGGGGGATCCTTGATCAATAGATTTTGGAAAAACAAACTTTACTCCCCATCCCCCTATCTAGAACTTTTGTGTAGAAAACACATTTCATTTTTTCCTCACTTAGACTGTGAAAACAAAAACATGGCTTTAGTTTTAAAACTCTAGAAAAGACTTTGGAAAAATGGAAACTCTGCAGTCTCTGTGAGAAACTGGAGACATAGTGCAGCAAAGTAGTTTTTTGTTAGATTGGAAATATTTTAAAGAACATTCTTATGCTTGTACTTTGTAGATAAGTTGTAAAACATCCAATATTTTATATTTTGTTCATTATCTTTTAGACTTTTAACATTCTTACTATGTGTGTGACAGAGAGAGAGAGAGAGAGA
>SSNR01000326.1:140501-158422 GCA_006937965.1 Callopanchax toddi
AACAGTTTTCAACTGACAAACAGAGCTTCAATATTTTTCTCTCTGCCACTAGATGGCGATACTGTTCCCTGATTAAGGGCAGCACACTCCCTGCCTGGTATGATAATTCATACCACTATACACAATTACTATGAAAAAGCAAAACCACATCAGAGATGGGGCGCACATACAGTTTAGGAAGACCCTGTTTTACCACCTTAACTTCTACTGTACGCACTCTACTGTCTTTGCTAGGTATAGTCTTAACAACAAGTCCAATAGGCCAGGCAATCCTCTTGACTTGTGAATCTTTCAGCAGGACGACGTCCCCTGGTTGCAAATCACGCCTCTCAGATTGCCACTTCCTTCTTGGTTGAAGTGCTGCCAGATACTCCTGTCTCCATCTTTTCCAAAATGCATCAGCTAGACCTTGAACTCTCTTCCAGTGTTTATTCGACAGGTCTTTAACATCAAAGTCTCCAACTGGTGCAGACAGCGTATCTGCTTTTTGAGTCAGCAACATCGATGGTGAGAGGACAGATGGTGCCTCAGCATCTGAAGATACTGGTATCAATGGTCTTGAGTTCATAATGGCAGTCACCTCCGCCATCAGTGTGATAAGCACTTCATGAGTTAGGTGTGAGCTCACCGTCTTGAGAAGAAGAGCATCTATAATGTGCCGTGCGACACCGATCATCCTCTCCCACACCCCACCCATGTGTGAAGCATGGGGAGGGTTGAAGAGCCAGGTGCATCGATTATCCTTCAGGTAAGTTTTCACATCCGGATCATTTGATTTCAGGTTAAGCTCTTGACAGGCTCCAGTAAAATTTGTTCCTTGATCGGAACGGAGTGTTTTGACAGGCCCTCTGATAGCCATAAAACGTCTAAGAGCATTAATGAAGCTCGTTGAGGTCATGGACTCTATTACCTCGATGTGCACTGCTCTGGTGCTTAGGCAGGTGAATATGATAGCCCAACGTTTGCTCTCGGCATGTCCTCCTCTAGTTCTCCTCGAACACACAGTCCATGGGCCAAAAACATCCAGACCAACATGTGTGAAAGCTGGCTCCATGGAGAGTCTCTCGAGTGGTAGATCAGACATCCTTTGTTCTTCTGGCTTCCCTCTGAGTCTGCGGCATACAATGCACTTATACAGCAGAGTAGAAACAAGTCTCTTTCCTCCAATAAGCCACAGTCCAGCAGATCTAATGGCTCCCTCAGTGAAGTGCCTTCCCTGATGAGCAACTTGCTCGTGAAAGTGCCTCACTAACAAAGTGGCAACATGAGACTTGGGAACAATCAGAGGATGTTTTTCATCATATGCCAAGTCTGTAAAGGATGAGCGGCCGCTCACTCTTAACAGTCCATCTTTGTCCAAAAATGGAGTCAGCTTAGTCAGCAAGCTCTGTTTTAAGATACCTTTTCCTTCAACAAGGCATCGAAGCTCACTAGAAAAGGATTCTTGCTGCACAGATTTGATTATGGTTATTGTTGCTTGTCTGATGTTTTCTGCTGCTGTGCTTTGGTTGGCTGAGGTTTTCTGGATACTTTTCACTTTCTGGATAAGGTTTGACATTGCTCGAGTCAACGACTTCCATGTAGAGAATCTTTCAAACCTATGTGACCCAAGTAGGTTCTTTGTCACCTTAGTCATGTGAGCTGCTACAGCTGGTTGAATCTCTTGATCCAATTCTGGCTGCATCAGCTCAAAGTTGGGAACCTGAACAGCAGACTCTGGTTGAGATTTAGATAGGAACGATGGTCCAAAAAACCAGTTAGTTTTCTCGAGATCAGCAGCAGGGATTGGTCGGGTTCCATGATCAGCTGGGTTTTCATCTGTGTGTATGTAACGCCACTGATGTGGGTCAGAAGACTTTCTGATCCGTGCAACTCTGTTGGCAACATAGACGTAGAATCTTCTTGTGGTGTTGTAGATGTAACCCAACACAATTTTGCTGTCTGTGTAGAATGTCACTGACTGTACATCAGTCTCCAGTTCACCTTTAAGGAAGTCGGCTAGCTCAACAGCAAGCACAGCTGCACAAAGCTCCAGGCGTGGGATTGTGTGAGCTGGGCGTGGCGCTAGCTTGGATTTTCCCATTACAAATCCCACGTGGCAGTCTCCTGAAATACTGACAGTCTTTAAATAAGTTACAGCAGCTATAGCTATGTTTGATGCATCCGAAAAGACGCATAGTTCTCTGTACTGCGTCTGTGTTGTCAGAGAGATGGGTACATAAGGCCTTGGGATGTGGAGTCGTTCCAGGTCTTCCAGCGACCTTTTCCAGAGCCTCCATTGCTCTTCTCTGGCAGCTGGGAGTGTGGCGTCCCAGTCGTACTGTTCGAGACACAACTCCCTGACAATTTTTCTTCCACCAATGGTAACAGGAGCAACGAACCCCAATGGGTCAAACAAACTGTTCACTGTGGAGAGAATGCCTCTCTTGGTCACAGGCTTCTCATCTTTGGACACAGAGAAAACAAAACTGTCTTTGTCAAGACTTCAGCTCAGACCCAAGCTCCTTTGGAGAGGCAGTGGTTCTTCTCTGAACTTGAGATCTTTTAGTTCTTTGGCTCGGTCTTCTGGAGGAAATGTCTGCATGACCAGGTTGCTATTTGAAGCTACCTTGTGTAGCCTGATGTTTGATTCAGCCAGCATTCCTTGAGATGTTTTCAGGACACTAACGGCTTCAAGTTTAGTAGGAAATGATGCAAGTCCATCGTCTACATAGAAATTGCGCATGATGAACTTGGTAGCATCTGCAGTTGCATCCTCTGCTTCCAAAGCAGCCCTCCTTAAGCAGTAAATAGCGACTGCTGGCGATGGACTGTTTCCAAATACATGTACTGTCATCCGGAACTCTTTCACAATGCCCTCCAAGTCGTTGTTATCAAACCACAAAAACCGTAGTCTCGATGTTCTTCAAACACATTGAAACAATAGAACATCTGCTGTACATCTGTAGTGACTGCAACCGGTTCCTTGCAGAAGCGGATCAGTACTCCAATGAGTGTATTATTGAGGTCTGGTCCCGTCATGAGTACATCGTTGAGAGAAACTCCTTCATGCTTAGCGCTTGAATCAAATACAACTCTAATTTTATCTGGCTTTTGTGGGTGATAGACGCCAAATAAAGGTAAGTACCAGCACTCTTTACCTTTTTTCAGGGGTGGAGCTGGCTCTGCTTGTTTTTTATTGAACATGTTTTGCACAAAGTCAAAGAAGTGTTCTTTCATCACAGGTTTTTTCTGCAGAACTCGCCGGAGAGACAAGAGGCGCTTTAATGCCTGGGGTCTGTTGTTCGGCAGGGGACTCCTTGGTGATCGAAAGGGTAAAGGGGCGACCCAGGTATTAGAATCATCTCGGTACACTCCTTGTTCCAATGTTTCCAGGAAAATCTCATCCTCAACCGACAGAGCAGGTGTGTCATCGTGTTGGGTTGTTTGAAACACCTGGTCACCTAGACTGTCTGAGAGACTTCCCAAGTGAGGTACGCAGCCTTGAGAAGTTGAGTTTGAGCTGAATTTTTCTTTGATCTGAAAAGTGTTCTTGCATGGACTCGAGAGTGAAGCTCGACCATTTTGCAGGATGCTTGTTCTGTAACAGCTTATGTTAGCAGGTCTGTGTGCTCCTCCAAGACACACATCTCCAACAATGACCCATCCAAGGTCCAATCGCTGGGCGTATGGCTGGTTGTATGACCCATTACACTGCTCTCTGACTTTGTGTACACAAAGAATGTCTCTGCCAAGCAGGAGGAGGATGTCTGCTTCTGGGTCAACTTCAGGGATTTTACCCTGGATTTTTACCAGATGAGAATATTGATGAGCAATCTCAGGTGATGGGATTTCAGCTCTATCATCTGGTATCATGTCACATTCTATGAGAGTGGGGAGGAGAAGCTGTGTCATGCCATCCATTGATTCAATAACAAAGTTGTTAGCACGTCTTCCTGATGCTTCTGTAAGCCCCGAGCACGTCTTCAAAGTATAAGGTTCCAAATGTCCATCAACTTTGAAAAGGTTAAAGAAGTCTGACTTTGCCAATGAACGATTGCTTTGTTCATCAAGGACAGCATACATCTTGACCTCTTGTTCTGGCTGACCACGAGGATACACCTTCACTAAACATATTTTTGAACATGATCTGTGACCCATCAGATCTCCACATATTTCTGTGCAGTTTGACATGACAGCTGTTATTTGAAGGTTTCTTTGCTCCCCGCCATCATCTGCAGAGGCAGCTGTGTTCTCAGATCTTTGCGTTGACTGACCTGGATGCAATGCAGTCGAGTGACTCTCACTACCACACTGTTTGCACTGTACTACTACATCACAGTCTTTTGCCATGTGGTGAATAGAGGAACAGCATTTGAAACAGATGCGATTTTCTCTGAGAATAGCTTTTCTCTCCTCCAGAGTCTTACTCTTGAACAGGCGGCATTTTCTCAGCGGATGAGGTTTGCCATGTAGGGGGCACTGCTTCTCTGGATCAATGCCGCTCCTGTCTGCTGACGCTTTGGGGCCGTTTCCTGCTGTTTGAGAGACATCTGTTTTCCTCACAGAAACGGGAGACTGGTGTTTCTGTTTGACAAGTCTCTCCTCTCTGGGATTACAGGCAGGAGGACTGGTGATGAAAGCAAAACTTGGATCATTCCGAGTTTTGGCCTCTTCCTGTATAAAGTCTGTGAAGAATGAAAATGGAGGATAGGGCATCCGTTTGTCTCTTTTGAACCTTGAGGCAACTGCAACCCACTTCTCCTGAAGGCTGTAAGGGAGTTTAGCCAAGATAGGATTGACGCCGTGTGCAGTATCAAGGTGTGAAAGACCAGGGAGAAACCCATTCTGTTTTGCAGCTTCCAGCTCCATTAGAAGATCCCCCAGCTCTCTGAGACGCTGGTTGTCTCTGTTTGTTATTTTGGGCAGCTCCTCAATTTTCTTGAGTAAAGCATGTTCTATGATCTCTGGTGCACCAAAACAATCTTCCAATCTTTGCCAGACCACATGGAGACCTGCACCAGGATTGCCAACATAGGCAGCTCTTATTCGTTTTGCATGTGCTGCTGACTGAGGTCCAAGCCATTTTGCCAGTAGATCCATTTCCTCTTGGGCTGACAAATTCAGGTTGGATATGGCACTTTGGAAAGATGTTTTCCAAGCCCAGTAGTTTTCTGGCTGGTCATCGAATTTTAGTAAGCCGGAGCTAACCATTTCTCTTCTCATCAGATACTTGGCTAGATCTGAGGTATCTGACTGACCATTTACTGGGTTGTATGAAGATACACCTGATGGTGAGCCATAGAGAGGAACATCAGTGTTCAGTCTGTTCTCATGATGACTGTGAGACCATCTGAATGGATGTTGTGCTCCACTTACAGCATAGTTGGGCTGTGTTGCAGCCATCTCTGCCATGTGTGTTGGCTCAACAGAGGAAGGCAGCAGAGGTTTGAACTCTGGAGTGTTAACATTCTGTGGATGGCTACTGAAATCTTTGCAATGCCCCACTGGTTCAGATTTGTTTACAGCTGACTGTTGGGCTGAAAGAAATGTAGGAGCAAACTTTAGGTCGTCTGGTGTGTGCGAGACAGTCTTTATCTCTGCTTGATGTTGAACATATTCTTGTGTACGTTCTGAGGGGCTGATAGGAGAAATTTTGTCTAGCTGAGACGGTTGGGGTTCGTCGCTTGCTTGTGCGGATGCCTCCCAAGCCTGAGCTTCAGCTAGTGCTGATGCAGCTGCTTTTTGTGATTTGAGGATGTGTAACTCTGCATCCAACTCAGCTTTCTCTGTATCCAACTCCGCTTTCTTTTTAAGCTGTTCAGCTTGTAGCTTCAGGATATCAGCTTCTTTCTTTGCATAAGATAGCTGGATTCGAGCAGCTTCTGCCTTTGCTCGAGCTCTGACAGCTGCAGCTGATGAGGTTAGCTGACTTGAGCGTGTAGAACCAGAGACTCTCGACCTCGTTTCCAGAGTCCCATCCTGGAGTTCTGATAGCCCTTCCATGTCTGATGAACCTCGTCTGAAGTTAAGTTGTGGATGCTGAATAAAGCTGTAGTTTCACCCAGCCGATCGTGATGAGATAGATGTCTTTTTACTGTTCTGCCCTCCCTGTGCGTCTGGGCGCAGATTGGCAGACAGCGTAAACAGTTCTTCACAGAAGGGCAAAAGCTTGCAGGTTCATGCTTTTATTTTGAAGCCTCTTCAATGAAAGATTAATTTTGATATTTGTAAAACTGTAAACATACAAAGAAAAATACAGTAAATGACAAGTTCTGACTGTCTAGTGCATGTTTACACAAGTACAAGCTATAACATATAGTTATATAGTTGAATGAACAAGAACATTAAAGGTATTTTTAACAAGTGTTGTCCAAAGTCTGCTAGCTTAATGCTAATGCCTATAAGAAAATCTATTCAATGTTGATGGTTAGCGTCTATGGCAAAAAATGGCTCTGAAACTACTTAATAATAATCTGAAAAAGGTTTACAAACAGCCACAGTACTTACAGACATATGTTTCAACACTCTCAAAAGGTAAAACAAGCCTGGATAACAACATTGAGCTGCAACTTTACTCCAGTGGTTACTGTGGTTACTGCAGGGACTCAACAGTTTTCAACTGACAAACAGAGCTTCAATATTTTTCTCTCTGCCACTAGATGGCGATACTGTTCCCTGATTAAGGGCAGCACAGCGCTACTCATCCAGACTCTTGGTCAGCGCGCAAAAGGGAGTGAGGACCCATTGTGCTCCGCTCCGTGGAGGAGATCGTCAGGACGCACTGCGCTCCGCTCCATGGAGGAGATCGCCAGGACGCACTGCGCTCCGCTCCATGGAGGAGATCGCCAGGACGCACTGCGCTCCGCTCCATGGAGGAGATCGCCAGGACGCACTGCGCTCCGCTCCATGGAGGAGATCGTCAGGATGCACTGCGCTCCGCTCCATGGAGGAGATCGTCAGGATGCACTGCGCTCCGCTCCATGGAGGAGATCGCCAGGACGCACTACGCTCCGCTCCATGCAGGAGATCGCCAGGACGCACTGCGCTCCGCTATGGAGGAGATCGCCAGGACGCACTGCGCTCCGCTCCATGGAGGAGATCGCCAGGACGCACTGCGCTCCGCTCCGTGGAGGAGATCGTCAGGACGCACTGCGCTTCGCTCCGTGGAGGAGATCGCCAGGACGCACTGCGCTCCGCGGAGGAGATCATCAGGACGCACTGCGCTCCGCTCCATGGAGGAGATCGCCACTGCGCTCCACTCCATGGAGGAGATCGTCAGGACGCACTGCGCTCCGCTATGGAGGAGATCGCCAGGACGCACTGCGCTCCGCTATGGAGGAGATCGCCAGGACGCACTGCGCTCCGCTATGGAGGAGATCGCCAGGACGCACTGCGCTCCGCTCCATGGAGGAGATCGCCAGGACGCACTGCGCTCCGCTCCATGGAGGAGATCGTCAGGATGCACTGCGCTCCGCTCCATGGAGGAGATCGCCAGGACGCACTGCGCTCCGCTCCGTGGAGGAGATCGCCAGGACGCACTGCGCTCCGCTCCATGGAGGAGATCGTCAGGACGCACTGCGCTCCGCTCCATGGAGGAGATCGCCAGGACGCACTGCGCTCCGCTCCATGGAGGAGATCGTCAGGACGCACTGCGCTCCGCTATGGAGGAGATCGCCACTGCGCTCCGCTCCATGGAGGAGATCGTCAGGACGCACTGCGCTCCGCTCCATGGAGATCGCCACTGCGCTCCGCTCCATGGAGGAGATCGTCAGGACGCATGAACACTGCACTGTAAAAAAAGTTTAAAGCATGCAAAGTTGCACAAAACATTCCGCGAAAGTACAAGGCTGCAAAATGTGAACTGCAAAAGAGAGGAACCACTGTCAGAAACCGACAGAAAGATCTTTGAACAAAACATCTAAATTCCAAAGCACATTAAACCTGTAACACAGGACAGGTCCTCCTCTTTTTGTTTTTTGAAACATTTTGAAATGAAGATTTGTTTTACCATTTCTTAAATGCTTTGGTTGACACTACAAGTCACAGCAGCATACGCACAGTTGCTCTGTTACCGTAACTTGTCTGGAGAGTTCCGAAATTATTCAAAATAGCCAATGAGAGCAAGACTTACAAATGATGTCATAGTTATGAAATCACCACAACACATTCATGCTGTTGATGTCAAATTTACTCTGTTCTATTTCATTTCATGATTACTTAAATGAAATCCCTCAAAAATAAAACAAATATGTATAATTTTGTTGAGGAAGCCATTTGATTGGGTGGGCCCAGGTACACAGTGGGTGGGCCCAGGCCCACCCGTAGCCACGCCCCTGGTCTGATCATAGTTCTTGTTCCTGACCAAAGTTTTTTGTCTCCTGACCACTGCCTCACCCTGCCGGACCTCCTATTGGATTTTCTGGTTCTGACCCTCCTTCTGCTATTGGATTCATGTTACTGCCTGCTCTCTCTGGATTCTCTCTGCCTCGTTACCGAACCGGACCGTCTCGGACCGCCCTGCATTATTAGATTACAAACACTGCCCTCCTCCCATGGTGAGATCACTCCTCATATTATTACTCACCTCCTTGTCCCGATTCTCCTTCCAGTCAACCTCTTGCCGGACTATTATTCTGACGGATCCCTGTCCTCTGTTTGCCCTCTGGTTGAACTCTGAGCAGATACAGAGCCACGCATTCCACCTCCCTTTTCCCCTTATTCAATAAAACCATTTTGTGTTCTATTCCTGTTATCTGGGTCTTGTTTTGGGTTCGGGTCGTACCATAGCTGTTACACATACTGCATTTCTTTGGCCCTAGAAGCATTGCTCAATAAAACCCAGAATCTGGAAGAATTCCTAGTCTCTAATGCTGGTGTTGATTAGTAACTGATTTTAGAATTAGCCCTGGATGGCCGGCTGTGGGCGGTGCCTGTGAGCCCTTCGCCACGGCCCCCGGGGGCTCTACACGCCGACTGCCGGGTGACCCACGTGGGGTGAGCTTCTGTGCTCTCTGGGGGGGAAGTTTGCGACTGCCCTTGTGGTGGTCTCCCTTTGGTGTCCGTGCCCTGGGTGGCCTCTGGACATCTGGGGCCTGGACCTCCTCCGCGTCCTCCATGGGCCTTGGGGGCGGGTTTGTGGCTCCTTGAACTTATTATTGAATGTTTCAGTAGATAAACTTTGCATACTGTCATGTATTCCTGTCTGTCTAGTCATGTTTTAGTTCTGTCCTTGTCATAGTTTAATCTTCTGTGTTTGGTTCATGTTTAGTCTGTTTTTTGTCTTTGTTCATGTCATGGTTCTTGTCATTTTGTTGTTTTTTGCTCTGGTCTGTCTAGTTTTCATGCCCCTGTGTTTCCCCCTTGCCCTGTGTGTTTAATTAGTCCCTCTGCTTTGTTCAGTTCCCACAGGTGTTTCTTGTTCCTTGATTTGCTCCTCTGTTATTTATAGCTCCCTTGTCGTGTCCTCCTTTGTCGGTTCACCTGTTTTTGCCTGTCCTGTTTTGCCATGGTCCTGTCTTCCACGATCTGTTCTGCCCTGTTTAGTTATTTCAACCTAAGTTTATTTAATAAATACCTTTTGAGTTTTACCTGCGCCTCCTGCTCCTCCATTTCCCACCTGCACCTCGTATCCACCTGCCTGTTCATCTCCACGTTCATGACACATACACAAGCGCGCATATACACACACAGGTGTTCACATAAAGACAGACTCAGGTGTTTTCAGACACATTGACTGGGGCTGTGGTTGACACTGAACTCATCTTGAATTAGTCTTTACCGTATACATTTTAAGGATATCACAGCTGTTGTGTATTGATATGCTGTTTGTTGCTGTTGTATTTTTCTCCAAGTTTTCTTTGCTTGTTTGTTTGTTTGTGCTTTATTTACAGGTCTCAAAGTGGATTCTTCATGTCTCTTGTTCTCTTCTTTTTCCGTTTACTTTCCCCCCACTCTTCTTTCTGTACCCTTCCCCTTCCTTTCAGGCTCCGTGTCCATTGGGATTCAAATCAAACCATAAAAATATTCTAATAGAGATTTTAAAGTTATATTTAAATATAAGTCAGGTTGAGCATTATAGCAGTGGCTGTAACGTCACCTGGAACAGCAACACTGTTGGGCTTGTTCCTGGCACTCAGACATCTATTCTGTTTGCTCTACAGCTGGACAGGACACGGGGTAAAAAAGAAAAAAGAATTCCTAGTCTCTAATGCTGATGTTGATTAGTAACTGATTTTAGAATTAGAAAAATAATTCATTGGCTCATTACGTGGTACAGATTTGCCCTTAAGCTCATTTAGTTAGCAAGTGTGACAATAGCTGTTTTAACAATGACACAACTGTGGGTGGAAGTGTCCACTGAACTTCTCAGTCAGAGGGGAAAAAAATGAAAAGAGCTCGACCTTTAAGGCTGTCACGGCCAGAAATCCACTAATCAGTTACAACTGTAGTGGTATGCCAGAGAGCTCTGCTGAAACTTTGTCTATGGTTACATAAAAGGGTTTGGTTCATTCAGCTGCTTTTATTAGTTCTTAATGTCAAATGGCAACAACATTAACAAGCTGGAAAACAAACTGCATTTACAACCACTTTACAACAGCATCAAATAAAGGAGACATGGACAGCCGGAGCTAAAGAATCATCATCCCATACGTGGCAGTATGAGAAACAGAAGAATCTTTTCTAAACACAACATCCTGTTGTTAAACTTCAAACCCAACAACACCCTCAGACAGAAACTGGATTATTCAAAGGACAAGACACCCAAACAGCAGCTTAGTGGTGGCCATACATCCTTTTCCATATTGGTTTACATCAGCAGTATGTAGAGCATCATTTTCTCTGAGCCTCTAAAACAGAACAGCTTTTATCAGCAACCACTATATTACTTTTTGAGTAGTGCAACAGCAGTTTGGTTTAATTTAAAAACTATTACAAATGAATGCAGTTGAATTGATTAAAAGCCATCAGGTAGAGTTAATTCTTAAGGCTAGAATACACCGGACACGTCGGCGACACGCCACTTTGTGGCTGTGGCGTTATTTTGATTAAAAACCATTCTAGTCCATCAGATCACTCACACAGAGCTCGCCACAATGCGTCCCAGAAATGCAAGACGCCACCATCGTGCTAATTTTAGTCTTTGTTAATCAGTGTTACCTTTAATCTTTTTACACATATTATATACACCCCTCCAGATGCCACTGCCCTGACCCAGATGGTGCTGCTGAGGCCTCACAGGGACCATTAGAGCAGACCAGGAGCACTCAGAACCACGTCAGTAACCGCTAGAGTTTTCTCTCAACATTCCCTCTGCTGACCTGATATACCTGCACTCTGCTGGTCTGAGAGTCCTGCATCACTTTTTAAAACATCTTTAACCAGAGTCTGATTCTATACAAACATCAGAGTTTACTCAGAGCACACCCGTTACCTTGGATCTGTTAGCTTCTCGTTGCATGATTCCTCCCTGGACCATCAGGGAAAACCCCTCCACTTCTGTTCACTTGTATCAAGTCAAACTCAGCGTTTGGAGCTCATCTTTGCCTGTGGCGTTGCATTCAGGCACCACTGATCACATCTGTTGTTACAGAACCACCTGAGGCAGCCACAGAAGACTGCTCACAAGCCACAAGGAGGAAACCCTGAGCGACACACACCACGAAAGGAGACAGCGCTCCAGAAACCAGGACCAAGAATCACAGCTTCGTCACATTAAGGAAACAGAGAGGAACCGTTTCTTCTTACCAGGTGTGACTTCTATCAGCGTGTCATGTCTCTCTGGAGGGAAAAGGACTTTGGGAGGTTGAGTCGTCTGCAGGGCTGAAAGATCAAAAACAAAGGCATATTGATGGCTGTAGATTAGTCAGGCTTAGGTGAGTAGGTCATTATAAAACAACAAATCTTAAAAAAAAAAAAGTTCCCTATTGAAACATCTCCGTAACCATAAAACTGTAAATATCAGGACTCTAAGTTGTACACACCACCAACACTTAACTAAACATTCATCCTTAGTGTGTTATCACTTTTTATAATGTCATTTTACAGTCTCACACATTTAACTGCTTCAAGTGATGCAAATTTTACACTTTTATTTACAGAGAATTCTCAGGTTTTTACAATCATGAGCATCAAAACATACAGTAGTACTTCCTGTACACCCAGTCCTGGCTGGAGCTGTAATGTTTCTGTCAGCAGTGTAAAGATTTAGCATGTCCCACTGACAAAAATAAATAAATATAAATGTATTTCATGTATTTTGCATGATTTATGTATATTTCTGGTCTAAACATCTTAGTTTTAAAACGTTAACATGATTTTAAAGCTTGTGTGGTGTAAAAGTATTTGACATGTTCTCATTACACATTTTAATCATGTTTTCTGAGGAAACTCCAACACCTGTAGGAGGAGCTTTACAGGAAAATTCTAATTGTTCATCCACAATTTTTCCATTGCATTGTTACTTGGCCAGTTTTCTCTTAGTTGGCTTGCAAACTTTAACAATGAAAAAAGAGATTATAGTGCACTCTTGGATCTATGTAATCATAGCATTGTATTTAACACAATTCATTTATGTTTTAAAGCTGAGTGTAAATGTATTGTGTTGAACCTACATAATATATATCTTAACATCTCATTAAAACCCAACTGTCAGCTGTGTTGGAATGGCCACTACTCTGTTTGGTAAGTGTTGACTTTCTGCATGAATATTGTCAAAATCTCAGCCAAATATAGTTCAATGTATTGAGAGTCACCATGTAATGTTCATGTGAGCTTATTTGCTAGCGCAGTTCTATCAGTTTTGAGCTGTTTTATTGAATTGTTTTTTGAGTGGGAGCCATAAAGTCACATTTAACTGAAATATACACATTGACCTTCTGTGTGAACTGGTTTAATTGACTATTCAGTTACATTGTGTGTTGTACTGTTAGTGAGACTTAGCCATCGAACAGCCTCAGCCATGATTTGGCAGGAAGGTGTGGTTTTAATGTTAAAAATGTCTTTTAAAATCTGTGGACATTGATGTTATTCAAAATGATTTTTATGTCTTTTCAGATGAACACAGAGTTCAAGCACATCACAACCATGACTACAGTCAAGGTTTCTGTCACAGCTTGACTTATGACTTCTCTGATGTTGGCATCATCATGGAGGGTGTGGTGGTTGCTCAGAATCTGGATAACATGGACCTTACACAGGGTTTCCGTGCGGTAGTAAAAGGTGGTAAAAGGTAGTAAATGAAATGTGCTCAAATTAAGGCCCTTAAAAGGTAGTAAATTACTGCATTTGGTAGTAAAAAAATTCTGACTTGGTAGTAAATTTCATCACAAAATTAAAATATTTTAACCTTCCCCATTTGTTTAACTAAAAATGGCTTTTTATCGTGCTGACAGGACAGCAGAACCCTGAAAGCTGTTGATAGCCTTGCACATGTGCACAACAGCTTTATTGTGCATGCGTGGTGTCAGGATAACTCATGTAGAAGCTAGCAAGTAGCATCGCAAACAATGAGGAAAAAGTAAGTCATCCAAACTTTGGCTCGACGACCCATTATTAAAGGCTGGCTAAAGGCAGTCATGGGCAATGATCGAGAGGTTTTTTGTCAGGTGTGCCGAAAAACTATTAATTTGACGTGGAATGGGGGTGGCCACACATCCGGCTTTAGGACGGACTGTCCGGTTTTCAGGAGGCGTGTCCGCTGTTTGGCGCGCCGTTGAGTCGGACGCTCATTTGTCCGGCTTTTGGCTGAATTATTTTCTTCACATGGTCCAGAGTCTCTGGTCCAGAGAAACGAATTGTAAAAAAAAACAAAAAAAACCCCCACAGAGCTCTGCTCAGCGTGCGTGAGGTAACTCTGGGTGCTCTCTGCACTCAGCTGTGCCCCAGACACGCCTCCTCCTGGACCGGATAGAGAACTCGCGCTACAGCTGAAACCTGGACCATGAAACAGGTCGACCAGAAACCGGAGCGGAGAAAAAACCAGAGACCTCAGAGCTGTGCCATGTCGCGCCCGCGCCGTTATTTTGATTAAAAATCATTGTGATCACTCACACGGGGACCGCCACAGTACGTCCCAGAAACACGAGTCCACGCCACGGCACTAATTAAGATACGGACCAGTTTTACTCCAGGGGGTCCAGGGTGGAGAAGCACAGAATGAGTAGATAAATCCCCACTAATAATCACATGGTCTCTAATGACAAATTTAATGCGCCTAAAAAATAAGCAAATCTGGTGATCAACAAGTAAAACTTTGTTTTTTATTTTACAAAATAAGCACTGAAGATCATCAGTAATCAGTGCTTTAAGTGGAAAAAAATAAGTGCTGGTACCCTCCTTATTAGTTCGAGATTATATACCGGTATATAAATATACATCTCTGTATATATATATATATATATATATATATATG
Organism: Callopanchax toddi; assembly: GCA_006937965.1. Classification (NCBI taxonomy): domain Eukaryota; kingdom Metazoa; phylum Chordata; class Actinopteri; order Cyprinodontiformes; family Nothobranchiidae; genus Callopanchax; species Callopanchax toddi. The sequence continues at coordinate 154,894 of SSNR01000326.1, forward strand.
TATATATATATATATATATATATATACACACACACACACACACATACAGAGAGAGAGAGATATATCTATAGTTTTATTGTTCAGAAATGACAAAAGAACAAAGCCAGTTCTAAATCAAATCCTCATAAAATAAATTCTAATTCACTCAGTCATCAGTTTAGTCACTAATTCTTCCCAATGCGTCCTCCCTTCATACCTGTAGACTCCATCACTGGATTCTATTTGTCTAAAAGACAATTCAGGACAAGACACCTCTCTACCTGTCCTCTCTTCTACACCTGGTTCATAATAAATGTCACAGGAGGTCTAGTGAAGAGATTCAGCTCATCATCTCCACACCTCTACTGTCTTCAGCTCTGCAGCAGCATGAGACTGGACTCACCCTACTAAACACCCTGAGATTTATACTCTGATATCTATGACAACCTTTAAATCTAAACTTCATTATTATGTATGTAGCGTTATAAACTCTATTTTTATGGTTTATAATTGGCACATACTTCTGTAAATTCACTACCAGGTTTGGTAAGTTTTACACAGAGGAAACCCTCTGATACTATCACCTTTTTAGTGTTTACAGGGATATCTAGGTTCGATTCTGATGTTACAGTGAGTAGATTATGCATTTAATATTGACGAATAGAAATCTGAGTCATGGAAATAGACTTCATTATTTTATTAAGAAACATACGACAAATATCACAGATAAGAAAGAGGTAGTTAGCAGGTAGTCAGCATTAAGTCATTCACGATGGTAAGGTGTTTTGAATTGAATCTTAAATAAGTTTTAGCAATCTGAGTCTCATGAGGTTTTAGGAGACTAGGGATTTACTTAATTTAGATTAAGGATTCTGATGGAGGGGAACTAGTTATGGATGGAATTAGTAACTAGTCTGAGTAAGCTAATGTTGTTAGCTTTTATCAAGAGGCCTTTAAGCTTTACCAGAGTCGTGGTCACTTAACTGCGTTCCTGGATCGTCACCGTTTGGAGGTCGGATGAGACGGTGGAGGTGAGGTTTCCCCCTCGGTCAGGATCAGACGGCTGTGGGGGTCGAGGACCGCCGGAGGCCACAGGTGTCGTCCGTGGATACGAAGTTAGATAACTCATCTCTGGCAGGGAGCGTCTAGGGCTGGCATTCCCATCACGGAGCGTCAGACTGAAGGTGTCTGACCTCAGAGGGAAGCTGGTTCCATCGGCTCAGACGGGCTGAGGTACCGTCTCAGGGTTGAGCCGGCAACTAGCGTCAGCTGTGTAGGGTTGACAGCTGAGAGGAGGTCTGGTCAGCGTCAGACCAGAACAGCTCTCCTCTTGTTCTAGTTCTCTCGTTGAACTGAACTGAACTGAACTGAAACTTTAGCTTCCGGGGTTGGAAGTTAAAGGGAGTCTAGAGGGACGTGGCCCAATGAGAGTTATTAATGTCACGTGACTCAGACCGCTAACTCTTATTGGTTGTAGTAATGAGTGACGTGGTTGTCATAACCTTATAGCAGTATGTATGTGAAATAATACTGAAGCAGATCAACATTCATTAATGCTGGAAGAAAATGCATTAATCATTTAAGACATTTCTGTAACAGATTAAAGTGTCATTTTAGAAGAGACACCAAGAGTCTTTATTATTATTATTATTATTATTATTATTAGAGTCCGGTGGTTCTTCCGATACGACCGTGACCCTGGAGGAATGTTGATTCAGGTTAAAACATAATAACAGAGTCATTTTATTCCAAGGTATTGGGAAAAAAGATGGTTATTATTTGTGATGATCTTGAGGTCAAAGGTCAGAGGTAGTAACGCATTTGGGTTCGTTACATGTATAATAATTAAGGATGCTCCAATAGCGTTTTTTGCTGCCGATCACCGATACCGATCACATGGATTGACTATAAATTTCACATTGTAGTAATGATGAGGGCTAACGGCTACTTGATCTGTAGAAAATGAACCATAAATCTCCTTCATTTGGACAAAAACAGGTTTTACTGACTGAAAAAATACAAAAACCTGAAGGCACCATGTAGACATCCATCCATCCATATAGAACTATATTATTTATAGATATATATTTACAATACCAATAGAAATATATTATTTATTTATATATATCTAAATAATTAAACATATTCTTGTGCACAAGATCCCCATTAATTAGTTTGTGGTTGAAATAACGTTTTGAGAAAAATAGTGTGTTTTTTTCTACAGCTATTCAGACACAGAAAAGTCGACATTGTTTTGACACTCTGGTCCATTTTATGCCCAGAAAGAACAAACTTATTACTGACAATGATCTGATCATTACTAAAGAGTCTACCTGCTGTCAGCTCCTCCTCCCTCCACCTGTCTGATCCACTGCACCATGGCACGCTGCTCCTCTCCACCTGCGTCATGACGCACAGCTTTCCTCTCCATAAGCGCGCGAGCTCTTTCCAACTCCGTCATTAATATTGAAATTATTGTCTTTTAATACCAATTTGAAGACTTATCTCAGCTTCCTGACGTGGGGTGTCTCGCAACCTGCTGCAGCAGCAACAGAGCTGGAGCTGCGGGAGGGAACGCAGTTTTGCGAGTCAGCGGGACTCGCCTCCAGGACCGACCCATACGGAAAAGATTTATATAAATCCTGTAAAGTTTGTAGATGTCTTGTGTGACACTTGTATGAAATGTATACAAGAGTGAAACCAGTTATAAGATCCCTAGAAAAAATATATAAAATGAGACTTGTATGTTTTGGGTACTTATTAAAACAATATATGACAACAATCCCACATATAATAGCCTTAGAAGAACAATGTAAGATCAAACTTATATGAGTTAGACAATCATCAGTGAAACTAAACTTTTGTAAGTTTTTAATAGAAAACACTAGATTTACTTGTGATGTCACAAAAGCCGCTTTCATAAGACACACCGTGCCGGAAAATCAGCGTAATACTGCCGCCACGGTGTGTCTTATGAAAGTGTCGTGGCGGCATGGCGATGTGGGAATTTTGCGGCATTTGTGCCACCATGCTTGGTAGTAATGTTCCCGCAATGTCGGACTTCTGAATGAAGATTACACCTTGGCGCAACAGAGGGAGGTGTCACTAATAACGTGGCAAAAGTGAGCCGACCCCCGACCAGAAAAAGTATTTTAAAATCAGGTAAACATGGCTGGAGCGACACGGAGATCCGGGAGCTTCTGGCTGAAGCAGAAGTTGCCTGTCTGTTTATACGAGCACTTCCGTCTCACGTCTCTGTACCCTGCACGTCGACAGCGCGAAGACCGCCCCCATACCTCCTTTATACCGCCACCAAGAAATCTTTTGTGAAACGCACATGATTGTGCAACATTACGGCACGGTGTGACCACTTATGAACGACCAAAGGCTCCCAGATGCCGGCTCAGGTTCGCGGCAAATTGCCGACATTGTTTTATGAAAGCAGCTTAATAGACATTCAACTAATAATTAACATAGAATGGCAATAAAATTTAAGGGAAAAGCACAAATTTACTATAAGCTTGTTTCAACATGTAACCTCCCCCCCCCC
>SSNR01000326.1:158432-169749 GCA_006937965.1 Callopanchax toddi
AAAAAAAAAAAAAAAAAAGAAAGGATAAATCCTACTACAACATTACCCACAGGGGTTAATGAAATATTCTTTCTTCGTGGACAGTATAAATATTGCTAAATTTAGATTTTTGCAAAACCAGGCATCATATTACTGACTTTCAAATATTGTTTTCCCTGTTATAGTATAGTGACATTAAAAGAACTAATATATCCAATCAGTTTTACAAATGATTACGTCAACATATTAAAATACATCTGGAATGTATTCAATATAGACAGAAATGATAGAAAAGATCATTCATTCAATCTTCTTGGAGAAATATTTTTACTTTTGCACAGAATCAGTGTTTGCAAAAACACGTCAGACATTATGACGTTATTTAAATTTGGCCAACAAAAGACTTAAAAATAGTCAGACATGTTGACTGACGTGCTTCTCCTCTAAGTTGTATCTAGTTATAACTAGTAACTCTGTTAACTTTGTTTACTTTAGGATAGAAGTTGTAGGAAGAAAGAAGTATTAAATATGAAGGAGTGAGAACAAAAGAATAACCTGAGATGAAGGAGAGGAATAGAATAGAATGGAATAAAATAGAAATAGCCTTAATTGTCTCTCTTAGAGGAAATTCAGGTGCACCAGCTGCAAAGTAACAGTCAAGTCAAAACATAGAGATTCACACACTCTGTACTGGAGCAAGTTATTCAGATCAAGTTATTACAGTGGATCATCATCTCTCATGGTCGTATCATATAGATAATATAGTGAGTAACATGGGTAAAGGTGTTTCTGTAGTCAGAAGATGTTCCTCGTTTGTTACTCCTCCTGTTTTGAAAGTTGTATTACAATCGTTGATCTTGTCTCATATTGAATATTGTTCAGTCATCTGGTCTGCAGCAAACAAGTCTGACTTATTAAGAATACAGCTTGTCCAGAACAAGGCAGCTCGTCTGGTTTTAAGATGTCCTTATGCAACTAGTGTAACTAAAATGCACCGCATGTTACTGTGGCCTCTATTAACAGTCAAGCTGCAACACAATTTACTTCTATTTATTCAAAAAATTATTTTAACAGGTCAGCCAGAATCATTTTGTGAGAAGCTTCTATACTCTGACCAGATACACACCCACGACACTAGATATGCACATGACACTAAACTAATGGTGAAACGGGCCAACACAAAGTTCTTGCATAAATCTGCTGTTTTTAGAGCATCTCAGAAATGAAATATCTTACCCCAAAATATTAGGAGACTGAAGAGCATGCAATCTTTTTAAAAAAGCATTAAAATCTTACTATAACATTGGTTTTACATACATGTTTGTAGTTTTTTTTATTAAAGGTTTTAAAAGGCATTAAAATTTTACTATAGCACTGGTTTTATCTAAATGTTTAATGTTTTTATTCATGTACACTGTTCTGTATGAAATGGAAATGTGTGATTTTATTTTATTGTAGGAAGCCATAGATGTAATGTTTATGGTGATGTTGTATATTTTGTGAATTGGACCCCAGGAAGATCAGTAACCACTACGGTGGAAACTAATGGGATCCTAATAAATAAACAAATAAACACAAGAGTTAAAAAAAAATATTAAAAAATATATAAAATAATAATTGACTGTAACGTAACGTACAGCACAGTACTGCACAATCATAAAAAAATCATTCTCAAATTCACAGAAATGTGAAACTGAATAGGATTGTTCTAAATGACTGAGTAGGAAATAAATAACAAATATGCAATTTGCAAATATACTTGTGCATGAAAGGAAACGTTTCAAATGATTCTCTCTAAGTAATGATTGTGAAAACTGATATGAGTAAAATAGGAGGCTGTTGTATTTCTGATAGTGTTTGAGAAAAGCTTTCCAGTAACTGAACTGTATTGAAAACTCTTTCATTATTGATCAAAAAATATTGTAAGCATAAACAGACTTAAGTAATACTCTGAATGTAGAAATATGTATTATTCCGTTAAAGTAATATCAAACGTATTTAGCAGCAAGCTGCATAAATACTGGAGAAAGATGTTTTAAAAAAGTAGCGCTCTCACAGAGAAGTCAAACTTCAGCATTGAAAACGTGATTGGACAGTAGGGCTGTCACTCACACACATACCGCTTTGTGATTGGTTAGTTTACGTACTAGGGTGGTTTTCATTCAGGAAGCAGAGAGTGCCATGCGGCTGAGAGGAGAACAATGGAGGCAGGATACTAGGCAACGTGACTTCGTAAAAAGAAGTAAGTAATATTTGTGATAAGTTTATTTTGACAAAGATGTCCAATGTTCCCGAAAACGTTGTTTATATAGAATATTTTTGGCACGGTTTTCAGTATGCTAAGCTAGCTAGCTAGCTTCGTGTTTGCTAATGTACCGGTAGCTTAGTAGCTTCTGCTAGCCAACTGCATGAGTCCCAGAATCAAACTGAGGGAGAATACCGATGAAGATACCACAAGACTCACTCCTTTTAGCATTTTTATGTTTAAGTTTGTTTACATGCTGACTTTTAATAGCTAAACCAATTAGTACAACCAGCAACATGCTGCTCCTCTAGCTAAGAGAGCTAAATTGGGCTCTAATTTCAACTGAGGTAAAACATTTTCTGACTAATTTTAAATTTTTTTACTGGCCTCATTTTTCAGTATATTAAAAAGCAGGTTTTGCGAACCTACAAATCTTACAATTGCTGATAGGTTTACTTTAAATAAAAAATGCAGTTTCTGGAATATAAATGTGCATTTTTGATCCACTAAATTCATGTTATTTGTGCTTTTACCATAATTTTCTATATTTGACTTTTTATATAGTCTATGAGTCTTATCAAGGAGCTTGTGAAATCTACAAGACAAAATGAACATGTTTTTTACACAGTTGTGCCATCCTGTTATTTCTAAGCAGCTTCCTTATGAAACTTTGTATTTTGTCTCTAAGCAGATGTGTACAGCAGTCTTAAGATGTCTTACACAAAAATGCAGTTCTTATAGAAATCTGCTTGTTTTATTGTATTTATTTGAAGATATTATTTACCCTCTCTGTTGTTCCTTTAGGTTTTTAAGTGAATGATGTTTAATCGGTATTGTTACAGAAGAAAACTGAAAAACATGTCAACATCCTGTTTGTTGCGATGTTAAACTATTGAATAATAATGTCATTGTTTCTTTTACTGTTATGTATTTCACAGAATGGACTGTCCATCAGAATATTTAAAAACAACAAATGCCCAGAAGAAAGCACATGCCAGCAAGGTAACAACATTAATGTTTTACATCACAGAACTGTTTTAAAGTCACATTTCAAATGCTTTGTATTTTAGAAGTTTAAAATTAAAAACAAAAGGTAACTTGAGGTACTAGTATTTTATGATTGATGATAAGTCATTCAGGTCTAGTTTCAAACAATGCTTATTAGTGTTTTATAAATATAATATGGTTAATAGAAGTGACCATAATGATATGCCAAAAATTTAGCTAGTTCTCCCTAGCAACCATACATGACTGGCTGTTTAGCTCCCGTTCAGGGGTGATTTTTCCAGAGCCCCAAAAGTGACATTAGTGAGTCTATTGGAGGAAATTCACTGTTTAATGAAACAGCTGTGAAAATGATCAAATCAAACTTTATTTATAAAGCACATTTCCTGTCGAGCAACACGATGTGCTTCACAGCAGATAAAATATAAAATGACACATACAATACACAAACATGTAAGAATTAAAAAGCACACTTTAATAATTATCTCACACATGAAAACATACATGCACACATACACATACTTAAAAAAGGCCCTCATATAAAATACAGAACTAAACGAACAATAAAAAGCGTGCATGGTTTTTTTGTCCTGTGTCTCTAGCCCTGTGATGCTGGGTGATGATGTGACTGCTGCAGAGACACCAGTCTCCAGCGACCCTACTTGAATAAGCAGGTATAGCTAATGGATGGATGGAAAAAGGATTTTCAAATAAGTGTTAATATTTTATTTTCTGTGTTATAGGTGGCGAACAGATGTTATTGAGAAGCTTTCTGGATAGAGTGGAGCTTTTGCTACAACTAGGTGGATCTGGAACTTCAACAAGAGCTGTATCCAGAAAGTGGCCTTTTCCTGTCTTCAACACATCTGGCTGCTGTCCATTCTGAGGGAAGGAAGGACTGCCTTCGCTCTTTCCATCTTCTTTTGATGACTTCTTCAGTCCTGAGGATTGCCAACATGCAGTGGTGTTTGGAAACCATGGAAAAGGGAAGAGGATCCTGGACAATCCAGAGCCAGTGGGATTCTAAGTGAGTAGTCTGTTGTTTTTTTTCTGAGTGTGATTACTGGTTGAACTTGTTTAGTTTTCAAGCACTTTGTTATTAATTCCTCATACTCAAATGTGAAATAGTAAGAGTACTGATTGGAATTGATAGTCGTTAAAACAATTAAACTGAGTCATTCAGAAAACTTTCAGTTTAATCCAATTAGGCCATTTTACTCAATGAATTCCAAACCAAAAACACAACATTTATTGTAAGAGTGGGGAGTGGATTTATAATTTGTGCTTTCCTTTATTCTTGTAGCTTACGTCATGCGATGTGGGACTCTAGCTGGATGGACACCGGTTGAGAAAATCAAGATTAAAAAGACATTGATAAACAAATGCTGTATGACGACCAAAACACTGGGAAAATGGACTCACAAGGGCTGGAAAACTGTGAGTTGTTGAATGTTCTTCATTCTTGTGCTGAGCGCTGTTAAATGACTGACATGAGGTATGTACTCAGTGCTCAGGTTCTCTAAATGTTCAATCCACAGGAAGATTTTAGTCTTGAGAGTTTAATGTAGGACTATAGTTTTTTTACTTATTTCAAGCAAAAGTGGGCTTGTATTAAGTTTTTCTTTTAATTGTTTTGGAGTGACCTTCACTGTAGCATTACCTTAATTTAAAAATACTTTTCTGCATATTCATAAATAAATCTCATAGTATTTGTATAAGTAAAATCTGACTTGTTTTAAGTGAAATTTCTCTCGTTTTAAGATTTTTGTGGGTTCATTGAGGTTAGATACTGTATTGACCCAAATATAGGACGAGTCTTTTTTGTTTGAAAAAAATGTGGGGTCTTCTTGTAATCAGGGTCTAACCAGTGACACATGCTGATAGTAGTTTGAGGTCATTACACGACTGCAACAGCAGGGGGCGCCAGTGTTTTGTAAAGTAGTTTGCATTACTATGGTATTTTTTGCTCAGTTTTTGTTCAGTAGTGTCTTTCCTGACAGAACCCCACACACACTAGAATATGCATTACAGATTTTTGTGATTGTATTAATAGGAAAATATTAAAGGTCTGTAGTTAAGGTATTTTAAATTACTTTCTCAAAATTTAAACAAAAATGGTTTCTATAAAAATTAAATTGAGTCTTTTTCTGAAGATTAGTCTTGAAAAGGGGTGTCGTCTTATATTCGGGGTCATCCTATATTCAGGTCAATACAGTAATTTAACTTGTTAGACAGTCTTAACAAGCCAGATTTTCTTGTTCTGTTGGCAGATCATTTGTCTTCTTTTAAGCTATAAAAACACAATTTTGTATTTCTTCTTGTTTTTGGGGGACACTTATTGCAGTGAACACTTTGTGTTAAGAAAGAATGTCAGGTTGAGAAGTGTTAATGTACTTTGCCTGACTGTGCAAAGCACAGATTTTTTTGGTGCACTGAGGGGCACATTGGTCAGGTGGGGAAACAACCACTGTAAACTGAACTTGTTTGAAGCCCTCTCTGTTTATGGGGATTTTTGCCAGTAATTGCTAAATAAATTTGTTTTAATGCAAAACCGTATTTTTTTTAAAAATTTTTTTTAACTTCTTTCAAGCAAAAATGTATGTTGATAAGTTATCCCATATGGAAAAGATATATAAAAAACTTGTAAAAAATGAGCATCAGCTTTAGTTTGGTTCATATATTGTGCAACATATAAGGCATATATGATTTACTCCTGAAAGTGGCCAGTATTTTCTGTTATAATGACATATACTTTACATATAAAAAACATATATATAACAGCTTTAGTTTATATATGTAAAGTATATGTCATTATAACAGAAATGTACAAAAAAACTGCAGAAAATATATGGAACATATATGGAAAACATACTTTGACATGTACTTTTCTTATAAACCTCATACATAGTTTTTATATAGTTGTTATAAGATTTTCTTTATTATCATGTATGAAAAGAATATGAAAGGTGCCACTTTCAGGAGTAAATCATATATGGCTTATATGTTGCACAATATATGAACCAAACTAAAGCTGAGGCTCATTTTTTACAAGTTTTTTATATATCTTTTCCATATGGGGAGCCCTGAGCCAACTATGGAGCGGTCCGTTCAGGGGACGCGAGTCCCCGCTTTTCCTCTCTGATCCGGTGTTTCACCAAATTCTGCCACCCTCCTGGAGTCACTAAATACGGCTGACAGATGAGTTCTCTCATCCACCTGCGTTTCTCCTGCACCTCGCTCGCCCTCCGCACCTCCCGCCATGCACTGCTCGTAATATGAGGCAACTACGGCCACCGGAAAAGCTCAAAATTATATTGATGTAATACTGGGAAAACTTCCGGTACGGACGGAACGCTGGAAATAAGTCCCGGTACGCTGAGGGGTCAAATTTAAAAGTCCCGGTACGGCGTACCGTTCCGTACCGCCCCACTTAAAGCACTGTCAGTAATAGATCCCTCTAACCTGTTATTTATCAAATATAAAATACTGGCATGATTTAGTTGACTTGAAAATATTACAATGTCCAGAGATAGTACCAACTAATTTTCAGAAAATGTTTCAAGAAAAAGTTAGTAGTTATAATTTGAAAGGAAGTGAAGTTTGTAAAAAGCCTGAATTTAGAACCAAAAAGAATTGAATATTTCTGTAAATGGGGTAAAATAATATAACAACCTTGGCAAATAAATAAGAGTCAAAATCATTAATATATTTAAAAATGTATCAAATGAGGGGTAAGGAATAAGATGGAAACTGATAATGAATCTTTTTGTTTTTTAAAAATGGACAGAAAGTATTTTTTAAAGTCTCTCTGCTCCTTTTCATTCATCTTTTTTAGTGTTGATTTGTAAATTCTATTAAAGTGATACAAAAATAATAAAGTCTAAATGCAATTATGCATCCATAAGATGTTTTTGTAACAGATTATTGGATGAAGTGTCAAATAAATATCAGAAATGTAACTGGTTAAAGCCCAAACCTAATCAGATTAGCCATGTTGACGAGGTTGATGCAGGCAGATCAGCCTATCAGAAGCAACCTGGGAAGAACATTTTTTTAAAAACCTTATATTTTTGGAGAGTACAACAATCATACTATGTAATGGGTTGGATATTATGTTATAGTTTTTTTCTTTGGTCATCGCCCAAAAATGTCCTCCTTTTTGGTGTTGTAGAAATGGCCACCCATCGAACATCCAGCGTTCACCAACAGTGGATTCGCACGCGGGGCGAGCAGCTCCCCATTTCATTTTTTGGCGATGCACAGAGCAGCGTTCCTGCAACTTCAAACTCAGAAACCACGACAATTGAAAATAAAACACTGGCTTGTGAAGTTTAAACGTGATTTCATTTTGTCTATATCCAGAGAAGACATTATGTTCCAAGTCCTCTAGAACTGAGTTTGGAATGTTTGTGTCGGATGTCTTAGTCAGTGCTGCGTGGGTCAGTGCCGCCCCACCAACTACCCCCCCCAAAAAAAAAGGGCCGCTGCGTGATGTGTTGGTAGTAAAAAATGTTGTTGAGGTAGTAAAAAAGGTAGTAAAAGTTAGTAAATTCAGTTCTAGGTTTCCTGTATAAACCCTGTTACAGTAGCCATGCTGTTTTGGACTGTTTTACTCCTTGAACATGAGTTACCATCACAGCACTGCTACACTTTCCTTTGGATTGAAAAGAAGGTCATGGGGGTGGTTGCAACTCAACCAGGGGCGTTTCCTGCACCTTGAAACATTGGCAGCTGAGCCCAGACCCTCACAGAGGAATCTGGGGGAACTTACACCGTAAAAAATGCCTTTGAACCCTTTCATGCATGAATTATGAGATCTTCAGCCAATTTTTCTTTTCCTGAGTGTTTATATTGTTCTTTAGGCATTTTAAAAATGATACAATTGAAATTTTTTTAGGGACCTTTTTTTCATGGAGTTACAAAAATGTCCACTCAGGTGGACCTCATGCATTTGTGTTTTCTAACCATGACGACCTATGTTTATAACAGCTTAATTACCGGTACATAAAATGATGCAATTGAAATTTTTTAGGGACCTTTTTTTCATGGAGTTACAAAAATGTTCACTCAGGTGGACCTCATGCTTTCTAACCATGATGACCTATGTTTATAACAGCTTAATTACCGGTACATAAAATGATGCACTGTAAAAACTAAGAAGTGAAAACATTTAAAAATTCTGCTACTTCTGTTTCCCTTATGTCCCTTCACTTATGTCTGTATAGAAAATGGATAAATGGATGGATATAATATCATATAATATAGTATCATATAAGAGAGGTCAACATTTTACCTATGAAATATCTGAATAATTAAAGAATATATATAAAATGATAAGATCATCTCTCCAGAGTAGTGTTAGAGAGCATACATGCACATATCATTCCCAGTTTTAGGACGGTTGGTAGTGATGTGAACTCCAGCTCTTTTAAGAGAACCAGCTCTTACGGTTCAGCTCTTGAAAAATATCTAGTTTTATGTATTTTTAAAATTAATTTATCAGCAGAAATTATGTAAAATGTGTGTAAAATTCAGTGTGTGAATGTGTGTGTGCATGACTGTTGTGTTGTGTGTGTACAGCACTTTGGGGAGTGTAATACACTCTGGAAAGCGCCCTGACCAGTCTACAAACAGACAATATATCAAAAGTTAATAATTTAAATATATTCTAACTATCCATGTTCAATCTGTACATGGATGATTTGTCAAAGCTACTTAGCTGTAAAACAGCATGTATGATTGGTAACAATCTGATTAATCATATCATGTATGCTGATGACTTGGTGCTGGTTTTCAGCAGCTGCTGCATATCTGTTCTGATCATGGGATAAAGTATGATGTGCAGTATAATGCTAAAAAGAGTGTTGTACTGATCTGTCGGACCAAAGGAGACAAAGATCTCTGTTTCCTAGACTTCTACCTGACTGACAAAAAGATAAGTGTTTTAGCAAAAACTAAATATTTAGGTCATATCATCACAGATCAACTCTGTGATGATGATGACGTTTATCGGCAGAGTCGCATCCTGTACGCTCAAGCGAACATTCTGATCAGGAAATTTTAAATGTGTTCTGAAAATGTGAAGATCCACCTCTTCAGAACTTACTGTACACCTCTGTATACTGCACCTCTGTGGTGTAAATATAAGAAAACTAGTATGCAGAAGCTCAAAGTAGCGTATAATGATGTGAAGCGGATTCTGCTCAAGAAGAAGCCCAGGTCCAGTAGCGCCAGTCTCTTGTTCTGTAACGCTGATGTCAGCACCTTTCAAGCTCTAAGGTTGATGTAGAGATTTATCCTCCGTCTGAAAAGCTCTGAGAACAGACTCATTCTGATGTTGGTCAGTCCAGTTTATAGTGCAGTCATCCATGTGGAGACACTGTCTTTTATAGTTTTTATTTTATTTTACACATATATATATGTGTGTTTTTTAAATCTTTTACAGTGTTTTTATTGGTATTTTTATAGTTTTTTAAAAAGTTTTTCCAATGTGTCTTTTATACCTGCTTTTATAGTGTATGTGTTTTTTAATATGGACCTTGAGTCCGACAAATAAAGATGATGATGATGATGATGAACAGAGTGCAAAAAACTAATTTTAAATTATTAAAATAAAGTCTGTAAGTAAAATCCTTACACTTGATCTTACACTGGGTCCAGTTCAGCTCATAAATCCAGACTGATCTAGAGAATAAACTAGCTGATCATCTGGAGACCTCTAATAATTCTCCCCGACTGAGGAGCGCAGCGCAACATGCGCATTACGCACGAGTGCCTCTGACTGCAGCATTTATGTCTCAGTTCAGATCATAAATCCAGATTGATCTAGAATAAACCAGCGTGTTGAATGCTCTAAGGGTTCTCTTAACTGCAGTGTTCCCGGCTCCGGACTCTGGACGGTGGAGCGTCCGGAGCGCTGCGCATTTACGCACGAGTGCCTCTGAAAGCAGTATTCTTATGTCTCATCACAGCTGATCACAATAATGCATCATTTAGGTGCAGTTATAACATTTGAAGACATGAACAGACTGTGATTTAACTCCTAAATGCGAGATGGTTTCGTTCAAATTCTCGTTTTTATTAAGTTCAGAGACGCGGGTGGAGGCCAGTGACGGTTGGTCGTGTGTGTGTGTGTGCGGGCCTCCAAGTCTGAAAACTTAGACAACTTTCAGACCCGTTTTTAAATGAGCAGGTTTAATTATAAATGAAACGAGGCCCCAGCCGGTGTCTATCAGCGGTCACGGAGCGAGAAACGGCTGCTCGCAGCCCGACAGACTGCTGGAGCGACTCGCCAAGCGCTGTCTATGGCACACGCTCACACACACACATACACACACTCTCACCCACACAAGTGTGTGATTTTAATTCTTCAAACTGACCGAAAATGACGAAAAATGATCAGATAGCGCCGCAAAACCCGGTTCGACCCGGGTACTGGGCGGTACCACCGGTACCTCATAAATCCTGGAACTGTAACATTTAAAATGTTTTAGTAGCGACTTAAAGAACCGGGTTTTTTGACACTAGTTCTGGGGCAAAAAACATTCGGGGCTTGATAAGAAATGTTCAGGGCTAGAGCCGGAAATGCCCAGGCCAGGCGACGCCACTGAACTCAACTGTCAAGAAAAGGCCAGAACCCAAAGACAAAATGCTCCTGTAAGGAAAGCTGACTGTTGTTGTGCATGAGAGGTGGTCAGCTCCAGGTCTAAGGACATTTAAATCTCACTCTTGCTCTCCTGCATTTTAGAGGTTGAATATCCAGGTAAACAATCAGAAACCCACAACAAATCAGTGTTTATTGATACAAGTTCATTCTGGCAGCGTTCTTCAGTTTCAGTTTGTATTTGTCTTTACAGGTGAAGAGATGGTCCAGTCTAAATAGACCCATCAGGTCTGTGAAACAGAATGTTTTGTTAAACTCAGAGTGAAGAGTTTTGAAAACTTGTAAAAATGCTGTTTTGAACAAAGTTGTCACAAAACGATCAGTGTTGGGATTTCTGACATTCACTTTATCACTGTTTATCCTGGTTCTTCAATAAAGGATTTGACAACTGTTAATTTTTATTAATAATTGGGCTAAAATGGGTC
>SSNR01000326.1:188725-246557 GCA_006937965.1 Callopanchax toddi
GGGGGGGGGGGGGGTGAAAGTACCAAAATGATAGAGAAACTTTTGATTTCCAAGTTTACAGGAAACTGTATTTATTAGTGACAGAATTCAGGATCTAAATGTTTTGTAGGTTTCCTCCACTTTTCAAATTCAAATCTACATGAGTGTGGGACATTTGAGCAAAATACTGTAATCAAGATGGCAGAAAGGAGACCACATGTTTAAAGGGGTGAGAAGATCTGAATCAGAGTTCTACAATTTATTTGTTTCTTTATCGTCTGAAAAATAAAATACACTGAACTTTAAAGCTAGCATTTTATAGGTGCATCAAAATAAGCAATGAATGATAGTTATTGACCAAAACAAACAAAAAAAACCCTACACACACACACACACACACACACACACACACACACACACACACACACACACACAGCTAATTGTTCAAACACTCATTGTGTCTGTTTCAGTGAAAAGTGCTTCAGTTTCCCTCTGGTTTTTACATAAAACCTGACCTTTCCCAGTCACTGCAGTCCAGTATGGGCTCAGTCAGAGCAATAATCACCACTCAGAGTAGAAAGGACACTATCGTTAGTCTAAGCACTCACTGTCTCTCATTACAGGGGATGTAAATGTGGCATTTCTGCACACCTTGAGGCCTCAGAGTGTGTGAGGTGACATCAGGTGGAATAGAATGTAGATACAGAAGGATTAGATCATTTGAAGTAATTTCTATGAAAGTCAAGGAGATTATCAGAATCAGGAGCATCATTTGTTTAGTTTGTTAAGAACGTCTGGATGCGTCAGCATCTTTATGGTACTGAACTGATAAAGCAATCTGCTCCAACCCGGGTCCTCAGGTCCACAAACCAAAATCTTCTACCAGTTCTAAAGACCAGATAGAGAAGTCCAGGAGATCACGTTTTCCAGTCAACTGAACCTCCATTTAGGAATGAACTTCCTTTAGTTTTGCACTGTATTGACAGTCTGGACACTTTTAAAGAGATACTCCACCAGAAAATGATTTTTGTCTATTGCTATATTCCCCATAGTTAGATAAGAAGGCAAAAACTATTTGTAAACAGCCCAGCTGTTTTCCTGATCCGGCAGTACTCCTTTAGCAGTCTGGCAGTACTCTTTTAGCTTTAGCTACAGCGAAAAACACTGTAAGTGAATTCACTTACAGTGTTTTGGATATTAGATTGTTATGGATAATAGATGGATGGATGGATGATGATCGATGGATGATGATCGATGGATGGATTATGATGGATAAATGGATGGATGGATGATAAATGATGGATGGATGGATGGGTTAATATCAGATAGCTGTATATCTACATGTATCCATCACATCACCTTCCACTGGAAGGGGAATGAGCTCATTAAATGGTCAAATCCATATTTACAGTTATTTTGGTGAGAGTAACTTAAAGTAATGCAAAAGTAGGGTAATGCCTTACATTTAAAAAAGAGTAATATTGTAATGTAACAAATTACTTTAAAAAGACAGTAACAAGTAATAAATAATGCATTACAGTTTTGAAGTAACTTGCCCAACACTTCTACTGAGGTAGCATGTAGCATGAGGTAGCATGTGAGATGCCTGTATTTTGTAAGATTGACATGATTGTTGTAAAAGATGAATGTGTTTTTCTCTGTGGAAAGTTAATGGAAACAATGTGTTTTGATAACCATTACCATGCCTTTAAGGTCAGGCTGCATCCAGAAACATTGATGATATTTTTTATTTCTAACCATTTTATGTTCAGATGAAGTATGGGACAGCAGATACTGCCTCATATGTTGTTCCATATTGCAATTTTATGCAGACTTAGGGTCAATGTTCTTAAGTGGTGGCATTGTTAGGCTGCTCAAAAGTAAAGCAAGTAAAGTTACATGATCTTGCTGTTGCAGTGAGGTTTGTTTTTTCTAAGTTTTAAATTGTTGTATGTGAACAAAATGTATTGGGGTATCTGGCACGGTAGGTGCTTCTAAGTACTTGTGTAAAATACAAAAGTTGAATGTATATTAAGATATGCTTTTGTAGAATAAAATGTTCTTAAGTGCACTTTGTTTTAGTAATGGTTTTATTCATCAGTTAAACGTATTCAAAAACCATATGTATTGATGTAATTTAACACTTGAAGTGTTTAAAAAAATACTCCATGTTTATCTGAGGTGTTTATTCACATCAATAAAGTAAATCTTTAACACAGTAGCATTTAAAATTAATTTTAATTAGTGTTATATTTGCTACCAGTTCTAACCTTCAATTACTTAATGCAGTGTTAAAGCAGCACTGGACAGTTTTTAACACTTTAAGTTAGAGCATTAAAATTGATCTCAATGATTATTTAGTTAGAAACTTGACCAGTTTCATGTTTGACAGCACTCTGCACCCCTCTACTTGCCAGATACCACACTAGACAGTTTTGAGCTCCGGCCCGTACCTCGGCCGATGATGTCACTTTCTGCTTTACAGCAGAACAGGTCTAAGAACGCTAGGGGGAGGACTTCCGCCGAGGAGGGATTGTTTCAGAAAGCATTTCTGTTTAACCAGTCTGATTATTAACCAGATGTTAAAATATAGTAGAAAATAATGTTCTGAAAGATTTCCTCAACACCACCTCACAGATAAATAAATATATAAATAATTCAGACCGAACCTGACGAGACCTGAATCTCTCCGCGAGCTGACTAGAGCACGGTGGCCTGAAGGTAAACACAACAAGCCAAAGAGAGGAGGATGATTATGAAGCGGACAGGTCGACCCCCCCACGGCCAATGGTGTGGTGACGGAGGACTGCTGCCGTGTTGTTCCCATACCCTGCCCGCAGTGCTTTAAGTGGAAAAAAATAAGTGCCGGCACTCTCCTTATTAGTTCTAGATAATATATATATATATATATATATATATATATATATATATATATATATATATATATATATATAATCCTCATGAAAGAAATTCAGGTTCACTCAGTCATCAATTTAGTCACTAATGCTTCCCAATGCGTCCTCCCTTCATACCTGTAGACTCCATCACTGGATTCTATTTGTCTAAAAGACAATTCAGGACAGGACACCTCTCTATCTGTCCTCTCTTCTACACCTGGCCCATAATAAGTGTCACAGGAGGTCTAGTGAAGATATTCAGCTCTAGTCTAGTTAACTAGATCGTCAGTTCTGCTCTGCAGACTTTGCGTCTGGCTTGCCTCATCATCTCCAACACCTCTACTGTCTTCAGCTCTGCAGCAGCATGAGACTGGAACATTTACTAAACACCCTGAGATTTATACTCTGACATCTATTACAGCCTTTAAATCTAAACTTCATCAGGTTATAATGTATAATAAATAGGGATGCTCCGATCACGTTTTTTGCTGCCGATCACTGATACCGATCACATCGATTGACTGTAAATTTCACATTGTAGTGATGATGAGGGCTAATGGCTACTTGATCTGTAGAAAATGAACCATAAATCTCCTTCATTTGGACAAAAACAGGTTTTACTGACTTTTTCTAAGATGAAAAAATACAAAAACTTGAAAGCACCATGTAGACATCCATCATCCAGAAATCTATTATTTATAGATATATATTTACAATACAAATAGAAATATATTATTTTTATATATTTAAATAATTAAACATATATTCTTGAGCACAAGATCCCCATTAATTAGTTTGTGGTCGAAATAACATTTTGAGGAAAAATAGTTGTTTTTTTTTACTGCTTTTCAGACACAGAAAAGTCGACATTGTTTTGACACTCTGGTCCATTTTATGCCCCAAAAGAACGAACTTATTACTGACAATAGTCTGATCATTACTAAATAGTCTACCTGCTGCTCTCTCAGCTCCTCCTCCCTCCACCTGTCTGATCCACTGCGCCATGGCACGCTGCTCCTCTCCACCTGCGTCATGACGCACAGCTTTCCTCTCCATAAGCGCGCGAGCTCTTATTGACGTAATACCAGAAAAACTCCCGGTACGGACGGAACGCTGGAAATAAGTGCCAGTACGCTGAGGGGTCAAATTTAGAAGTCCCGGTACTGCGTACCATTCCGTACCGCCCCACTTAAAGCACTGCCCGCCCGGACAGAACAATGGAGGCTCCCTGCTCTCCCCTCAGTGCCTCCAGCTGCGGCTTGGCTGACACACAGACCCAAGGCTGAACCAGCCGATGTCATCCAGCAGCTATGCCTGATAATCAAAGTCTTCCTCTACAACACCTCACAGGTAAATAAATCCGTGGAATCTATGACGCACGACCTGCATGAAACGTCAACACCGGACCAGATTAGTCTACACCCAGGAGCTAGCTGCTAGCCGCGATGTTTTGCGCCAGCCAAACGAGATCTAAAGTCCGTCAGATCTTAGCGGTCCACAAGGGACCCGGGGGTTTTGCTCACCGGCAGACCCTAAAGTCTCGTCAGGTTCGCACTGAATTACATGGTTCGTTTTATTCTGCTCACACACACCTGAAACGCACACCTGTATGCTCGGACAGCTGAGAGAGAGGCAGAGAGAGAAAAATAGACTGTTTATGAACTTAAAATATTTATACATTCAAAAGAAATGTAAAAACAACAACTTGTCTGACAGATTATTAGCTGAAAGCTGTCGCAGACTGGGCTGGAAATATTTCAGGCGTGAGATGATTTACGACAGTAAAAGTGAAACTTTCAATTGTAGCCTCCTACTGCCCCCTACTGGTTAAAAGTCGCTCAGTGCTGCTTTAAAATACATTAGAATTAGGATGGATTTATCACCATAGTAGAGTAATTTTTCCACACAGTTGAGAATCATTTTTACTCCATCCAGAGTAATTTAACCTGTAGTGTCAAATTTAATTGATGCTATTCAGTGTAAGTTAGTGTTATTTTTAACTCAATAATGAGTTAATTTTACTCTGAAATTTTAACTCTGTAGAAAGAGTTGGTTTAACACTGAATCTGATAGGGAACAAATACACTCTGACACAATGTTAAATTTAACTCTTTAAGTGTTATTTTAACACTGCAAAATTTACTGTGTACATCTGATTGAATATTTAACTTGAGGCGTGAAAGGGGAGGAGTCTGTTCTTCCCTCATGTGCTTGTATGTCACTGTTTCACTGCTGTCTGTTCTGACCTTTACTTTATAGAAGCATCTTAAAGTAGCACTCTGGATTATTTCAGCAAGAGAGCAGTTTTTGAATCTAGCGTCCAAAGGCTCCTCCTCAAAACATCTCGACACGCGCGGCACATATACGTTGCGGGCATGAACTGTACAGCTCAATGTGTAGGGTTTAATCACTCACAGTTCACAATCTTATTCCAACACTACGAGGGTCTGATGAGCCCTCTCTGTCCCTGCTGCTTCTGATATTAGCTCTGTTAGCAGAGAGCTGCTGCTGGACTCTGAAGCTGAACTTGACTCGGCCCTGGATGAACTTTCTGACCAAAATAAACGCGCAATCCTGTCGAGCCTTGCCATTCTGTGAGGTGAAAGGTTTAAAAATAAAAATAAATCCGTCTTTAGCTGGAGAATGGGTAGGTTTTTAGTAGAAATGAGCCGTGAGGCTGACGCAAACAGAGAAACACATGGAGCGTCCTGTACGACAGCGCCCCCTACTGGTACAGGTTTGGTCAATGCGCGTGCATGTTGAGAGAATGCAGAAATTTGAATTTCATTGGCTAAAAAATGTCGGCGGCAAGAAAAAATGGAAAGGGGTCTCTAGGAGGAAGGAGGTCTTCATCAGAATGACAGATGTTGTGGAACTCAACCCATAGATCATAGTTTAGACCTGAAATATCATTTAAAACATTTAGAAAACTTTGATACAGAGAAAAATGCTCCAGAGAGCCGCTTTAAATGCCCAACAGAACACATCACACTGGGTCTCTAGGACAAGAAGACATTTGCTAATATCAAAACTAACACTCACTACCATTCTCTCCAAATGAAGTTGTGCTGAGGTGAAAGCCTCATCAGTGTAAAGATCTTTTTATCTGCTGACCTTTAGCTTTTCTCTCCTCTTAGAGAACGTTTCTGTGTTTCTGCTGAACTAGAAGACATTTCTATTCTCTGACTGGATGAGAGGATCCAGTATGGAGAATAGACAGGGCCATAATATTTGTATAACTGAAAAAAAAATCTGAAACTGAAAAAAGAAAAACGAAAACTGAAAAAAAAATTTGAAACTGAAAAAATAAAAAATAAAACTGAATGTCAAATTTTTGACTTGCAATTTGAAAAATAAAAAAATGAACTCAATATTAGAAGAAGCTATACTAAAAAATGTTTATCAGCTTAAAATAATCTTTAATTCAGTTAAGTTTTTTGATTAAACTTTATTATGTTTGGAATTATTTTGAAGTTTTCAGTTTCAGATTTTATTTTTTCAGATTCAAATCTGTTTTTTTCAAGTTCAAAACTTCGTTTTTCAGTTTCAGATTTACTTTTCACTTTCAGATCTTTTTTTTTCACTTTCAAGTTGGATTTTTTCAGATTCAAGTTTTGGCCCTGATCTGAAAGGGGTGGGCGGGGAAACATGATTGACAGCCAACAACGGGACTGAAGAGGCTGCCACTTTCATGTTGCATTCATCAACCGTGGGAACTTCAGGAACTTTGTAGACATTTTGTGTACTACATTTATCGGCCTGCTTGGAAAAATCTAGTGCAAAATCTGGTTTTGCAAGACATGTCATCTACAACTGTTACCAATCACACTTCAGGAATATTTATATATGTGTAAAATTATGTGGAATGAACAGCCATTCTTCAAGCGGTGAAATTTCCTACGACCACGAAGTAGCCCCTACCTACGTGACTGGATAATGGCGTCTGGACCGGGTGGAGTGGAACGAACGATACCGGTAATCAGGTAAGTTTCATCTTTTGTCAAACTACTTTGTGACTGTCCTGCATGAGTTAGTATGTTTGATATTAGGTGACAAAGGGAACTTCCTTTGTTATGAAGCCTCGTGAGGCTCTTGCTAGGCTACCATAACCAGTACCTGTTGCTGGATTCTGGTGAGCCTGACGGTGGATCATAGACTCCCATTTGTTTTGTATTTCCACTTAAGTTTCAATTAACTAGTCCTTCACATTGTCTGAATGTATGTGTTTGTTTCCATGTGGTGTGTCTAATATTTGTCAGAATGTCAACTACAGTTCGACAGCAGCAGAACCTCTCAGGGACAGCTGCAGACAGCAGACTGCATCATCATATTCACCAGTTAAACTTGGTGAATACATACTGTAATATTAAATGTGAATCATCTGGAAAAAAGTTAATATTAAAATGACATGAATTTTGTTTTTAGAAATCTTGGCTGGAATTGACTCGTTTCTTTGAGGGGCCACTACATCACAAAAGCCCTGCATGCTATTCCTACACAGACTTTGATAATGGCCTCTACAGTTTTTCATATTTTTTGGAAAATAAATCATGCTAACTTCACAGTGCGTAACTAATATAACTTGTAATTTCTCTTCCATGGATTGTTGGGGAAATTTTGGCCGTCAGTTTACAACAAGGAGGGCCTGCTCCTACATCTTTCAGTCCATGGGCTTAAAAAGACATCTGTAATGGGCAAATGGATGCAGCTGCTTTGGACAATGATGTAGTGACAGATGTCAACCTGCGATCACTACTTAATCAGGTACTGTGTAGCTAATAAAATGCAAGAACTTGCTTAATGCCCCAAAAATATTCTTTTCAAATTATATTTACAATTAAACTTGGGAATGTTCTTATTTTTTCCTAGATTGAATTTTCTACAGAGCAATTGAGGGCTTCTCTGATGACATCTTAAACTGTGGATTCACAGGAACCATGTTCAAATCAGGGATACATTTTTCTGGTGTGTGTTATATCAATTTGTTAGGAAATGTTTTACATGATTCATCATAGCTCCATAAGGTCTTTGATGTGTTTTGTGTGTTGCAGTGCTCAGGTCGCAACCAATCCTGGAGCAGCTTCACAACAACACCCAGATATCTACCAGCCCGTTTGTTTCAGGGGGAGAGAGTGAAGTGAGTTAACATGTATAGAATGTCTAAGGTAAGCTTCTAAGGCTATGAAGGATTTAATGGATATTTGTATTTTTATATTACCATAGGTCAATGCTCAGTTTGTTATGGCCTCAGCTGTGAAAGAGAACTACCAGACACCAAGTTGAATTTGAAACTGTCAACTACCTTCAGGATCTACTTTACGATTCAGAAGGTAAAAAAAAACAAAACAAAGTGCTTTTGTCAATTTTATTTGGGCTTTGAAATTAGAACCTAATGTTTGAGCTTGAAAGTTACAATTTACACATAGGATTAACAGATATTTCTCAACAATCAATTTTAATAAATGTAAGTCTAATCTTTGTCTATTTATTTTTGAAAGAAAATCCAGAACACATCAATGGTGAGGATGAGCCAAGATCCATCACACCTGCCAGGTTTCTACAATGGATCACAGGCCAAGGCCACGCTCCACTGCTTCCATCAGAACAAAGACTGCTGTAACAGTAAAGTTTAAAGACTGCAGTGAACTTTTAGCCTAGTATACTAGACCGTCAGTTCTGCTCTGCAGAAATTTGTATATAATAATAATTTATATATACACATATATATAGTCTGGTTTACCAGGCTAGTGAACTTTGGGAATTACTGCATTTGTTACTCAGTTGTGTCTGCTTGTGCTAAAACAATTGTTACCTGTAAAACACATGAGATCCTATGATCAGTTCAAAACAAACTTGATGAAGGCATTTCCTCTTGGCCAGGAATTTCATAATGTCTGAAATTTAAAAAGGATTATTTGCTTGGGGTTCTAAATACAAGTAAAGAATATTATACAAGTTCCTCATTTAAAATTAAAAACTGCTTTTTCTGTGTTTTCATAAAACCCAAATAAAATGATACAAAATTAACTATCAGTATTGTTCACTTTATTGCACAGTTCACTGTTCAGAGGAAAGCAGCTAAATATAACCTTTTCATACAATCAAATAATGTTTGTACCACACTAATGGTACCTTTTTGAAGTTGAAATCACAAAAATTCTGATGCATATTTTATGCTTAGTGCTGAAGTCTTTTCCACACCACATCTTCTGTCATCCTGCACTGCTAGCATCACTAGTGAAAACTCAAAGCTGTGTGAAATAACAAGTCCACTTTGGATTTTTAAAGGGCCAGAGGCACCTCAGACATAGCTCCACTTTGCTGATTAGTGACAGAAATGTTTAATGAAAGAGGCTTCAGAAACATGATTTAACACAAAGTTTAAGACTGCTAAATAAATGTCACAACCCTGGGAAATACAGGGTACTTCAACATCAGTGGTGTCTCTGAGCAGTTCCATATCCTGCTCAGATAGAGGGCATTCCACTGGTGGAAGAATAATTCCAGGACCACTGACATTGTCTGGTCGACATTGTTTTGGATGTTTATAGAGTTATCCAGCACTGTTAAAGCACTAATAACGCTATCAGGCATTTCCACGTGTGCCACAGTGGCCTGAAGATATCCATTTCATGGTTTAATGAACATCTTAGATAATCGACATCACGGGGCTGTCTGCAGGGCCTGGGATAGTTTGTAGTTGCTGAAAAAGTCCCTTTTCCGTTGGTCCTAAAAGAAAGAGTATAATGTTATTACATTTAATATGTGAATTATCTTCACCCAAATATACAGTTAAGCCCAAAATTACTCATACCCCTGGTAAATTCCAGGTCAAAGCAGTGTTTATTTTACCAACATGTTTCATCTAACTGTAAGTAACATTAGCATTTTGGAGCAGTCTTGCCAGAGAACAATCTCCAAAATCTGTGAAGGAAGCTAAAGAGTAGGGTGATGGCAAGAGGCCTTCAAATCTCCAAGACTTGGGGCTTTCTTATAAATGATCACCAAAGATCAACCATCAAAATACCAGAGAAAACATTAAAAACTGCTCAGCGATTATTAAAAGGTTTTGATTGCTGTAATGTCAACAATGTTTTTTTTTTCCCATTGTCTACAACGACAGATACAAAATTTCTAACTGGTATTTCTATTAAATGGTAAAGATGGACATCTTAAAAAATGTTATCATGATCATTATTACTATTTATTGAGCATTTGTCATTACTTATCTTTTTAAATGGTTTATTATCTGATATACGTCATACTCATTAGTTAAGTAAAAATAATTATAAATCAAATCTAATATTAGCAAGTGTAGAAATAATTTTGGGCTCAACTGTTTATCTCGACAGGGTTAGACATTAGAATAATGTATTGTGTACTAGCGAACTGGTTATGGTGGTAGCCTTAGCAAGAGCCTCACGAGACTTCATAACAAAGAAAGTTCCCTTTGTCACCTAATATCAAACATATTAGTCTACACTAACTCATGCAGGAGAGTCACTAAGTAGTTTGACAAAAGATGAAACTTACCTGATTACCGGTATCGTTCGTTCCACTCCACCTGGTCCAGACGCCATTATCCAGTCACGTAGGTAGGGGCTACTTCGTGGTCGTAGGAAATTTCTCCGCTTGAAGAATGGCTGTTCATTCCACATAATTTTACACATATATAAATATTCCTGAAGTGTGATTGGTAACAGTTGTAGATGACATGTCTTGCAAAACCAGATTTTGCACTAGATTTTTCCAAGCAGGCCGATAAATGTAGTACACAAAATGTCTACAAAGTTCCTGAAGTTCCCACGGTTGATGAATGCAACATGAAAGTGGCAGCCTCTTCAGTCCCGTTGTTGGCTGTCAATCATGTTTCCCCGCCCACCCCTTTCAGATCAGGGCCAAAACTTGAATCTGAAAAAATCCAACTTGAAAGTGAAAAAAAAAAGATCTGAAAGTGAAAAGTAAATCTGAAACTGAAAAACGAAGTTTTGAACTTGAAAAAAACAGATTTGAATCTGAAAAAATAAAATCTGAAACTGAAAACTTCAAAATAATTCCAAACATAATAAAGTTTAATTAAAAAACTTAACTGAATTAAAGATTATTTTAAGATGATAAAAAATTTTTTAGTATAGCTTCTTCTAATATTGAGTTCATTTTTTATTTTTCAAATTGCAAGTCAAAAATTTGACATTCAGTTTTATTTTTTATTTTTTCAGTTTCAAATTTTTTTTTCAGTTTTCTTTTTTCAGTTTCAGATTTTTTTTTCAGTTATACAAATATTATGGCCCTGTCTCGGCTCCATAATCCAGGCCTCATTAGAGAGACGTTCCATAAAAATATGACTGCTGTCAGAGAATCCGTCCATTCAGCTGAGAGAGAAGAATGGCTCTCTGGTATGGTAACTATGGATTTGTATGCTGTGGGGCGAAAATATGATTTTAAACCTGATTAAGATTAAAAAACAAACAAACTAATAAATTAAACAAACCACAAACAATCACAAAACATCAGAAATCATAAAGTCAAAATCTACTCTGAGGGTTTATGCTGCGTCAGCTACCAGGTACAAGTGTTGAATTAATTTCTATCTTCAGAAAAGGTTTATAGTTGAGAAAAATGAAGCAGATGGAGAGCATTCATTCTGTCAGTCACCTGAACAGGATGATGCCTCGTTTCCTGGTCTGGCCTTGAAGCATGTTCATAATCAATCAACTGAAAACAGCTTCATCACTACAAAGAACTTTTTAACAAATACTGCAGGATGTTAGAAAGAAAACGCAGACATTTAATTTCAACAAAAGGTGACGTACAGGTTAAATCTACAAACCCTCTGGTAGTAATTTCTTGGTTGGATCATTTTCATGGATGAAGTAGGTAACCAGTAGTCCTCTATCTAGTGAGAGCTGATCCATTATTAGGGGTGGGAATTGAAAGATGTTTTATCAATATCAATACCATTATTGATTCTGCTTATCAATCCAATCCCTTAACAATTCCCTTATCAATTCTTCAGTAGTTGTTGAGCAAAAAAAAAAAAGTTCTACACAGTCTTCTGCACAACAAGCAACCATGGTGTGATTTGAGTGTGTGTCTGATTAAATTCTTTCTTTTAAAGTACTAGGATAAATTACGTTTTTGAAGTAAAATAGGAACTACAGAGAGGTCCTATTGTTGATTAATTGTTAAAAAGACTTGCCATAGGGCGTGAGCACATCAGAGCGGCATGACGAGGTGATGACCAGAATCGGACAAACCCGGGTCACCCGGTCCTGCTTCTGGACTCAAACCTCTGCAGAGCCTTTACCCTGCTGAGTCGTCTCAAAGACTGCAGAGTGTGATTTGTGAAAAAGCGGAGTGGGGGACTCGGCGTTTGTTGTGAGTTCATCTGTAAACGCTGCTGCGGTTCCATCGGGACCTCACCTCGTTAAGCCCCTCTGCTGCTCGTGCTGGGTTATTGTTCTGTTGGACCAGTGAGGGGTGCATAGAAGTCTAATTTCTCCGTGGGTGAAAGATTACTGACCAGCAAATGTTGGGGAAAACTGGAAACAAGAGAATTGTTAAGAAGAATTGATAAATTGACTATGTTTCATTGCATCAGGTGTAGCGTTATCAAATACGCTATAACCTCTGACCTCTGACCCGTTAACATCACCCAAACAATAATCCATCTTTTTCCCAATAACTTGGATTACAATGACTCTTTTATTATGTTTTAACCTGAATCAGCATTCCTCCAGGTATCCAGATCGTTTTTCCGGAAGACCTCCACAGGACTCTTTTAGTATAATAATAAACTCAAAGACTTCCTGATGTCTCCTTCTAAACGACACTACTCTTAATTAAACTGTTCAGAAATGTCTTAATATGATTAATGCATTTTCTTCCACAGTATTATGAATGTTTGATCCAGCTTCAGTATTATTTCATATTTCTACTTTGCTAAAAGGTTAAATCAGTATTACTTGAATATTCATTCATTAAGGTGACCTATAGCTTTAAAGACTTGAGTCATGTGTCTTGATAGAACCTCCCCCATTGGTCCACATCACCGTAAGGCTTCCTTTTAGCTCTGTCAGCTCCCGGAAGTCTTCAGTTCTCAGTCATCCTACTCTGAGACAAGACGGGTTTCACTGCACCATCACCAGTGAACCTCGGTTGCCGGCCTTCCTGTACGGGTCAAGTCCCGTTTTCGGCCGATGTCCGCTCTTTTCCCCTGAGGCATAGGCACCCCACGTCTGCCTCTCTCCACGACATGGGAAAAGAAGCCTCAGCTACATTAGCTCAAAATGCTAACCGCCAGCTAAGCCAGAAATGGATCTCCTGATGATCGCATCCAAGGACGACTTCCGTGGCCTCCGGTGGTCCCGACCTCCAAAGGCATCCAACCGGGACCGAGGGGGAACCTCCACCTTCACGCCGTCCCTCCCGACTCTCTGATCAGCGTCGATCCCGGAGCGGAGTACAGTGAGTCTCCACTCTCTGGTAAAGCTAAAGGCTCTGTTGATAAGCTCTACATTCCACATAACTTATTCAGCCAGTAACTCCTCCAACCAAACTCCCTTTAAAGAGCATATTTTAAGTTCTTTTTTTTTTAAATTCTGATAAAACTCTGTCCAAAAATACTATTTGAAATGTTTATTGAGGGTATTTTGTTTTACAATACATTTTTTAAACAATTTTTCTAGTCAAAAGTGCCCCTTTTTGCAAAGCTTCTAAAAACGCTTTTTTTTCATATGTGGACCTGTGACGTCAGCTAGGGAGCTCCCAGCTAGGTGGCGCTGCTTACAGTGTTGTCAGATGTAGATAAATAAAGTATTTGTAGGATAATTTAACACTCTGTACGATCAATAATCCCATAAATATGATCATTTGAGCCCTTTGTTGTGTGGAGTTTGTGTAACAGATG
The DNA here is from genome assembly GCA_006937965.1 of Callopanchax toddi. NCBI lineage: Eukaryota > Metazoa > Chordata > Actinopteri > Cyprinodontiformes > Nothobranchiidae > Callopanchax > Callopanchax toddi. Next base: position 202,511 of record SSNR01000326.1, read on the forward strand.
CTTGTTTTAATCATTGTGTAGATTTTATAAAGCTAAACTACTTTAACATCTCAGACTGGCACCGCTCTAGTCTGCCAGCTGCCTGCTCGCTGTCGGCGATGAGTTGTTAGTTTTAGGTTAGAGCGCTCTTTAATCGAGTCGGTGTGAATTCATTTTAATAAAAAATGCTAAATTATATTTATTATATTTGTGAATGCCAATCGCCAGTCTGTCAGGACACTGAGTCAACAATGGGACGGCTTCCTTACCGGTACGGTGACTTCTGTTTGGAGACGAAAAACCCCAGCGGTCCTGGTCTAGTCCAGGACTGGATGTGATGGAGTCCCATACCGACGAAAAACATTCAGTGTGACTCTAAACAGGCGCCGTTACTTCGATCCATTCACCGGAACCGCTGTTAGCACGCAGCAGCTAACAGGAGCTAACGGGGAGACTTGAGTCTCGTTTCCATGCCAGGTTTGGTACGGTTCGTGGTGGGTCGTCCGGTATCGATCAGCGATTTCATGAGAGCGTTTTCTTCAGCTGTCTGACCCTCACCTGGCTGGCGGGGTACAGTAAATCCATGCCGCGATGCTCTCCAGAGGGGCTTCCCGTTCCCAGCGGCTCCCAAGAGGGGCTTCCCGTTCCCAGCGGGGCTACCAAGAGGGGCTTCACGGCGGGGTTTCCAGCCTGACCCGACACTGTTTCGGTCAGCCTCGAACCGTTTAGCTGCATCCTGTGAAACTTTTTATAAACTCTTTCATTTCTTAACAATCCACCTGAACGCAGCTCAATGTTTGGAGCTCTGATGATCAAAAACCTGGTGCTAAACGCTGGTATTTTACCCAGACCCAAGTGAGGAGGTGGGTCACGGTCTACAGCTGGACCGGTACAGCCTTACAGGACTGATTGTTTTTATCTTTTTTTTTTTATCTTAATAAAATAACTTCTCACTATAGTAATAAAGTAATAAAATAACGGCACTCTGGGGGTTTGTTTTGCTCGTCACAAGTAGTGATAAGTGGATCAGTTTTCTATATAGAGAACGAACGGTCTCCCTGAACTGTCGTCACTTCCGGTTTGGTGAAAAAATTGACAATTCTCACAAAAACGAATCCAAGAGCCTAAATAAGCTGAATTTGTGTAAATTTTTATTCAGAAAAAGTTTATATTATATTTTTCTAAACATTTGTTTAAGGGAGTGTCTAACTTAAAATATGCTCTTTAAGATAAAATGCCCCTAGTCTTTAACATCACAGACTCAGGTCATTAAAACTTATATTAAGATCAACTTAGAACACTTAACATCGTGTTGACACAGCTAATAACCTTGCTACCTCTGCTAATCTGTTTGTAACTGTCCGTTTGTAAAGTCTCTTTTATAATAAATTCTGTAAAGTCTTTATTCCTGACTCAGTCTTCCATTTGTCAATAAAAAAGGTACGTACTCTAACTCCCTGTCAATTAAATAACCTAGATCTTCCTGCTTTTTATCACTTATAGTTATCTCAAGAAGGTATCCTGAGCACAGAGGCTCTCGAATAAACCCTCAGATAAACTGGATAAATTAGCGGAAGATGTACAATAAAACAAAGGTTTTATATCATTACACAGGATGCTGATGTAATGACAATAAAGTCATCTTGTATCACGTATCTTGTACCTAAAGTTGGAGGTGTACAAGTCTGATGGAATTGGTTGGTTAGAACCGGTTCCAAGTCTGAATCGGATCTCGATTCCCACCCCAATGATTTATGGAACTAATCAGTATTGTTTAGATCAATAATTAAATGATTGAACACAGTTACTAACTGAGCTGAAAAACATGCTGCAGTAATGGTGTGGCTCGTCAAAATAAAAGCATCCAGTCTGCCCTGTACACAGAATGCCTCACTGATGGAACACTAGACTGTATATTATGGTATGTGTTATAGTTGAAGGAGTGTTCTTAATGCAACTTCAAAGCCTTGACAAGTTTTAATTTTAATGATCTCTTTTCAAAGTGGGGTGGCATGTAGCTCAGTTGGGAGAGTGGCCGGTCTGGTAACCAGAGGGTCGCTGGTTCGATCCCCAGCTCCGTCTGGGTTAGATTGTCGTTGTGTCCTTGGGCAAGACACTTCACCCAACTTGCCTGTGTGACTGTGTGTGAATGTTGGTGGTGGTCAGAAGGGCCGATGGTAGCCTCACTTCTGTCAGATTGCCCCAGGACAGCTGTGACTACAGACATCTGTCATAGTTTACCACCACTGGTGTAAATGTGTGCGTGAATGAATAACGGAGCTTCTGTCAAAGCGCTTTGGGTGTCCTGAAAAGCGCTATATAATTCCAATCCATTATTATTATAAAGTGTTTGAAACTGTACCTGAGTCTGGTTAAAGATCACCAGAGAGGGCAACACTGATTGGGTCAAACTTCAGACCCTTACTTCAGACCCTTAATAAGTGCTGTCCAAACATCCCTTTAAACTAAAGATTCATAGACTTTTGCCCTCATTCTGCTGAGGTGTGTGGTTAATTGCAGAGTTTTGATTCTATATTATGCTATTATGCTATATATGCTTTAAAATACTTTCAGGTATTTTGAGGGGCAGCTGTGGATCAGACAGCGGGATGTTTGATTCCAGCTTCCTGCTTCCTCCCCAGCTGCTGAAAGGTCCTTGAGTGAGTCACTGATCCATGTAGTGACCATGTGATTTTGGAAAAAAATGTGAACTTCACATGGGAAAAACAAGCATGTTTTCACATGTAAAAACAGGATAAATCCACAAATAAAACACTTGTCCTGCCCATGTTTCCCATGTGATTTTGGAACACTTTTAATGTGTTGATAACATGTTGAGCTCACATGTGAAAAACATGTTAAGTTCATGTGTTTTTGAGGTACACACACAGAAATGAAAGTACAGAATTGTACCTTTTGTATTGTCACTAGGGTGGTACCCTCAAAGCAGGGCCGGTTTTGGGCATAGGCTGATTAGGCAATTGCCTAGGGCGCCCTCTGCTGGAGGGGGCGCCAAATTGTCCCTTAAAGAAAAAAAAAAATGTTTTTTGACAAACTGCTGGACACACCATTCATCTCATGTAAAGAGCAAAGTAAGTAATAAATAAATAAATACATAAACTAAATAAATAAATAAAAAAGCACAACTTTTGCTGCATGAACAGTCAATGTGGCGCCCCATGGCTACCTGCTGCTGCCGCTGTGATCAGGTAAGGTGGGGGAGAGGCGCGCTGCGCGCATCCCTCCGTCCGGTTGTTTATTGATAATCAGTGTTGGGAGTAATGACTTCCAAAGGTTATTAATTACTGTAATGCATTGCTTTTTTCAGTAACACAGTAATGTAAGGCATTACAGAAAAAAAGCTGTAATATTTTAATGTCAGTGCGCATTACAGTGCACGTTTAACCCAGATTGAGGTGGTGGGTTCTTCAGAGGAGAAACGTCACTCAGTGAAAAATGTGGTCAGACAGAGCAGAGAGGAGTAAATCTGCAGTCAGTGAAACAAGTCCGGTTCTGTCCGGTCCGAAACTCATGCGTGGTTTGGTTCTGAACTCGGTCCAGAGGGAAAACGCGGCCCGAGTCGTGCGCGCTCACAGCATCCAAGGCCCGTTAAGACATATGAGCGCATGCAGCGCTCCGTAAACTGAAGCGAGCAAACTGAAGAAGTTTCATGATAAAGAGTCACTCTGTTATTCACGTCAGAAGTTGGAGAGTTCACTCTCTCGCCCACTGAGCAGAGGAAACGCGCGTCATGCAGCCTCTGCTGCAGGGGGGAGGAGCAGACAGGTGGAGGAGGAGCACACAGGTGGAGGTAGGAGTCAGTCAAACTTCTTGTGCAGAGAGATATATTTTTATAGATTTAAATATACTGTATATAGATATGATGGAATAATATATGGATAGGTAGGGATATATGGAGAGATATGGATGATAGATGGATAATGATGGATGAATGATAAATGGATGGATGGATGGATGGATGGATGGATGGATGGATGGATGGATGGATGGATGGATGGATGGATGTTTGGATGGATGGATGGATAATAAATGATGGATGGATAGATGGATGATAAATGATGGATGGATAGATGGGTTAATATCCAGGTAGTTGGATATCTCCATGTATCCATCACATCACCTTCCACTGGATGTAGAATGAGCTATATTTATGGTCAAATCCATATTTACAGTTATTTTGGTGAGAGTAACTAAAAGTAATGCAAAAGTAGTGTAATGCCTTACATTTAAAAAACAGTAACATTGTAATGTAAGGGATTACTTAAAAATGACAGTAACAAGTAATAAATAATGCATTACAGTTTTGAAGTAATAATAATAATAATAATAATAATGCATCAGTTTTATATAGCGCTTTTTAGGTCACTCAAAGACGCTTTACAGAGTTGCATTATTCATTCACACAGTCATTCTCACTCTGGTGGTGGCAAACTACGACAGACATCTGTAGCCACAGCTGCCCTGGGGCAGACTGACAGAAGCGAGGCTGCCATTCTGCGCCATCGGCCCTTCTGACCACCACCAACATTCACACACAGTCACACTCACATTCACACAGGCAAGGTGGGTGAAGTGTCTTGCCCAAGGACACAACGACAATCTAACCCAGCCGGAGCTGGGGATCGAGCCGGTGACCCTCCGGTTACCAGACCGGCCACTCTCCCAACTGAGCTAATGCCGCCCCAGAGTAACTTGCCCAACACTGCTGATGATGCATGATGAGGAGGAAAAACGGGCCCAAAGTAGAGGCATTTAATTAATATACATGAAATTGTGAACATTTTTCCTGGACCCATCATTTAGCAAGTTAGCTAAGACTAAAGGGCTATCATGCTGTTGTGCCCCCCATTTATTATATGAATGAATGTCATCAGTTCAAGTTTATCCAACTTTAGTACATTGCTTACTACTTAGAATTTGCAAAAGTTACGTTGTTTCTGTTCTGGGCAGTAGGGGGCGCCAAAATCATTTTTCGCCTAGGGCACCATTCAGCTCAGGGCCGGCCCTGCCTCAAAGGTACCATTTTGTACCTTTAACTGGGGTTCAAATTTGTACACTTGTAGTTTGTACCTTTTACAAATCAAACCTGTACCTTTTGGGGGGCAAATATGTACCCCTAAGGTACAACCCCCAGTTAAAGGTACAAATGGTACCTTTGAGTGACAAGACAAAATATACAATTCTGTACTTTTATTTCTGAGTGTGTACATCAGTGTGTATGAGTGCAAGCCCTGGAGTGTGAACTACAGTATTATTTGGTCTAAGGTTGTTCTCTCATCACTTCCTGTCCTGTACCTGTTACTTTATCAGTTTTACCTGAAGAACAAAGAATAAATAAAACTCCTCTGGGTCGTGTTTTATTAAAGCTGGTGATAATCATCTCTGTTCACTCTAACATCATTTCTCATCAGTCATTAATTAATATATTGAAAAAGTCAACACATCAGACAAGCTTATAGTCTGTTTCCTGTTAAAGAAGCTGCAGTTCATGCTAACATTGACATTTAAAGAATTAAAGGTGTAAGAAACAACACTTTAAATCACTGCAGCTCAATGTATGTGAGTCAAATTCCTGCTGTGAATGTTTTTCACATCAGCCTTTAAATAAATCACACTGAAGGGTTGGAACACTCAGAGTACTACTGGGGTTATTCCTAAACCTGTTTCATAAAATACTACAAAATACTAAAATAAGTTTAGATGATACTTTCACATGTCAGTCATGAACATTTCATTGGTTTATCTAAATCAGCCGAACTAATAAAGTGTGTATTATTATATGAATTTAAAGAGCAAATTGAAAGTTTTTTTTTTAATTCAGATAAAATTCTGTCCAAAAATACTATTTGACATGTTTATTGAGGGTATTTTGTTTTACAATACATTTTTTAAACAATTTTTCTAGTCAAAAGTGCCCCTTTTTGCAAAGCTTCTAAAAATGCTTAAAAAATAATAATATTTGGACCTGTGACGTCACCAGAGGGAGCTCCCAGCTAGGTGGCGCTGCTTACAGTGTTGTCAGATGTAGATAAATAAAGTATTTGTAGGATAATTTAACACTCTGTACGATCAATAATCCCATAAATATGATCATTTGAGCCCTTTGTTGTGTGGAGTTTGTGTAACAGATGCTTGTTTTAATCATTGTGTTAGATTTTTTAATAATAATGGATTGGATTTATATAGCGCCTTTCTAAACACCCAAAGCGCTTTGACAGAAGCTCCATTATTTTTTCACGCATACATTTACACCGGTGGTGGTAAACTACGACAGACGTCTGTAGCCACAGCTGCCCTGGGGCAGTCTGACAGAAGCGAGGCTGCCATTCTGCGCCATCGGCCCTTCTGACCACCACCAACATTCACACACAGTCACACAAGCAAGGTGGGTGAAGTGTCTTGCCCAAGGACACAACGACAATCTAACCCAGCTGGAGCTGGGCATCGAACCGGCGACCCTCCAGTTACCAGACCGGTCACTCTACCAACCGAGCTAAACGCCGCCAGCTAAACTATAAACTAAGCTAAACTACTTTAACATCTCCAGACTGGCACCGCTCTAGTCTGCCAGCTGCCTGCTCGCTGTCGGCGATGAGTTGTTAGTTTTAGGTTAGAGCGCTCTTTAATCGAGTCGGTGTGAATTCATTTTAATCAAAAATGCTAAATTATTATGTTTGTGAATGCCAATCGCCAGTCTGTCAGGACACTGAGGCATGGTGACTTTGGCAACGAAAAACCCCAGCGGTCCTGGTCTAATCCAGGACTGGATGTGATGGAGTCCCACATACCGATGAAAAACATTCAGTGCGACTCTAAACAGGCGCCGTTACTTCGATCCATTCAAATTAACACCGGAACCGCTGTTAGCACGCAGCAGCTAACGGGGAGATTTGAGTCTCGTTTCCATGGCAGAATACGGTTCGTGGCGGGTCGTCGTTGTCCGGTACCGATCTGCGATTTCATGAGAGCGTCTCCTTCAGCTGTCGGACCCTCACCTGGCAGGCAGGGTATGCCGTCGCCTCATACCAGCGCTGTAAGTTTGCGGGACTCTCCAGCGGGGCATTCCGGAGGGGGTTTCCAGCCTGGCCCGACATTGATCCGGTGTCAGCTGAACCGTTCAGCTACATCCTGTGAAACTTCTTTATAAACTCTTTCATTCATTAACAATCCATCTAGCTCGTCCTGAACGCAGCTCAATGTTTGGAGCTCTGATTATCAAAAACCTGGTGCTAAACGCTGGTATCCGTGTACGGTCAATCTCTGCTCACAGACCCCAGTGAGGAGGTGGTTCACGGTCTACAGCTGGACCGGCAGGGTACAGCCTTACAGGACTGATTGTTTTTTATCTTTTTTTTATCTTAATAAAATAACTTCTCACTATAGTAATAAAGTAATAAAATAGCAGCACTCTGGGGGTTTGTTTTGCTCGTCACAAGCAGTGATCAGTGGATCAGTTTTCTATATAGAGAACGAACGGTCTCCCTGAACTGTCATCACTTCCGGTTTGGTGAAAAAATAGACAATTCTCACAAAAATGAATCCAGAAGCCTAAATAAGCTGAATTTGTGTAAATTTTTACTCAGAAAAAGTTTCTATTATATTTCTCTAAACATTTGTTTAAGGGAGTGTTTAAGCTGCAACTTGCTCTTTAAGCAGGTAACTGGAGTTAAACACACATTATGTTGGTGTGTCTGGATTTTTACCTGCTGCTAGATATATACTGTATAAGGCAAAAGTGGCTCAGTGGTAAGAGTTCGCGGGTTCAAACCCCAGCCTGGCCATGGGTCGAAGTATCCTTGGGCAAGATACTGAACCTCCAACTGCCTCCCAGGCGCCATAAAAAATGGCTGCCCTCTGCGCCCTCAGGGATGGGTCAAATGCAGAGAACAAATTCCACTACAATGTACTGAGGTATATACGCAAGTGGCCACAAATTCCCCCTTTCCTTCCTTTCCTATAAAAGTCATGTGATATATGTTGCATGTTGTTTATGTCAGAATAAAACCTCGTTTTGCAGTTTTTCATTTTTCCCATGTTTTTACACAAATCGTGCTGGTTGTTTTCCACAGCCATCAGTTGTTTTTGGATCATTTTTCAAAGAGAGGTGTCAAACAGAGCCTGAGACTTGAGACCACACAGGGTTTCTGCTTGATAAAAGAAACAAAGTTTTTTGAGATATGAGGTTTTAACCTGACAGTAGGGATGTACAACCTATCACACACAGTGGTGACAAAGTGCTGCTAATCATTCAGAACAGAGGCAAGCAGGGCTACAGTAAGCAACTTCAAGAAAGCTGATGCTCCAATCAATTAGAAGTCAACAGTGTGGCAGCATTTTGGCTTTCCTTTGTTTCCCGTAAGATAATAGAAAATTACAATTTGAAACAAGGACTAAAGGGCAATTGTGTAAAAAAAAAATTATTTGGCCATAAAATAACTGAAATTATTTTTGTTGTAAAAAATCATTAAAAATCGAAAATTGTGATCTGAAAATCGTGAATCAAATCGTTGCTTGAATGAATCGTTACATCCCTACCTGACAGTGATGATATGTGGTGCCAATAGCAAAGCAGGGTAACACCCATAAAGAGATATTCTGACTCCATTTTTAAATAATGGAGAAAGATGAAGACACTCCAGCTAGGGTGTACCAGAGGTCAGGGTCAGGTAATTGTGAGATAATATGTGCGATGGCATCAGGCATGGACTGGCCATCTGCCGGTGACCTCGTTATGTACTGTATGTTAGAGTATAAAGAGGTGCTGTTACTTTGTGTCTGTTTCCCCTCCTTTGTGCTCTTCATCTTCTCAGGTGTGGACACAGTGATCTTATGGTCTCAGTATGGTTCCAAACAAACACCAGAGCAGATTGTTTAGCGTGAACGTCATCCAACACAACTGTGCACTGCAAGCTTGAGCCAAACACCCTCCTGTGGCCAGATGCACTCTGGGATGTGGGAGGTCACATGTAGCTACCAAGTAGCTTGTAGCTAACCAAAATTCAGCAGAGGAATCCACTGGATGATCAACAAGATACACTGCCTTATTGATCTCTGAACACATATTTGTCAGCTCTGATTCTGAAAAACACAGAGGTTAGCTAGTTCAGTGAGAGGGGGTAGTATGTGACGTGGACCTGCTCAGAAACACAACAGCAGGTTCCTAACTTCAGTTTCTCTTCATCACTGAAGAGTTCAAATGTTTTCAGCTTCAGATGAGACACATTAGTAAGGTTGATGATTTCATGATCTGATAACTACGACAAAACATGGTGGGTGTGTTGTCTTTGTTTTAGTTGCACAAAGCTAATAGAATTTTCTTGTTGATTATAACTTTTCTTTTCCTAGTAGACCTAGTTGACGCATCGTTAGTTGAAAAGTAATCTGTTCTGTTTGGAGTCAGTTAGCTAAAACACAGCTGTCTCTAAATCGTTTTACATTGTTTGATGTTTCAAATAATTCAGCTAGAACAAACCAGCGCTGTCAGGCAGGGAGAATGCCTGGTGCTGTTCACAGAGCATAATCAGATGCTGGAGAGTGTATATCAGATCGATATGACCTTTAAGGGTATTATAAAATGTCGAGATTGGAAATATTTATGTTGATGCATTTAAGCTTGTATGTCAAGCACATTCACAGTTGACTAAATATTTATCACAAAATCCCATTCATTCTGATTTGAGTCTGGTCCTATTTTATCATTATTGATAGAATATTTGGAAAAACTTTGATGTTGAATTGCTTACTGATAATAGCTTGTTAGAGCTTAACACAATATTTTCTTTGTGCAAATATGATTTTGCCTTTGAACCTATGTGTGAGCTTTTGAGGAGCACACTGATGGCACACTGTTGTATTGAGTGTTTGAGACAATACGTCTTCAAAAATGTATCTCTGTTGGAAATTTCCTTCCTTTCTAGGGCTGTCGCGGTTGAGGAATTCCCCCTGCGGTGAGTCAGGGTGGCTCAATATTGCGGTGTGCGATTTTATTGCAGCACTTTATTTAGCACATTTCTTTGTAAATTACTAAAATAAAATAAAAATAAAAAAGCGCCCGTTTTGTTAAAATCAAATATATAAAATAAGATTAACCTGATGCGGTTTCAGACAGGATCTGAGAGGGGTGACAACATTTCCAGCGACACTGAAAAGTCTCTCGGAAGGTGCGCTCGTTGCGCAAATACACATGTACTTGCGTGCGACTCTGGAGAGCAAAGGGAATCGCTCTTGGCTGTTACGCCACCGTGTCAGGGGATCAGAGGTCGCGTTAACCGGATTTTTCTGGTATTTAACCGTTTTTTTTTTTACGCTGACGGAAAGATCTGAAGGGCGCCGGTCATTCTGACAGGTTTGCGCGCACGCCATCAGACCGTCATAGGCAATCACTGAATTGCCCCCACTAATAATTCGAACCAAGGATGCAGAACTAGCGCTGCATCTCCACCAACTAATACCTGCAGCCCAGACTGAGGTTCTGTGCTGCTGAGCGCAGACCTGTGATCCAGACGTCCTGCGCTCTGCAGCAGAAGAACACTGGTCCTCCATCAGGTGTCAGACCTGATCCGCTCAAACGACCCTTTGCAATCCGGTGCTCAGCACGCGATCAGATATGAATTAATTACACTTTCTGTTGTAATGTGCACTGCTCTCAGAGTAGCATTTATAAGCTGTGGAGGCTTGTTGACACGCAAAATCTGCTCCACGAGCTGCGCGCACATAGAACTGGACCTCAAACACTCCCTCACGCGAGGAGGTCTGCATTAAACATCAGCACCGGGTTTTTCCCCCCGAGTATCTCAATGAAAAATATGTGAACCCCTCATCTCTCTCATGATCTCATAATGAACGTTAATATTATATAGTAATCAGAGTCCCGCGGAGCGCACAGAGCTGCACCTCGCTGCTGCTGCGCTCGACTCCGACCGGAGTTTTTAGAAATGTCTATCTGATGACTGACTGATCGACTAATTTAGTGTCTTATCCTATGGATTTATGTGCTAAATGGGCCCAGTGTTAGAGTAATAATGCTACTGAAAATGTAATTATTATGATTTTTAAAATTAATAAGTGACGGATAAAAATAGATTATGACCGGATTTTTTAACCCTGTCAGTCAAAATGACGGAAAACTAAAAAGTCTAGCGCGACCTCTGCAGGGGATTTTCATTAGGGTCGATGGGTTCCTCCTTCAGGTAGCGACTGAGCTCCAGCTCGGCTCTAACTCTTTGGGACAGATGCAGAAGACGTGCTGGTCCGTGACTTCAGCAGGTCTCCGAGCGTTTTTTTTTTTTTTGCCGCTGGTGGCAGCACCGTCTCCGCCAAGGATTCTGGCTGGGCTGCAGCTGACACACTGGCACCGCTCCCTCCATCTTCCATGTGTACGATCTCCTTGATCAGCGTGCACTTTACCTCATCATCATCATCAGTATTGTCAGGTGCGGTAATTGCAGTGGCCCGTCATGCAGCGCGGTAGCTTTCTTAATATCGCGATATTTCATTTGTGCGGTTACCGTGACAGCCCTATTCCTTTCATCCCAAAAACATGTTACAGCATCATAAATATCTTAAAATTCATTTCTACGTTTGGTTGAATACTTCTCAGCAGGCTGTACCATGGCTTTTGGTGGCAGTTTTTACATGAGAGAAACCTTTCAGACGACAACAATGTCAAATTAAATTTTAAAACATTCAAGCGTAGCCCTGACTGCACCACCTTAGACAATCTGGAATTGTGAATTGTTTCAGTTCTAGACTATCAACATATTGCCTCTATCAATGCTAATTTCAGCCACTTGTATCTGCAGTCTCATTCTGTCAGTCAATACCAGTGACTCCTGACTGTAGGTGAGGGTCAGAACACTGACTGTTGATTAAAACTATATCTTTTGTCTTGACTCACACTTTGCCACGTCAGACAGCATGTATCACTGCAGATGCTGCCCCATTCTGCCTGGCAGTGCCTCACTTTGTTTGACTTTTATTTATGAATAAGACCCTGAAACACATGAACTTCTCCTGTTAGGACAGAAACTCATTCCCAATTACTAAATAAGAAAGTCCTTTCACAGCATAAAACCACACAGTACAATAAAATATATAACAAATATACATAAAACATTAAAGGTAAAACAGAAAAGCATGAAAGCAAAATAATACAGAAAAAACATCAAATCGGATTGAAGTTAAAAGACTGTCTAAAGAAATGTGTCTTCAGCTGCTTTTTAAAAGAATCAGTACAATCAAGGTAACGTAAAAATGGAGGCACTGTCTGGGGGCTGCTGCTCCAAAAGATCTACAGTAACCCCTCTTGTCCTAAAGTGAGTCTGAGGAATGACTAACCTTTGACTAGATGACCCCAGACTGTGAGAAGTGTGGAGCTCTAAAAGATCAGAGATGTACGCCGGAGTGTCTGAGCTTTAAAAGTCAGGACTCACATTTTTAAATGTACTGGAAGCACTGTAAAGAAACTAGGAGTCAGCAATCCACCCTTTTCAGGTTGAGGACCATGGTTTCAGATTTGGATCCTAATGGCTGCTTCTCAATCAGCTGAACAACTCTACTGTCTGTTAAAGGTCCCAGCCTGATGAGGTCAACAGGAGCCCAATTCCTGGATGAAGCAGCAATGAATGTCAAAGCCTCTCGAACTGTAAATTTATCCTGAGGGGACACACACAGAGCTCAGGGAACAATGACACAACAACCACTTTATAGCTTTCATCCATTAAGAAGGACATTTTGCAGGGGCGGCATGTAGCTCAGTTGGGAGAGTGGCCGGTCTGGCAACCGGAGGGTCGCTGGTTTGATCCCGAGCTCCATCTGGGTTACATTGTCGTTGTGTTCTTGGGTAAGACACTTCACCCAACTTGCCAGTGTGTGAATGTTGGTGGTGGTCAGAGCAGCCGATGGCGCAGAATGGTAGCCTTGCTTCTGTCAGACTGCCCCAGGGCAGCTGTGACTACAGACGCCTGTCGTAGTTTACCACCACCAGAGTGTGAATGAGTGTGTGAATGAATAATGGAGCTTCTGTGAAGCGCCTTGAGTGTCCTGTAAGGCACTATTTACAGGGGTGCACACAATTTTTCATCATATGTTCTCAAGGGAGAACCTGGCTCTGGTGTTTGGTCCACACCTCTAGGGGGGGAAGTGGGTTATGATAACAAGCTGTTGCTGTTGGGTTTTTTTGTGTGTCCCACCAGTGCTGGACAAAGACTCACAAATAGGAACAGATCACGGATTTGAGTCAAAGATTAGATCATTTTTCGAATCAGCAGAAAGAAAAATAAAAGACAAATAATTTTGCTCTCTCTTTTTTTGAAGAACACTGGCGTGACGATCAAGGTGTTCTGATCACTCCTGACTGATCACCGTTAATATTAATATTAATTAGCTTGTATAAAAGTCTAACAACACGTTATCTTAGGCAGAAATAGATGAGTCTGGTTTTCCATCAGAAAAGAGGATGATCAGCTGACAGAGATTGATGGAGGATCAGCAGCTTGCATCAGAGAGTGGATCAGAAATCGATCAGTGATCCTTTGTTCTGCTCAACTAAAATGACTGATTCTGATAGAGAGAACTTGATATGTGATGACAAAATGCACGCCTTTCTCAGAGGGGAATTATTTATCAGCAGATTCAGAGCGTGAGCACTGGATGTCGGGACGATTTAGCAACACACGAGCGCTGCTGGATCCACGATCCATGTCTCGAACCATAGAGGGTGATCCGTATGGATCACAGATCTATTGTTACCTGTTGCACCCCTCCTAGGCATGTTGAGTTGCATGCGTGGGTCAGATGTACTGTGATTGTGTGTGTTAAAGCACGCAACAAAGGAACTGTGCGTAATGGCGCGGTGCCACATGCACTGGAGATGCTGTGAGTGTGTGTGTGTGTGTGTTGGAGGTTCTGCTGTGCGTGTCCACTAGCTTCATAGGTCATGTGAGCACTCATTCACTGTGCTGCAACAGGATGTGAAGCTCGTCAGAACGAGGGGTCTCCCATCAGGACCGCGGAAGTGCTGGTCCGCAAAGGCACGTTCATGCAGTCGGTTATGGTACGCATGAATGAAATCCGGCTTTGATGCGGACTCGCGGACTGCACCCCTGGCTATATAAATCTAATGTATTATTATTATTGTCATTTCCCATCACTCAGCCAAATGCAGAAATGACAAATATTTTAAGTTGGATTGATAAAAGTGTTTCTTTGGCTTTACTGACTGACAAGAGGTGAGTTATATCCAGTCTGTTCCAGGGCTAACACAGAAACAGGAACACACCAGAGTGAGTACAGTCAACAGCTAACCTGACAATCCACCTGTTGGACTTCAGTTAGAGGAAGTTGGAGCAGCTGGTCAAACCAACAGGTATTAAAAAAACCCCAGCCAAGAACCAAAGCACAAACCCCTCTAAAATCTAATCCAGCTGATGACTCTCATTGGAAGGTAAAATGTTCTTCTCAGGATAACAATAAAAATTCCAATTGCCTGTGACCCTTGAGGTCCTTCAGCATGTCGCCGGCTGAAAATCCCCACGGCCAGGTGTAAAAGGACAGCCGAAAACTAAGAAAGGACAAAAAAGAAAAAAAAAAATCTAGAAAAAAACAAGAGAAGATAACGAGCAGCATATGGATGGACTTTTTCCTCAAGGAGCACAGCTGGTTTGAGTATCACACCGTCCTTCAGCCGCCTTCCCCTCAGTTTACATGTGTGAGATGAGGGGAATGCTGTGTAGTTAGTGATTTTAATTAGTTGATTCAAATCAGTTAGGGGACTCTTACCTAATGGCTGCTGGTCCCACCGGCAGCATAGACAGAAACCCACATCATTTCCAGCATGGAGGCTGGAGGGGGCCCAGCTACCCACAGAGATTTAGCTAATTATCTATCTGCTATCTGTGGAACAGTGAGCCCTCAGAGATGCTCACCGTGATCTCAGGGAGCAGGTGCAGAGTGGAGCTGCTACAGCTCCTCAAAAACCATCATTTACACATGATGGATTTATCGAACAGGAGCAGAAGTTAATCAACAAAAACTGCTTTACTGTGCTGGGTTGAGTTACACGAATGTGAATTCATGTAACAATGAAAACACGAGTCTCATTAATTGCTAAGATGTTTGATTATAAGAGAGGAAAAAAAGACAACTATGGCAAAAATACTTGCTGTTTTTCTGTAAAGAGCAGAAACCTTTGCATGTTAAGTTTTGGTTTGTATGGAGGACCCAAGATGCAGAATGAGTGGATGAAGCAGCAGCGGACACAGGTAAGTAATCCAAAAGGGTTCTTTACGTATTAACCAAAGATGGCAGAAGAGGAAGACAATGACACAGTAGGAACCAACAGTGAATGAAAGAAACTGAACAGTCTAAATAGGGAGGGAGCTAATTAAGGAGACGAGGGACACCTGGAGGGAACGAGTTCAGGGAGGCTGAGGAGGAAAATAGGGAGAAACTTAAATCTACTGACTAGAGGGGGCAAAAACCAGGAAAACAGGGAGGAAAACTACTAATAAACCTAAACACTGGACACAGAAGGGCAATACATAACAGGACCCCACCCTCAAGGGCGGCAACCAAGACGCCCCAGGAAGACACACCCAGGGCAGGAGGAGGGGGGAACCAGGAAGGAGGGCCCCAGGAGGGGGCGCAAAGGTGCTTGAAGAAGCAGAAACCAGGGGAGTGACCCGGCAGGGCAAAGGTCGGGAGGCCGGCCCGGAGGTGGTCCAACAGGGCTTAGGACAGGAGGCCGGTCAGTGAGGAGCCCAATAGAGAGGCGGTCAGGGGGGCCAGCCGAAGAGATGGAACCCCTCGGGAGGACGGCGAGGTGGCCTGCTGGAACTAACAACACCGGGAGGAGCGGGAGGAGGAGCCGCTGGAGGGTCTGGATGAAGGGAAGGTATCTTTTAGAGGAGGAACACTGGGAGGACCGGGAGGAGAGGTGGTGGAGCCGCTGGAGGACTCAGAGGAGGGGCAGCTGGGAGGCCCAGAAGGAGGAGGAAGACCACTAAAAGGTCCAGAGGAAAGGGGATTACCGGAAGGGGAACCACTAATAGGTCTGGGAGGAGGATGAAGAAAACCACTGTGAGACCACTAGGAGACTTGGGAGACTTGGGAAAGGAAGAGTCACTGAGAGACTCGGGAAAGGGAGAGTAGCCGAGAGACTCGGGAAAGGGAGAGTCACTGGAAGACTCGGAGGAGGGAGAGTCACTGGAAGACTCGGAGGAGGGAGAGTCACTGGGAGACTCGGAGGAGGGAGAGTCACTGGGAGACTCGGAGGAGGGAGAGTCACTGGGAGACTCGGAGGAGGGAGAGTCACTGGGAGACTCAGAGGAAGGAGGAGCCAGTGAGGATGGAGGAACCAGAGATGAACGAGGGACCGGATCTGGAGCTGGAGGGACCAGAGAGGATGGAGGAACCAGAGATGAACGAGGGACTGGGTCTGGAGCTGGAGGGACCAGAGAGGATGGAGGAACCAGAGAGGAACGAGGGACCGGATCTGGAGCTGGAGGGACCCAAACTGGGGTCGGAGGGGCCAGGGAGAATGGAAGGATCAGAGTTGGAGCCGGAGGGGCCAGAGAGAACGAAGGGAACAGAGAGGATGGAAGAACCGGGACTAAAGCTGGAGGGGCCAGAGAGAAAGGAGGGAGAATCCAAGGGTCAGCTTGGCTTGGACTGACAGTCCTGGGGGCCGCTTGGGCTGGACTGAGGGTCTGGGACGAGGACAGACAAGGAAGAGAAACTGGAAATGAGACCGGGACTGAAGGGAGAGGAGTGGGATCAGACTGGGGATCCGGGGCAGAGAGACTGAGGGAGACTGGGACTGGACTGCCTGAAAAGGTGGGAACAGGACTGAAAGACCCGGGACCAGGAACAAGGCTGGGGATCAAGGAGACACCAAGAGACTCTGGAACTAGGATCGGAAATACTGGAATAGGAACTGGACAGGGAAAAGCCAGAACAGGGTCAGAAGATGGATAGACTAGAAGAGGGGCTGAGGACGGAGAGACTAGAATGGGGACTGAAGATGGAGAGACTAGAACGGGGGCTGAAGATGGAGAGACTAGAATGGGGACTGAAGATAGAGAGACTAGAATGGGGACTGAAGATAGAGAGACTAGAACGGGGACTGAAGATGGAGAGACTAGAATGGGGACTGAAGATAGAGAGACTAGAACGGGGACTAAACCGGAAGAAACTGGAATAGGACAGGAAGACACTGGAGCAGGGACCACACTAGAAGAGTCAGGAACGGGACCGCAGCTGAGACAGGCAGGAACGGGGTCCAGGAACTGAAGACTGAGGGACAGGGAATGAGCTAAGGTGGATGGTGGAACAGGGACCGGACTAAGAGAGACTGGAAAGAAGATGGAGCTGAGAGGGACTGGAACATAGACAGAGCAGAGAGGGACCTGGAAGCCACTAGAAGACTGGGGAACTGAGCAGAGAGGTCTGGAACGGGGACTGAGCAGAGAGGGTCTGGAATGGGGTCTGAAGACTGAGGAACAGGAAATGGGCTGAGAGACACAGGAGAGTAGCTGGGGGACTCAGAGAGGGGAGTCCTGGAAGACTCGGAGAAGGGAGTTCTGGGAGACTCGGAGAGAAGGGAGTCCTGGGAGACTCGGAGAGAGGGGAGTCCTGGGAGACTTGGAGAGGGGGAGTCCTGGGAGACTCAAAAAAAGGGGAGTCCTGGGAGACTCAGAGAGAGGAGAGTCCTGGGAGATTAGTGACAAAGAGAGTCCTGGGCTTGTGAGTCTTTGGGAATGGAGCTGGACTTGTGAGTCTCTGGGGCCGGAGCCGGACTTGTGAGTCTTTGGAGCCGGAGCCGGACTTGTGAGTCTTTGGAGCCGGAGCTGGACTTGTGAGTCTTTGGAGCCGGAGCCAGACTTGTGAGACTTTGGGGCCGGAGCCGGACTTGTGAGTCTTTGGGGCAGAAGCCAGACTAGTAAGTCTTTGGAGGCTGGAGCTAGACTCGGGGGGTCTTTGGAGACTGGAGCTGGAACCAGGGTCTTTGGGACTGGAGCCGGAACCGGGGTATTTAGAACTAGAGCCGGAACCGGGGCCTTTGGGACTGGAGCTGGAACCGGGGTTACTGAACTGTACTGAATAGTAAAAGCTGTAACCAAAATGGATAAAAAATAAATAAAAAAAACCTCCAGTCTGAGCTAAAACCCAGGTCCTCAAAACAAAACTGAATTTCAGTTCCAAAATCCAGAACTAAAGGGGTTGCTCTCTCCAGTCTGTACCTTCAAAAAGGGATGAACTTCCTTTGTTTTTATATTGTATTAACAGTCTGCACTTCTTTAAAATCAGCTAGAGATTCAAATTATGATTCTTTGAAAATATGGATTTCATTTGTTTTTAACCCTTTCATACCCAATGAAATAGAGCCTTATCTTTTCACACATTTGTGATCATGAAAAATCAAGCTTTAACAATTTTATTTGGGCAGTATTATATTTCATAAAATATTATTAAAGGCCCGTACACACATTTATAGCATATGCACATTTAAATATTTTTAACAGTCAAAAATACAGAACCTTGCATAAAGTGCATCAACAATATTGCTGAAAATTAAAATGTTCCCGGTGCATCAAATAGTTAAAAACACTTCTCTGTATTTTATTTAGCCCCTCCTCACTGAAAGGAGCCAGCTGACATAGTTCAGGCCTCTATTTAGGATGCCTCCTGGTCTCCTACCTCTTGATTTTAAGGGACATCCCACAGGAAGAAGACTCCAGGACAGACCCAGAACTTGCTGGAGGACTTATGAATCCTCTCTGGTCTGGGAATGTCTTTGCATCTTTTGTGAGGAGTTGCAGAGTGTCACTGAGGAGAGATGTGTTGGGTTCCCTCCTGGACCTGGTACCTCCATGACTCCATGTTGGATCATTGGTGGAAAATGGACGAATGGTTTAATTGTGTTTGGTGCAGTTTTGCAGCAGCACCACTCATTTGTATTAGCTTCTTGATGCAGAAGAAGTGGAGTGGGCAGCATGTTATGTCATCAGTAGAGATGTCAAAAGGTCCATACAGTGTCATGGCTGTGTCACAAACAAACACAGCATCGCTACGAACATCATGTTTATAGTTACTGCAGAATATTTACATGACCAAAAAGCTTCTGGAAATCACTAACTTACAGTGGTGTGAAAACCTCTTTGCCCTCTTCCTGATTACTTATTCTTTTTCATGTTTGTCACACAAAATGTTTCTGATCATCAAACACATTTAACTATTAGTCAAAGATAACACAAACACAAAATGCAGTTTTTAAATGATGGTTTTTATTATTTAGGGAGAAAAAAAATCCAAACCTACATGGCCCTGTGTGAAAAAGTGATTGCCCCCTGAACCTAATAACTGGTTGGGCCACCCTTAGCAGCAATAACTGCAATCAAGCGTTTGCGATAACTTGCAACGAGTCCTTTACAGCGCTCTGGAGGAATTTTGGCCCACTCATCTTTGCAGAATTGTTGTAATTCAGCTTTATTTGAGGGTTTTCTAGCATGAATCGCATTTTTAAGGTCATATAAGGTCAATAGGATTCAGGTCAGGACTTTGACTAGGCCACTCCAAAGTCTTCATTTTGTTTTTCTTCAGCCGTTCAGAGGTGGATTTGCTGGTGTGTTTTGGGTCATTGTCCTGCTGCAGCACCCAAGATGGCTTCAGCTTGAGTTGACGAACAGATGGCCTTCAGGACATTCTCCTTCAGGATTTTTTGGTAGACAGTAGAATTCATAGTTCCACCTATCACAGCAAGCCTTCCAGGTCCTGAAGCAGCAAAACATGCCCAGACCATCACACTACCACCACCATATTTTACTGTTGGTATGATGTTCTTTTTCTGAAATGCTGTGTTACTTTTACGCCAGATGTAATGGGACACACACCTTCCAAAAAGTTCAACTTTTGTCTCGTCAGTCCACAAGGTATTTTCCCAAAAGTCTTGGCAATCATTGAGATGTTTTTTAGCAAAATTGAGACGAGCCTTAATGTTCTTTTTGCTTAAAAGTGGTTTGCGCCTTGGAAATCTGCCATGCAGGCCGTTTTTGCCCAGTCTCTTTCTTAAGGTGGAGTTGTGAACACTGACCTTAATTGAGGCAAGTGAGGCCTGCAGTTCTTTAGATGTTGTCCTGGGGTCTTTTGTGGCCTCTCGGATGAGTTGTCTCTGCGCTCTTGGGGTAATTTTGGTCGGCCGGCCACTCCTGGGAAGGTTCACCACTGTTCCATGTTTTTGCCATTTGTGGATAATGGCTCTCACTGTGGTTCGCTGGAGTCCCAAAGCTTTAGAAATGGCTTTATAACCTTTACCAGACTGATAGATCTCAATTACTTTTGTTCTCATTTGTTCCTGAATTTCTTTGGATCTTGGCATGATGTCTAGCTTTTGAGGTGCTTTTGGTCTACTTCTCTGTGTCAGGTAGCGCCTATTTAAGTGATGTCTTGATTGAAACAGGTGTGGCAGTAATCAGGCCTGGGGGTGGCTACAGAAATTGAACTCAGGTGTGATAAACCACAGTTAAGTTATTTTTTAACAAGGGGGGCAATCACTTTTTCACACAGGGCCATGTAGGTTTGGATCTTTTTTCTCCCTAAATAATAAAAACCATCATTTAAAAACTGCATTTTGTGTTTACTTGTGTTATCTTTGACTAATAGTTAAATATGTTTGATGATCAGAAACATTTTGTGTGACAAACATGCAAAAGAATAAGAAATCAGGAAGGGGGCAAATAGTTTTTCACACCACTGTATATGACTATCAGATACACTAACGTATGACAGGGTGTAAGACTTAGAAGATGTCTCCACTTTGACCACGACTTTAGCAACAGTGAGCTCTTCTAGGTAACTTGACCTACCAAAGATCTTTAAAAACTTTAAAAAAGGTCAGTTTAGGCCAAAGTGTTGATTATGATGACAAATGTACGTAATGAACAAAATGTGAGGTCCTACTCTCCTCTCCCGTGTGTGTGTGTGTGTGTGTGCGTGCGTGCATGTGTGCGTGTGTAGCTGCATCTGCTGGAAGGTGATAAGACCTTTAATAATGAGCTTGTTCATTCTGTCATCAGTCAGTGCACTGTCACTGTCTCAGCCATATTCATTAAAACATTTTTCATTTCTGCACACAGAGACAGAGATTCTAAATGAGCATCAGAATCGGGGGTGGGGGGAGGCTTTGAGAGTGATAAACACTTCCTCTATCAAGCACGTGCACACAGTATTCACACAATATTCATGCAACTCACACACACGCACTCACTCACACACACACACACACGCACACACACTCAAACACCAATATCTGCTGACATCAGACTGAAATGATCAAATGACACTTTACCTTCTTGAGGGAGGAGCTTGTCTCCTACTGAAATAAACATTGTTTTTTCTTTCCTCTCATTTAATTCAACTGCTTAATTCAACTAGTTCATGTAAATTGGGATGAAACATGTTGCCATTGTCTGCTTAAAACTGCTGTGTTGCGACCAGAAATAGTTATAAATTATGTAATTAAAAGATGGAGCATTTCTATTAAATAATAGTTTATATGGTCTGTTTGTTGCAACTGTTCTATTGTTATTTTGTTTTTATACAGGTCACTTTATGAGTGAGCAGACAGCTGTTTTGTTAGCTGATACAGTCAGCTCAGATCCATCACGGATTTCATAAGAAGATTATGTCTAACACTAGAAAGTGCCCTGTATCACTTCTCATTTTATTCTTTATGAGTCTGACAGACATTTTAAAGTTTGACAGTTGAATACATTAAAGTTTTTCTCAATTGCTAAGACACATTTCTTGAAAACTGCTCATTTCTCCAAAGTTTGAACACAAACCCCAAAATTCAAGCTAAATTAACAACATCTCAGACTCTCCTTGTAAAACCAAACTTTCACCTCAAAACAGTTCAATCTGTGCCCAAAACTGAACTTTGTTGTCAAATCGTGCCCCGAGTCAATCAAAATTATAAACACTAAGAACAGTCACTAAACACTACGTAGAAAAATAGAAAACACAACACTCAGGACATGAAGCTGGAGAAATATATGTTTATTGTCCACTGTACTGTATGTGAAATGCATGTTGTAAAACAAAACTAACTGAGCATTTAGCTCTGGTACAAAAAGACTAAACAGAAATCTGTGCGTTTGCTACTTGTGTACAGTAAGATACAAGATGACTTTGTCATTGCATCAGCGTCCTGATACAACGAAACTTTGTTTCAGTACAGCTGTTCCAAGATTCAGACAAACATCATAATACAAACAGGAAACAGTTGACTGCAGGCATGTGCATTTGTATGCGCTCCCTTAGAGGAAAATGGTTGGAGGGGAGGGTGTGTGTGGAGGTGATAAAAAACATCTTCATTCCCCTAGGCTCAAAGGAACTCAGAGGCGTGAACAGGAAAAAAAGGCCTCCTACATAAAAAGCACAAAACTCTGACAATCACAAAAACATAAGACACGTGATGGAGTGTGTGTGTGTGTGTGTGTGGGGGGGTACGGGAGCCCCCCACCCCCCAGGTCGAGTTCGCAGCATGTACGTAAAAATAAAGCCCAAAAATATACAAATACTAAGTGCATTACTCAGCCACAGCATCATGTCTCCATACTGGGTCAGGACACAGGACTTCATCCACATCAGAGGACACATTTTGTGTGGTCAGGCAATGGGGGAAAACCTCATCAATAGTGAATGTAAGAAAATTATTCTCTCTCATTCACTAACATTGACGGATTTTCAATCTAGAGGTCCAGTGGGGTTTTACAGATGGGCGGGACTTACCAGCTCTACAGTATGATGTCATACAGTAACGGCTGTCAACATTTACATACTGTACTATAAAGTCAAAAGAAGGTCATTAGTTGTTCTCTGCTCTAAATCCTCAGACTGGTGGACACAGTGAATCTACTGATGTTCAGTTGTAGCCTTTGTCCAGCCTCCCTCATGCTCAGACCATGGACAAGAACATGGTCAATCACAGTAGCTCTGATGTCATCAGATATTACTGTTCTTTGTCTTCCTGACCACCTCAACCTCCTCTGACACAAACTCTTCCTCAGATTTCTGTCCATTGTAGGGCCTCACAAACCAGTGCTCTCTGAACTGGTTACTGTGGATGTTCCCTTACATCATCAGACACAAGTGGGATCAATTCTGACTTGTAGTGTTCAAGTGATGACACCAGTGCTTTAATTGTGTTTAACTTTTGTCACCTGTGCTCACTATTATGCAGCACACGTGCATTACAATGAAAATATGTTGAAAAGTTGTGTCTAAACAGCTGACAAGAGCTGATGGTTTTGTCAAAATAGTGATTGTTTCAATCAGTGGGTTCAGGCAGCTGAGAATTTGGTTCAGACAACAGGATTTAGTGTTTTAGCAACTGAGAAAAACTGTAAGAAAAAGGAGGATGGTTGTCAGAAACAGACTAATAAGCAACCTGAAGAGGGTCATCGATCAGAATGTGGGTGTAGTGTAAAGTTGTATATATTGAATATTATTATTATTATTATTAATAATTAATAATAGTCAAAACCTGGTAACTTAGGGCACCACTTGACTCGTTCAGGTCCGTCAGGAAAACCTTGAATATGATCTTATTTGTATTTTATTGTTATTTGTCATTTATCAGTCTGAATCTGAAAGAAGTAAGTTCTTTAACCATTTGCGATGTGAAAACATGCAAAAATCACTGGAAACCAATTCTGATTAAATATTGATAATTTATTTACAAACACCTCAAAATGAACATGGTATAACAAGCAACACAGTAAAAAATATGAATTTGACTTTGATGACCAGTTCAATTTATGGACAAAATGAATTATTGAGGTTAAATAAATATTAATGATTATTGTTTCAGAGTGAGAAATGTTTTACTAATGAAATGAAATTAATTTATTCACCTATGGAGGTAAAATACTGATGAACGAATTTTAAAGAGAAGGATGGATGAGAGAGTTAGGTTCAGCTTGCTTTATCAGATTGCATCACTCTTAATAGCCACATACGTGTTCATCACAGACCTTTTTCGAGGGTTCCTTGGCGGATACACGAGTGTCACAGTGATTTGTTTCTTCAAGCTCCTCAGTGGTTCTCTACCAAGTCGGAGCTGGCTTTGGTCACTGGATCAAAGTTGTTCCTAGGTCACCCCTCAGGTCCTGCAGGCAGATTAAGTAGAGGAGGCAGGTAGGAGATGGAAGGCTTCCAGGTTCTGGAGGTTCTAGTAAGCAGTGGCACTCCCTCGGTTGGATGTTGGTTTAAGGTTTCAAAGTAAAAGTCTAGTTTCAGATTAACCGCCACACCTCCACACACACCCTCCCCTCCAAGCGTTTCCATCTAACTTTGGGTTTCTAACAATGGATAAAAGGAAAATAAACTTTAAAACGTCTAAACTTGGTTTGGTAGGATGAGGTAACGTGAAAAATAAAGAAAAGGTAAGTTTAACGACAAAAGTTTAAAAAAAAACCAAACTTAAGAGTCTGTTCTGCAGGAGTTTAAAGGCCCAGCCATGTTGAGAGGCTGGACATGCCTTGGAGCCTAAAGGCTCAGGTCAGTCGCTGTCTGCAGGTCAGCAGAGCAGAGGCCAGGAGAAGCAGGAAGAGAAGAGACACGAGGTTTGGCGCCTCTGGGGTTTTAAAGGCATATGGCGGAGTCTGGTTTCTGCCAATGGTGTGGTTGACTCCTCCTCAATTTGCATAAAGGGGAAGTCCTGAAGGTGGTTCTAAGGAGTGGTTTGACTTTTAATTTGAGGAATAAGTTTTTAAGAAATAAAATATTTACCACTTTTCTCTCTGAAACTTTATAAGTTATTCAGAATCACCTTTTACAGTTTTTGCCCATTGCTTGAACACATTTAGCAAAACTTGGCTCATTGTGCCAAAACTCTACACACAAGAAAACATAACACAGCACTGGGAAATACACCATTCACATCTGTGTCAAATTGAAACTCGACTATCAAAACCTAAACTCTGCTATCAAAACTTAACATTCCTTTGTCAAAATGAAACTCTGATGACAAAATGATACACACTTGCATCATGTGAATACACTTTCAGATTGGAAGCAACACACTCGAGTACTTTATATAAAACAATGCAGTCTTTCATTTTCACTGTTTTTATTCTGTTCATCAGTTAGCTTCCTGTGAAGCTCAATGGAACACTGTTTTTGTTCACAACAAAGGTTTCCCCAACAATCAAAAATGAAAGTACTGAAAGGTTACAAACAATATCAACTCAATACTGCACATCGCAGTACTACAGTATACTTTACAGTACAGTACTGTACATGCAGTAACAAAAAAGCACACTACTGTAAATAAAGGAAAGACTAGGCAATTGTGCGTGAGTGGGATTATGGATCCCGCCGTCTGTTTGGGTCTGGCCACATGATCTCGTTAACATCACAAGCGATATTTTCTCCTGCTAAGCAACGGGGAAAGTAGCTCCTTGTGTGGCGAATCCATCCATGGATTGACATTACCTCAATGTCTCTGCATGCCTCTTCCATTGCCTGAAGAAGAGGCATGCGGCCATGTGGTTGGCGGTCATACACGCGCCATCTCCAAGTGGAAAAAAATTCCTCGATTGGGTTTAGAAATGGCGAGTTAGGGGGGCAAGTAAACAACTTCAAATTGATCATGGTTGGTGAACCAGTTCCGGACCAGAGCTGCCCGGTGGAAACTAACATTATCCCAGACAACAACAAACCTGGGCTGCTCTGGTCTGTCCCGTACAACTGCATCATGAAGTGCATCTAGAAATGTATTTGTTGGGTATTGTAGGGACCTAGATTTGCATGATGGTGTAGTAGCCCTCGAAGGCTTATGGTGGCACACAATGTGATGTTTCCCCCGCGCTGGCCCGGGACATGCACAATTGCCCTTTGGGCAATTATATTACGACCCCGTCGTCTATTTTTAGTGAGGTTGAAGCCAGCCTCATCAATGTAAATCAATTCATGAGGCTGTGTAGCTCCATCCATGTCCAAGATTGTCTGCAACAAAAAAAATACATAGAATGGATGGCTGGCATTACTCAAAACACACAACTACAGTACTACACGTACAGAATCCCCCCCCCCATCACACACACACACCCCAAAAACACAAGCACATGCATGTATCTATGTGATACTGATACAATGGCATAGCTATTACTGTACGGAATTACATAAATACTGTATTATAAATGTACAGTAAAGGACTGCAAAACTTTCTTGTACATATTGTTGTCGACGTCTTATGACCCTAATACCGTTCCTCTCAAATGGGATCCTGTACAACTGCTTCATTGTGATTTGATGCTTTGCCAAGACACGTCCGATTGTGGTAATGCTTACTAGATTGATGTTTATGAATACTTGCCTATCTGCAAGTATTTGTTGCTGTAGCTGGTGGAGACGGATTGCATTGTTTGCACGGACTATGTCCACAATGGCAAGTTCCTGCTGTTGGGTGAACAGGTGTTGCCGACCACCTCGAGAAGGTCTTCTAGTCATTCTGTAGGAAAATGCAACCACAAATTACATTTGGTTTAGTTCTTTTTTACAGTACTATATACCATACACAGTAATGTGATATCTCAATGGTACAGTACTATGTACTGTACTGTACAGTATGTTTCACAAAACTACCATTTTTGTTTCAAAAGGATCACTTGCAATACAGTACATGTGATACGGTAATGTGATACAGTACAGTACTGTAAATACTGCGGATACAGTCTGGAGTAGAGAGTTGAAGACATACCTGTTTGCCAGTCTAAAGGTCCTTGATGGAAGCAGCTGTGAACCCGCTTAGGAGTGGGTGGACTCTCTGCCCAGCTTCCCTCATTGTCAGGCCATGATTGATTACATGATCCACCAAAGTTGCTCTAATGTTATCGGAAATATTGTTCCGTACATGGCCTCTTCGACCACGTCCACGTCCTCCACGTCCTCCTCCTCCTCTCTCTGCTTGTCTTCCTCTACCTCTTGCTTTTTCTGCCTCCATGCTTGCAAAGTTCTGAAAATGGCTGAACTGAGGCCTATTTATGTCTGGCTGATTGGTGTTGAGTTTTGTAAGTGAGTGTTTTCAGGTGTGTGTCTAGGTGTTTTCAATCACCCAATGTGTTTTGCATTTGGAAGATATGTGTTGTCCCAATGGTATCATGAGATTTCATTTATGAACGAAGTTTCTTATGCATGAAATAGTGTGTAGTGTGCAGGAGCAAGTGTGTTGCAGAAGGAGAAAGTGTGTTGCAGAAATGGAACTAAAGTGCAAAGCAGCACTTTTGTTTAAGGAATGGTTACACTGTGTTTAAGGTATTGCACAAAAGCTTCAGGTTGTGTTACTTTGGTCTAAGCATGTGTCTATAGTTTTCAAGCAATGGGCAAAAACTGTAAACTGAGTGCATCAATTTTTAGGTTTAACATGGAGACACCAAATCCTATATAAAATTAATCAGAGAAATCATTTATAGTTTCAGTAATCTTAGGTTAAGAGTACATTAGATGAATAAAACTTTCCATTTTCTTTAACTAGAATAAATTTAAAAGAGAAAAAGCACCAATAAGTATTTTAGTATCATAAGATAAACAATATGGAAAGTCTTAATGAGAGGATTAACTAAGACACAGCATATGCAGTAAAGACTTAAACATAGTTAAAAGTCATCATGGGAAGATCAAACTTTATCTTGTAACATCCTGAGTAAACATGTGGATATAACATTCTTTTATTCCAATTTTAGATCACACTGAACTTTATTTCATCTGGAACCTGTGAATGTAAAGAGAGGTTAGATTCAATTTCTTGAAACATATTTAAATTGTAAGCATATTCCATGGTCTTCATTAGAGACAAATAAATTCCTTGAGTCTTCCTCTGGGTAAAAGGAAGGTGGGAGTGATGGGTCTCCATCACAGAGTATGAGATGGATGCTGGTCTTTTGGCTCCATCCAGTCTGCCTTTGAATGTAAATTATATGATCTTGCTTCTTGTTTCAGAGTTTTGTTATTTGAACAAGCATTCCCAAGTTGTAAATTAGCATCAGTGTTATTTTTCCTGTCAACAAACGTTAAAAGATAGGTAGAAAAGGGGGGTCCTTCCCCCCTGGAAGGAATTTACGACTTCCTGAGGCTCAGGAGGAGAGATCTGTTTGTAGGAGGGTGTGAGCTGGGGTATGAGAAAGTCAACTGTCACATACAAATAATCAATTTCTTGATATATTCAGTATAAACTTAGAAATAACATCTATTTTCATTACTTGGGTTTGGGTTGTGTGTAAAAACTACTCATAAAAGTAAATAAAACAAAGTTACTCAAATAAATGTAACTGAGTAAATGTAACTAGTTACTACCCATATCTGGCAGCTATGATATGGTTTGTTTGGTTGGGTTCCATGTTTTTTTCTGTGGCTGTTCAGTTGTGTCCTGGCTGCTTCCAAAGAAGATGCAAAATATTAAGCAGAGAATAAAGTTGCCAAACACAAGACGGAGTCCGTGGTGTTTTAGGGGTGCAACATATGCACAAACACATACTAAAGAGGATAGAGGCACAAAGAACAACATATTAAAATCCAAACCCACTTCCTGATCGATGACCCTCCTCAGGTTGCTTATTATTCTCTGACATCCATCCTCCTTTTTATTAATGTATTCAACTGTCATCCTTTAAAATGTCTGTCAGACTCATAAAGAATAAAATGAGAAGTGATACAGGGCACTTTCTAGTGTTAGACATAATCTTCTTATGAAATCAGTGATGGATCTGAGCTGACTGTATCAGCTAACAAAACAGCTGTCTGCTCACTCATAAAGTGACAGCAAACACCATTACCATTACAGACACATCTATGGCCGTTAATGTCTGACAGTCTATGAAAACGGGTTTGTCTCAAGCCAAGTCTGAATGAAAAAAAAAAGAAACATTTTTTAAAAAACAAGAAATTTACAAAGTTTATTTGTGTCCATGTAGAATAATTAAATTGTAATATAAAGCCATTATCACTTGAACATTAGAGCTGATTCTGGCAGGGATCCCATCTGCTGTTTGTTATTTACACATGCTACTAAGAGCTGTCTGAGAATCCTTATGAACGGTGCCGGGGCACGATACACGGCACTTGTGTAAATGAACATTTGATGAATGTAGCAGAACACTGAGATATACTGATCATGTTCTGTACATTTTTCAGAAAATATTAATATTTTTGGGTGTTAACAAAAAGTATCTGTACATATCAACAATATCTAAAACAAATGAGTGTATGAAAGGCCAGCAGAGACATACACACAAGTGAAAGCCTCTCATACATGTGAAAATATCTCATACACACATGTGAAAGCCTCTCATAACCACATGTGAAAACATCTCATACACATGTGAAAACCTCTCATACACACACGTGAAAACCTCTTATACACATGTGAAAATATCTAATACACACATGTGAAAACCTCTCATACACACACGTGATAACCTCCAACTGTGAGGCAGTCGGGGGTTCATTATATTTGTCCAAGGATCTCAGACCACCTCAGATTCAATTTAGGAAAGGTCTTAAAGAGACCGTACCTCCTCTGTAAAACAAACAACTCAGAGAAAGAGACATTAACTAGTTAACAACTTTAGGTCATTTAAATGAAGAACTATTGATCATCTTTTTCCAGCAAGAGTTTATTTTTGAAATCCAAAAGACAACTATTTAAAAAACAGTTCAAGTTTTTATCAGAGAACCGTTTAAGTGAGATCGGACCATTCTAACTTCACCTGACCAGTCAGCCAGAGGGTTTCTCTACCAGTCTGCTCTCTGAAGGCCAGCTCAGCCAGAGGCCAGCTGATCCGGTCTGATCCTGAAGCTCCACCGGAAGCGAGGGGAGGAATGCTCCCTCTGAACCAGGAGCAAAGCTCCATACGATGACTCCATCACAAGAAGTAACTTTAGTTTAGTAAACCAGCTAGACTCTGGTGCTAGAGTTGTTAATTATTTGTATAATTGATTTCTATAAAGTAAAGTTTGCCTCTGTGTTCAATTATTAACGGGTTTCAGTGGCGTCTCGTCATGTAGGGCCGGTAGGTACCACCAGCCACCAGATGGCGCTGTGGGGATCAGTGGGAAAGAATAGTTCGTTTTTAGACTAATACTGCATAAAAACCCATTCTGTTACTAAGATATTCTGTTATAAATATCTGTGTAATCATATCTAAGTCTTTGCTTTAATACTGACAAGGTCAGGAGGTTAAATCCTCTTGAAATCCTGGCGACGGGCCAGCCCCTCGCAGCCTGTCTAAAAGACGAGCACCTGAAAATCACTGTGCGCATGCGCAACACGCTCTCAATAGACACTCACGGGGCACAAAGCGCTGGGTCCCAAACCCAGACCATCCAATTAAAACACTGGAATATTACACGTGATGTTACCTTCACGTTCGGTGGGAAAGCAGAGCTTCTCAATCTAGTGTTGTTTAGCTCATGAGCTACCAGGACAAAAAGACAATTCGAAGTAGATTTTTAAAAATGATTTGCATCTTTTCTTTTAAAGAAATGAACAACGCTGGTGAGTGAACCTTTATTTGCAATTTCATGTATAAAATAGTTGTTTTCTTAAATTAGATTTAGATGAAATTGCATTTTTAATGTGAAAGCTTGTGCTACAGTTATATATTTGAGTTGTGCCCCACCTAACATATGATGCCAGAGACGCCACTGACGGGTTTGATTAACTTGGATAAATCACATCAAGTTCCTCTCACATCACTCACAGAAAGTCCACGAACAGAATCGCATCCCTATCTTGTATGAATATTGATGATTGCTTTCCCAGATTAAAAATCTGACTGTTAAGTAATAATTTTCCTTACAGCTGGAAACTGTCTACTCTACAGGATGTGTTTTTGACTCTAACCTGGGACATGTCTGTGCTTGATTTGAACAGAGGCAGAAACCTTAATCAGAACAAAAGACTGAAAGCAGACAGACTGATGTTCAACACCCCAGTGAACTCTCTGTGAGGGTGCTGGTTTTAGGTTGTGTGCCTGTTTTTTGCATACATTCTCTCCTTTACGCCTTAAGCTTTCTAAAGTACATTCATTATTTACATCAGATTTTTCTTGTTTCCAGTTATTTTGGGTCTGTAGGACAAAGATGAGCTATACCAGCTGGTAACATGGTTTACAAAGGAAAACATGAAACTTGAACAGACTATTTTAGAGTGAAGAATTCTCCTCCTGGTTCTCGTGCAGCAGAGTAGTCCTACGTACTCAGACACATCTTCAGGAGTGCTTACATAGGTTATAAAAATGAGTGTATGAAATATTCAGAGGAGCGTGATGCCCAGAATCTGAGAGATGTGCGTGAGCGCCATGAAAGAGTCCCTTCATGATGTAATGTTATGAAGTGTGTTACATTTAATAAAAGTCAATAAAATATTAACCTTATCCAATTAATGATGAAGCATAAATTAGATAATATTATACTGATTCTACAAAATCAGGTTCTTTATGGTAAACAGTGAATCAATTCTCATTAATAATCTGTTACAGAGGCAAGAAGATAGTTTATAAGATTATATTTATTACTATATTTCTACTAAAAATGATCATACAAAATGGAAACATGATAGGTGAAGCAGATGTAACTAAACATTAATTAAACATTAATAACCATGATGAAGGATGTTATTCAGAGTTTAATTAATCGTCTCAGAAAGAGTGAAGTCTGGATTATAACAATAATCTGGCTGAATTGATTTGATCTTAATTAGATGTTAAGTTAGTTAATTTCTTCAAATCATCTAACCTCAGTCTGGCAAACCTGAACCTGATGGGAACTCCTTATAGATCCGACCCCCAGGCGAAGTCCAGTTGACACCTTAGTCGAATCTCAGATTCGGGTTGGCACTTTGAGGCATTCAAAGGTCAGAGGTCAGAGGTCCTTGAAGCGGCGAGTCAGTCTGAGGTGATTCCTGAAGGCAGCAGCTCATTCCAGCAGAAGGCATAAAGGATGGTTTTAATGTCCAATGAAGTTTATCAGGTTAACAAATGATGGATTGTCAAAAGGTTGGTTCTAATGCCGCTAAAAGGTTATCTGTCGACAGGTCTGGCTTGACCTCCCACAGTGTTCAGTTTAGCATTTTTTGCAGGATCTCCCAGAATCTTCCGGGTGATTTATTTTTAAGGCTTGAGATCAGCCAATCACATATCAGAGAAAGGAAAGGGGTGTTATCAGGTTCTAGAGTTTCACTCTCTCTGAGAGGATTCTGTAGGAAATGACTTAGCGTAATCATGAGTTACATTCACTATAACTATCATTATTTATATAGGGATATACATGCAGGGATGGACTGGGACTTATAAACGGCCCTGGACTTTGACTAGGCCCGGCCCAAAGCAATTGCGCTCGGAAACTCAACAACAACAACAACAATAACACCTGGAATATTATCACTAGACTTTACTTATGTATAGATTATATAATATGCTGTTATAACAGCATATCTTTACATGAATTTATTACTTAATAAGCTATATTAATTTATGCAATAAATAATCTTACTGCATAATAATAATAATAATAATAATACCACTTCTAAATGAAAATACACCATTACAAATGTAACTTCTGTATTCAAAATCTTCAGTTTGTAAGCATTACCTGTAAGGTTACCAACATTTTAAAAAGTAAAAGCACAAAATATTTCTTAATATTAGCTACTGCATGTGGAATTTTACAGCTAAAATGTTGAAATTCAGCTGTTTTAACTAGTTATCATTAAAAATATAGTAACCTGAATATGTCTTTCTAAGATCATCCTTGCCTGGAGCGGGATTTGAACTCATACCTCTCATGTTGACTGACAAGCGTCTTAGCCATTACACCATCTGCACGAAGGGCTTGTCTTTACTGCCTTTCATGGCTAATGTAGCTGGCATCCAATTAAAGGGTACATTGCAGCCACTTACAGCACTGGAGTGTTAAACAGATTTGTGTGTGTGTGGGGGGGGGGGGGGGGGGGGGGGGGGACAGATGATAACTGCATGAGTGGTGGTGGTGAGTGGTGGGCGTCGGCCGGCTCGCCGGCCCACCGGCCGTCCTGTTGATAAGAATCTCATGAAATTCATCAAGTGGATTCTCTTGGTATATTTAATGTCGTGCCCTAGCCTCCAGCCCCCCCTGCTGTTGGGTTTGTTCTTGTTTTAGATTTATCTCTTTAGTTTAGTCCTTTGTGTTCTTAGTTCTGGTCATCTGTGTTTTAGTCATCCTCTTTAGTTTAGGTCTTTTGTGTTATAGCTTTAGTCCAGTCTTTGTGTTTACTTTAGTCAGTCTGTGTTTTGGTGGTTCTGTTTTTAGTTTCCCCTCTGTGCTCTGTGTTTCAGGTGTCTTGTCTTGTGATTGTCCACAGCTGCCTCTCGTTCTCCCTTGATTGATCCTTTGGTATTTAAGCCCTGCTGTGTCATGTCTCTGTGCTCGTTCATCTGCTTCGTCACCCCCAGCCCTAGTCCTGTTTGTCCTCAGCCTTAGTCTTTCAGCCTTCTCAGTTTAGTTTTAGTTAGTCCTTCAGCCCTTGCCTCAGTTTGTATTTTGCTCCCTTTTTGTAATAAATCCCTTTTTGAGTTTTTACCACTGCCTCGTTCTCCTCCGTTCATCCCTTCCTGCTTTTGGGTCCTTTACACACCACCAAAGCCTGACATTTAAGATCTAAAAATGATGCATTTCAACTCATCATGGTTTGAAGACTTAAATTATCAAGGCTAGAGACTGATTAACATTAACTCATTCACTGCCAAAGACGGCTAAAGTCTTTTCAAATCCAACCGTTCGCTGCCAAAAACGACTTTAGTCGACTTTGGCGTCTTTTGACAGGGTGGGCTAAATGACGTCCTTGCGCATGTTCTCAGTAAGTATCACGCCTCTAAAGTTAATTTTCACCTGTGTGTGTCACCTGATCATGAATAAGCCGACCCATGACGACAGTAACCGCCAGCTGCTAACACATTACTAGTCTCAATCGCCGGTAAAAACAGTCTCAATCAACTCATGGCAGCCAGATCAACACACACATGGGTAGATCAGCACATTTCTTACAACTTTCCGACTGCTTAATACTAATATTAAATATATATAATATATAAATGTATATAAATATACGTGTGTGTGTGTGTGTATATGTAGGGGTAAATCCTAAAACAAAAATAATAAAACTTGAAAAATCTTACAACTTTGAAAAATGTGCTGTGAAATCAGTCATTATAATAATAATACATAGAAAAGTTCTTGAAGAAACTTTGAGAGGGCGTGCTACCGGCGGCAAAAGTGAAATCAAGATGGTTCCTCAACACTTTAGAGTCCAGAGTCCCATGACTATTTTCAACCAAAAATGAAGTTTCTCGGTTTAAGCATGGGCGTCGCAACCATTATGTCAGGAGGGGACGTGTCCCCCCCACTTTGTAAAATCAGACATTTGGACCCCCCCACATTTACCGAGCCGCTTTGCGCTGTTTCGGTTGTTCTCAAAGAAATCCATTCCACTTGATTCATTAGAATTTACATAGATCGCTGAAGTCCACTCCATGTTTTCCTGGTTACACTGCTCCAGTACAAAACCGATCAAAGTGATTGCCAGGCCGGGTTGTCAATAAAGACAACAGACGTGCGTGAAAAAAGCTGCAGGTTATTTTTATTCTTTAAGGCGCGTGAGCTCCGATCCAGTGCAGCTCAGGTGTTCACGCTAGTCAGCGCTTCACCCGCTGCACCGCCCCTCCTCCTACCTGAACCAAGCAAACCAAACCTGAAGCAGGTCGACCAGAACCGGAGGCTTACTCGAGGTCCAGACTGGAGAGGGACAGGAATAAGAACTGAATGAGGAGGTAAATCCCCAGATAATCACATGTTCTCTAATAAAAATGTGAATGCATCTAAATAAAATAAGTAATAAGTACCATTACTTAATTTGGGGATCGACATGTAACATTTAAACACAACGGTTGTTTATTTTACAAACGAGAGCATTAAAGATCATTAGTAATATTAGATCCGTATTTTATTCTGATCAATTCTCTTTTCCTTATTAAAAATTTAAATTTCCACAATAGCTAAAATTATATTCATAGGAGAAACTCTCACTTTAAATACCTATAATTTAACTGTTACTAAATGACTTATTTTAATTGGATAAAATGAAAACACTATTCCAGCTGTCAGTAATGTATTTAAATATCTGAACAGACATTAAGCTAGTACTGTTTTCATTTCAGACAGGTAGATCTTCAGTCTTCTGAAGAACAATCAGGTTCTTGACATTTAAATAGTTGATGTCACTTATTTAATTCCTCCTATCCATGAAGCTGTTTAGCCTGAAATGGTCCATTTACAATGACATCATGACTAGTAACAGTTAAATTATAACTACTTAAAATGGTATGAATTCAATTTGAGCTCCACCATGTTTATTCCAGACAGGAAGAATAGATTAGTGGAGGTTGTTCTTCAATCCCAATAAACCCAATAATACACATGAATGGGAAATGGGACTAAATTAGTCCTAAGAATGACATTGAAGTTATCTGAAGTGTTCAGAGTGGATAGCAGAATGTTATTATAGCTATCTGGAATATTACATTTTACTTGGAACAGCTGATTTTTAGATATCTGAATATCAGTCTGACTAATAAATGCTAAAGTGACCATCTTAGTTTAAGGATTTGGTTTCAGTTCAAATCAGTTCAGTTGTTGGATTTCCTTAAATAATAATAATACATCAGTTTTATATAGCGCTTTTTAGGTCACTCAAAGACGCTTTACAGAGTTGCCTTATTCATTCACACTATTTGACTAGTAATAATACTATTTGGACTAGAAAAAAATTACATTATTATTATTATATAAAACAGGAATATCAAAGAGGTGAGGTTTTTAATTAAATGTTTAAAAGGTTAATTTAATTCAGATTCAGTCCAGTGCCACCTGCTGGTATTCTCATTATCAACGAGAATAAAAGAAACACACATTCAACATTTGATTAGGAGTTAGAAATACTGTTGCGTCAGTTCTTCAGTAGTGGGTACTTTTTGTAGTAGTTGTACCAGTTCCCTACTTCAGTAGTTCAGCTACAACCAGACTGTGTTACTTTACGACAAACTAAAACTTTTCCTGTCACTTCAGTGGAAGATGCTGCAGTCAGTCAGTGACATCATTCTAAAACAACCAGGACTAACAGAACTGAACTTTACCTGGTTATCAGTAGAGAACTGGTAGAGCTCTGATTAGTTAAGGGTTGAACAGCTGGTTGTCTAATGAGTTCCTTCCAGAACTGAAGGCATGTCATGACTTTGAACTACTATGGAGTTTGTCACTGTATTCACATCTTTAGTTCTGACATGAAACCACTGCTGGTCATTTTACTTCCCTGATTTGTTTTTTGAAGTCTTTTCTCTAAGATCTGAATAGTCCAGCTGATGGTGTCATAGAGAACACAGCTGCTTAAAATGAAGACTTCCTGTTGAATCTGACTCTGAAATAGTTTCTGAGTTCAGTTTTTATTACTGTAGGTAAATACGTAGTTGTTTAGCAACTTGTTAAATGTGCCAGAATGCAGAAAATGGTATCTACGCCAACAATTTTTTTCTTTGAGGAAGTGTCCCCCCCACATTTTTTTTTGCTTCTGATACCCCTGGGTTTAAGTATGTCGAAATGGCAGGCTCTAAAACATCAGTAAGTTTTTGCTGAAATTCAAAGGGCTAATCCGTTTTTGCACCATTTCTGCCATAGTCTTTTGTGAATAACTTTGCAAAAGTTAATCAAAACACTAAGGGAATTTCAACCAAGCATCACACGAGTGAGCCAATCGATTTGATATATAATTTGTATAGATTCCCCTCTCGTTAGCGTCAGAAATGCCCAAAAACCCAATTTCATGGGAAGAAGGACAAACATGCTAATCTTGTGCTTGACCTAACATTAGCATTAGCAAACAAACAAGCTAACATGCTATACTATAGCAAGAATGTTAGCACACTAATACTATTTGACCTCAATGATGAACTATCAGCTCCATTCACTTTGTTTTGTTTGGGTGTTGTCCTGTTTAGTGATTCTGATCCTGGTTCTCATCTGGTTCACAACCTCCTGTAGGGACTGACTAGGGGTCAGAGTGACAGCTGAGGGAGTGAAGTCAAATGAAAATGACTTTTATTATTTATGAACCCTTATGTTACTTATCTAGATTATAAACACACACATGAAGACTGATCATGTAAACATACTTAAGATGGTTTAAAAAGTACTAAACCACTGGTACCATCAGGTTTTTATAGTATACTGATCAGTAATAGTAGAGGAACATGTCAGTATTGGACCATTTTTAAATGATGTCAGAGAATAAATATGATCAGATATTTTTTAGAATACTATTGTTTAAATAAAGAAGCTTCTAAAACAAACTGTGTTAAATAAGTTTCCTTTATTAACAGCATGTTAAGAATAACCTGGTAAAATCAGCTGTTGCTGTTTTACAACCATGTTTATAATGTTATAAATGTTTGTTACCAAAATAAAAGCTTTTCATAAATGATTTGATGCGGTTTGATTATTATTTCATCAAAACTGTAGATTATGGTTCTGAGTGATCACAATGAAAACATTTAGTTGGATTTGATATTATTTATTTCATCATGTTGATGATTCTTATAAAAGCATATCTACAGAGGATAATGACCCTCCTCCAGCTCAGGGATGAAGGACATCTATCCCTGGACTCTGGGCTCCAGGATCCATGTCCTCTCCTGTCTCTGTCATTTGGATTTTTTCCTTCATTGTTGACTCTTCTTGTAAACGATCCAGAGAAAGTTTGACGTAACTTTGCTGGCTGATAAACAGGTAAAACTTCACCATGGCCTGATACACCAGTGGCACAGGGACAGCTTTTTTTAGGCCACTGGCTTCTGACCAGTGTTTGTCTTTTCACAGAGGCCAAACCTGACCGGAGTGTAACCGAGCCAAACTCATCCCCTATACCTGCTCAAACCAGACAGGCTAACGGACAATAGGCCGTTTTCATTTTCCTTCTCAGGTTTTGGAATAAAACTCAGTGGCAGC
Organism: Callopanchax toddi; assembly: GCA_006937965.1. Classification (NCBI taxonomy): domain Eukaryota; kingdom Metazoa; phylum Chordata; class Actinopteri; order Cyprinodontiformes; family Nothobranchiidae; genus Callopanchax; species Callopanchax toddi. The sequence continues at coordinate 240,599 of SSNR01000326.1, forward strand.
TTACAGTTTAACACACATCATGGTCAGATAGTTTGAATTTAGGCTGTTTGCTCTTTTTGTGCACTTTCTTATAAATATTTTCAGTTCAGGTTTTTATCCACCGGTTGATGAAAGTAAAACCTAAATGAACTAAAACACACTCAGTGGTTTTAGGATGTCTAAAGATTAGTTTTATTACTGTCGGTATGAAAAATACTTAAATTATAAATAATAAACCCTGAATTAATCTCTTGATTTAAATGTGTGTAGTCATGTGACTGTCAGTTCACACTGATGTGTGTACAGTTGTGTGTGTGTGTCTGCAGTGACTCAGCAGTTCAATCACACCTTTAATAAAATGTTCTCAGACAGAAACACGTCAGTGTTTTGTGCAAATCTGACATTGCAGATTACATAAACCAGTAAATTTTGTTTAACTACCACTCGCTCTGTTATAAGACTTTATTAACAGGCTTTATCCTTCAAAAAATGTGTAGAGAGGGGAACTCTACACCCAGGAGGGGTGTAAAGGGTCACAATAGATCCGTGATCCGTATGGATCGCCCTCTATGCTTCGGGACAGGGTTCCAGCAGCGCTCACGCGTTTAAATCCTCCCCGACCCGACAGCCAGTGCTCGCGCTCTGAATCTGCTGAAATATAATTCCCCTCTGAGAAAGGCGTTCATTTTGTCATCACATATCAAGTTCTCTCTATCAGAATCAGTCATTTTAGTTGACCAGAACAAAGGATCACTGTCTGATCACTTCTATGATGCGTGCGCGCGCGGAGCGGCTGATCCTCCATGCCTGTCAGCTTATCTATCTGATGGAGAAACCAGACTTGTATTTCTGTCAAAGATAACGTGTTGTGTTGGGCTTTTATACGAGCTAATGAACGTTAATATTATAACAGGTGTTCAGTCAGGAGCCACAGAGCAGCAATAGTCACACCCCTCACAAGCTGCAGCTGTGGGACTGTGAGCAGAAGAAACCGGGTCATTCCTCTCACCGTGAGAGGTGAAGAGAAGGCTTTTCACCATTTAACTTGATTAAACGTTTTATTTAAGCATCAGCTTGACCTCTTGAGTTAAATGCTGTTTTTATTTAATGAGGATTGAGCAGAAAAAGTTGTGTCTTTTGTTTTCTGCTGATCTGAAAAATGATCTGATCTCTTTGACTCAAATCTGTGATCTGATCCATAAGTTTTTTGCTCATCACAGGTGCAACACACACTCACACACACACACACACACACACACACACACACACACACACACACACACACACACACACACACACAAAACTGCCAACAGGACATCCACTGAATATGAAAAGTTACACTGTGTGTCTTTAAAGAGAAAAAATGTGGAATTTATAGAATATAATTTTGGGGGGGAAATAGATTTAATAGGGCTCTAAATGAAAAGCTAAGGATGACATCAGTCTGAGATGGCACACACAATAGGGTGTTAGGTGATAATATTTATTATGCTGAACATTGTTACTGAGTTTTCCCTAGAAAAGGTCTTCCTATCTGACTTTACCTCATAGATAATTGATAAATGAACATGAATTGTATTCCATAGATAGGAATGGAGGTGGTGAACTGCTTTAGTTTTATCAGCACCAACTGAACTTTGAGGCACATCCTGTAAACTTTCACTGACACAGACATTAAACTGCCTATATTCTGTCTGCTCACCTCAGTGGTTCATTGTTCTTTAAATGAGGAAAAGCAGCAGAAAGAGGAGTGACCGTGTTTGAGACTCGGCTTTACAACCTGCTACAGACGGACCTGAAATCTACCTGGTTACTAATGAGACCAGTAGAGGGCTGACCTTTAACTAAGTCAACATATGGCACCCTACACCTGCCTGTCTCTGTCTGGATCACACACACACACACACACACACACACACACACACACACACACACACACACACACACACACACACACACACACACAGAGTGTGTGTGTGTGTGTGTGTGTGTGTGTGTGTGTGTGTGTGTGTGATTCTGAGTGATCTTCTCTCAATCCCCAAACCCCAGATGTCCTCATCAAGTGAGTGAAACAGTTTCTTCCTTATGAATGAATTCATCCAAATTATAGAAACAAAAATCTGATAGACTCCTTTAGAGCCCTTTATGAATCAAGACCACGGAGCTCCGTTAGACCAACGTTAGTCTGCATGTTTGAGAACAAGTGGACGAGTACAAACAGCTCCATTATGAGGCAATCAGCCAAAGGAGCATATTGCAGAGCACTGTGTGTGTGTGTGTGTGTGTGTGTGTGTGTGTGTGTGTGTGTGAGTGTGTGTGTGTGGTGTCTCTTTGAGGAGCCCTGGAGGTATACAATATTAGCATGCCAATCTGAACATATTGCAGATGAGGGGTAAAGGGGAGCAGAGCTTCATGCCTTCATCACCATCAGGGGGAAAGATAACTGAGGTTAGAAAAATAAAACCATTAAAAGAGTCTCTTCTTGTCCTGATGGAGTTTGAACTATCAGCTTTAAGTCTGTTAAAATGACACTTTTGAACATATCAACAATAGTAATTATGGATGCACTGATACCACGATTTTCCAAGCCAAGTAGGAGTACTTATAGTTGAGTACTTGCTGAAACTGAGTACTAATAAATGCTTTTAATCTAAGTCATACTGTAGTTTGGTACAACAGGAACATTAGAAGCCAAATGAAAGATAATATTTTGTCAGAGTTTCCAGCCGTGCGTTGTTTTGTGACGGACACGTTTCCCATTCATTGCTGCATGAAAGACATAAAAGTAAGTAATAAGAGATGAAAATGTGTAAAAATACACCCATAATAATCTGTGGGTTAGTACGTTTAAATATCCATCAGCCACATTTATTGTCATTCTCTGAGTATTTACTTTATAGTTTTACAGACCTGTGATGGATGTTGGCGCTAATGCTAACCCTATAGGTGCTGCTGCTTAGGGCTGAATTGATGCACGTTTAAAATCCCGTTTTAACTCCAGTTCAGTGGATTGTCGTTTATTTGACTAGCAGTGTATTTATGTCATACATTATCAGACCTGCCAACCTGTACACAATTTGAGAATAAAAGTTTGTTCGGTCCGGACTGAAATTCGTGCTTCAGAACTCAAGTCGGTCCAGAGGAAGAGCGCAACTAAGACAGGAAACTAAAGCGAACTGAGAAGAAGTTGTTTTTTTTCGAACTGAGAAAAAGTTTCCTGATAAATAGTCACAGACTAGCTAACGGGATTCTCCAAATCATAAATTGGAAAGTTAACTCTCTCATGCACTGAGCGACGCGTGGTGTAACAGGAAGCTGCAGGAGGAGGAGACAGGAGGAGGAGAGACGATTGAAGCAGTTAGAGTCAAACTAATGAATAGGGAGTTTGTGCACAGAGATATACATGTATGTGTATACATTTCAATATTCTGTATATGATGGAATAATATATGGATGGAGGGGTCAATATAAAGATGGATTAATAAACAGATGAGAGGATGGATTTCTATCCAGGTATAACCTTCCACTGGATGTGGAATGAGCTCATTGACTGTCATGAGCTACATTTAGATGGTCAAATCCATATGTGCAGTTATTTTGGTAAGAGTAATGCCTTACATTAAGAATACAGGAATATTGTAATGAAAAAAACTACTGTCAAATGACAGTAACATAATAAATAATGCATTACAGTTTTGAAGTAACTTGCCCAACACTGGTGTTAGCAGACCTTTATACATTACCTGCAGCTCCCACCATAAATTAGCCGCAGTGGTGTGTGCATTTGTGCTGTAAGTCAATTTAATTATGACATTCTTGAAAACAAAAACACCAATTGCCATATACAAAATAAAAATAGAAGAGGTGAACTTTTCTGTTAAGATGCAACAGTATTTATTCAGTTAAAATAATAAATATTGCAATATATCGTATTGCTTGTAGCATCGTGATATTTCACAATATATCGTATCGGTGCACCTGTATCGTGATACATATCGTATCGCCAGATTCTTACACACCCCTAATTATTAGCCAATTCAAATTCATTTAAATGTTTTAGAAGAAATGTGATCACTCTGTGAATAAAATATTTTGTGCAATATTAAGAAGTTTTCCCCAGGAAAGTGCAGGTTTTATTGTTGGAGTTGAGACACAGAGAGAAGAATCCCGTGGTGAGCCAAAGTCAAGATCAATGAGAGAAAATTCCTGCCTCCATGATACGTCTGAATCTGTAGCAGCCATCATATGGACTGAAACATGGTGGGGTCACTATTTACACACACCTTAGAAAAACTGAAATGAAACAGATTAGGAATCCTCCTTGAACTGAAATGCAATACATAACAAAAACTACTGACCTAACAAGACTTCGACTAGTTGTAAGATTTAACATTTTGGGATTCAATAGTTGATCCAGAAACTTCTTAATAAACTGTTTTCTGATACCTGAGTCAGAACCCAGACAGAAGAGGGCCAATGATCGTTGTTTACTGTAATTTCATAAGCAAGTGGATAATCCACGTTACACTAATGAAAGAAGAGACATTATACAGAATTAAACTAATTAATAGGAATAACCTCAGAATGGGAAGATATCTCTATTTAGACAAATCAATGAGTAAAATCGGAATATGGCAGATTATTTTTAGGATAAGCCCTAAATCTAATACCAATTTCCCACTAGATAAAAACCTTGAAACTTTATTCAGAGCCTACATGACCGATTACATCATGGAGAGAGTAAACTTAGTATCATTTCAGTGTGAAGGCAAACGTGAGGCTGCTTTCACCAAAGTGCAAGATCATCCCCTACACCTTCACCCCACTCTATGCATTAGAAACAAGCTCCCACAACAGTCTTCCTGAAAATCTTTAATGAAAAATTATAACAAAGATGCTTTGCCTGACGTCTACCCTAGGAAAAAATATGGTTAAAACCAATGCCTTCTACACAAAGTAGAAAAGCCTAAATTGTATTGCCTTTCTTTGAGCTAAATTTGGAACAGATCAATTATGTTCAGTGTTTTCTTTGGCTAAAATTGTACATGGAAAACTGGTTAAGCAAAGTCTAATTTTCTGCATCATTATCAGGGTTAATTAAGGGCAATGATGGACTGATCACAAAAAGAGCATCTCTGGATGTCAAGTGTTCAGGGGAATCTTACCATATTTACATATACAGTACAGTACATATATAAAATCTCACTATGCACCATCCAGCATGGTTGTAGCTTAGACATGAAATCAGCATGGCCAGTCCTGCTTCAAAGTCATGCCTGTGCTTGTGAGTCTAATGGAATGAATACAAAGCCACGGCTGTCACCATATAACCCCATGCCAAGACAATATTACACTATCTCACTGAGTAATACGCTCAAGTTTTTTTTATCAAAACCCTGCAAAGACCATCCACGTTCTGGATGATTTTTATATCAAATCAAAAATGTTTTATTAATCCTAGACAGGAATCATCTGTTTAGGTAACTTATTTAAGGTTTTTTCAATAAAATAATTGTAGCCTGTCCAAGCTGTGGACAGGAGGGATCTCCTGTAGTGGTCCGTGATCTCCTGTAGTGGTCCGTGATCTCCTGTAGTGGTCCGTGATCTCCTGTAGTGGTCCGTGATCTCCTGTAGTGGTCCGTGATCTCCTGTAGTGGTCCGTGATCTCCTGTAGTGGTCCGTGATTTCCTGTAGTGGTCCGTGATCTCCTGTAGTGGTCTGTGATCTCCTGTAGTGGTCCGTGATTTCCTGTAGTGGTCCGTGATTTCCTGTAGTGGTCCGTGATTTCCTGTAGTGGTCCGTGATCTCCTGTAGTGGTCCGTGATCTCCTGTAGTGGTCCGTGATCTCCTGTAGTGGTCCGTGATTTCCTGTAGTGGTCCGTGATCTCCTGTAGTGGTCCGTGATCTCCTGTAGTGGTCTTTGATCTCCTGTAGTGGTCCGTGATCTCCTGTAGTGGTCCGTGATCTCCTGTAGTGGTCT
>SSNR01000326.1:246930-389342 GCA_006937965.1 Callopanchax toddi
CTGACTCTAGAACTACGAGGCGTTCTGACTCTAGAACTACGAGGCGTTCTGACTCTAGAACTACGAGGCGTTCTGACTCTAGAACTACGAGGCGTTCTGACTCTAGAACTACGAGGCGTTCTGACTCTAGAACTACGAGGCGTTCTGACTCTAGAACTACGAGGCGTTCTGACTCTAGAACTACGAGGCGTTCTGACTCTAGAACTACGAGGCGTTCTGACTCTAGAACTACCAGGCGTTCTGACTCTAGAACTACGAGGCGTTCTGACTCTAGAACTACGAGGCGTTCTGACTCTAGAACTACGAGGCGTTCTGACTCTAGAACTACGAGGCGTTCTGACTCTAGAACTACGAGGCGTTCTAACTCTAGAACTACGAGGCGTTCTGACTCTAGAACTACGAGGCGTTCTGACTCTAGAACTACGAGGCGTTCTGACTCTAGAACTACGAGGCGTTCTGACTCTAGAACTACGAGGCGTTCTGACTCTAGAACTACGAGGCGTTCTGACTCTAGAACTACGAGGCGTTCTGACTCTAGAACTACGAGGCGTTCTGACTCTAGAACTACGAGGCGTTCTGACTCTAGAACTACGAGGCGTTCTGGNTCCTGTAGTGGTCCGTGATCTCCTGTAGTGGTCCGTGATCTCCTGTAGTGGTCCGTGATCTCCTGTAGTGGTCTTTGATCTCCTGTAGTGGTCCGTGATCTCCTGTAGTGGTCCGTGATCTCCTGTAGTGGTCCGTGATCTCCTGTAGTGGTCCGTGATCTCCTGTAGTGGTCCGTGATCTCCTGTAGTGGTCCGTGATCTCCGGTAGTGGTCCGTGATTTCCTGTAGTGGTCCGTGATCTCCGGTAGTGGTCCGTGATTTCCTGTAGTGGTCCGTGATCTCCTGTAGTGGTCCGTGATTTCCTGTAGTGGTCCGTGATTTCCTGTAGTGGTCCGTGATCTCCTGTAGTGGTCCGTGATTTCCTGTAGTGGTCCGTGATCTCCTGTAGTGGTCCGTGATCTCCTGTAGTGGTCCATGATTTCATGCTGCCCTAAATCACCATCACCCCTCCTGCTCTCTCAGACCACGTTTCAAAATATTGGGACAGTTTTTTCCGTTGTCGTTCCCACCCTACGGGACTCTCTCTAGCTCCCTTCAGAAATCGAAAAAAGTACTGTACAAAAAGCTCACCTATTTAACCCTCTGGAGTCTGCTGTCCAATATTCCATTTTTTCCATTTTTGTGGTTGCCTTTGTATTTCAGTTATCAGTTTTCAGGACTTTTTTGTCAGTCAAAACTGAAACCATCACAAGGACTGGCCTCCTGGTGGGGTAAAGGAGGGACAAAATGTGGCTAAGAATAGCCCTCGCCAGTAAGTTCATAGACCTCAGAGGGTTTTAACCAAGTATTTAACCCCCGTTAATTCGTTTTACTTATTTGTCCGATATGTTTTATTTCCCGTTTAGTTTTTTAATCTGTAAAACATCTTGGAGTTATTATAAGCGCTTTATTTTGTTAGTTTAAACCGCAGAGAAACATCTCTGTTTAACTGCTTGAGCTGGGCTTTTGCCCTCCAGCGACTGTGTAAGTAAGTAAGTAAAGTTTATTTATATAGCACCTTTCACAGAGAAAATCACAAAGTGCTTCACAGAAAACAGAATCAAACATGATCAAACAAATAAAATCAATTAAACAAACAAAATATCATTACAAATCAAAATCATTAAACAACAACAAGAGAACATAAAAGAGTTATTTAAAAGCAGTTTTGAATAATTGGGTCTTCAACTGCTTTTTAAAGGAGTCCAGACTGTCTATACAGCGTAAAACTAAAGGAAGGTCATTCCAAAGTCGAGGTGCAACAGACTGGAAGGAGCGATCACCTCGACTTTTAAATCTGGTCCTTGGAACTGTTAGGAGATTCTGGTCTGTGGACCTGAGAGCTCGGGTTGGAGCGTACGGCTTTATCAGTTCAGTAACATAAAGAGGAGCTTGACCATGTAGGGCCCTGAAAGTTAGAGTCAGGATTTTAAAATGAACTCTACATTTAACAGGTAACCAGTGCAGAGACCTCAGAATAGGAGTGATGTGATCTTTTCTGTTTGCTCCAGTGCTGTGCTCGTCCAAAAGTACCCAGATGAAAACAACAACTTTCAAGGGGTCTATATATGGTCAGTATAAGTTTTTGTTTACCTTCTTGACATGGTTCGACTCGCATCTGCGGTCTTCATCAGACCTGGGACTCTCTACTCCCGACTGGTCCCTAGTAGAGGATCATGTCACTGCAGCATGCCAAGAAGGTAAACAAAAACTTACTTACTGACCATATATGTCTGAAAGAAAGAACCTCAACAAACTATTAAACAGAGAAATAATGAAGGTAATGCAGTACACCATCTGTTGTTGACCAGCACTGCTAATCCTCTTCATTTGATTTTCTGCTCCTCTTCAAACCTTCAAGCTGTTCTGTCTGATTCAGGAGAGATCTCAGGTTCCCTGATATGTGATGGTTTAAACTTCCTGTTCCTCTCTCTCTGCTTTGCTGCTCTACATCCACATCACTTCCTTTTTAACTTGTCAGGAATTCTGGGTTTAATTTGAACTTTTGATTTGTCAGTTAGTTGTAAATAAATATGTTGTTGACCAAACAAGCCTGATACATGAGATATGACACTAAACTAGACTGGTTTTCTTCAGATAGGTTTTTAAATCATCTTCATACAGAAAAATGAGCCTGTCCAGTCAGAGCGGCACTGAGCGCGAGTCCTGACTCCTGGTCTGATAAGTTCAGGTCCAGACTCACTGAGGGGTGATTAGTTTGTTATAAGTTAGATTCAAATGGAAACGCTCCTCCTCAACACAATTAGAGGAGTCCTTTGTGCCGTTGTGCCCACTGCAGTGAGGTGTGTTGTGATTCAGATGCCACAGCAGTAATATTAACCTGGGAGGTGTTACAGTGAACAGCTTATCTATTCAACAGCAATATAATACAGATGAAACCAGGAAAAAAGGCTTGGATCAGCAGATTCTTGACAAGGAAATCTCCATTTGTGCCTGAAGCCAGCCCTGATGACCCCTTTGGTGACAGCGCCAACGCAGACACACATTCCTCCTAATAGAGTATTATCTTGGCTGTAAGCTCTCAGATCTGCAGGCTGAACATTTAGCTCTACTATTAATACACTTTAATAGAGGTCAATGTGACTGTTTCGAGGGAAAATGCACACACACACACACACACACACCTACACGCACGCACGCGTGCGCACACACACACACACACACACACACACACACACACACACACAGTACTCTGTGGTTAATTCTGTCTTTAGTAGTGACTGAATCAGGTTAAATAAAGTAATTAACTCATAATGGCCTCAACCATCCTGCCAATTAACACAATTTGCTTGTGTGTGTGTGGGTGTTTGCACGCTCGTGTGCACATGGATTATTGTGCTTTGGTAAAGACTCATGAAAGCGAATGCATCTGATGATTTTGTGCATAAACATAAGTGACTTTGTTGTATTTGTGCCTGTGGGAACTCCCTGGTGATACGTTGGTGTGTGTGCTGGTAAATTAATAGTTTTTTTTAATAGTCCGGGCGTATTGGGAAATTAATGCTGCAAAATTAAGTGTGATTGCCCCGAAGGCCGTTTCTGTTATTACTTAACGCTGCTAGGTGGACGGGCAGAGACATGCAGGTATGGGTGGAAAAAAGACGGAAGAAAAGAATCAGAAGGAAAAAAATAACAAAAAGATGAAAAGAGATAAGAGCAGGAAGTTAAATGGTCACTCAGCCCAGCGATGTGTCAGCCAGTCAGTGAGTCACTTGTCACTCACTCTGTCAGGGTGCAGCACTGCAGCAGCACAGAGTTTGTTGATCTCAGTGAATCAGATCTCAGCTGCCGTCTGGCTGTTTGCTGTCTGCTGTCACTCACTTTTCTAAACACAACAGCTTATTTTTCTGCAGTGACAGTAAAGATGGAGAAGAGAGGCAGGCTAGCACACTGCCCAGAGTTCATCAATCAAACAGCCTCATGGTGTCAAGGCTGAGTCCTCAGCAAAAGTCCAAATTTCCAAAAGTCCAGAGCTCAATCATGCTGGGCTATAGCAGAACAGCTCAAGGACATGATGCAGTGGCCCCAAAGACGCCTACGTCCGTAAATACAAATACTTGCTACTAGGCTAAACCCGGTAACATTTTTTGAAGATAATCTCTGTGCAACTCCTGACTTTGTGTTATTTTTCATCATCTGTGAGATTTGCAAACAACGTTTGAATACGTGTTTATGGAAGTAGGTCTCCTTGGGGCCCCGCATTATGTCCTTGCGCCGTTCAGCAGAGGCTTACAGCTGTTCTTTGTCATAAAGTAGTCCCGATTCTTAAATAGTACCTGTAATTCCTTTGTGTTACTTTTTATTTTCACTTGCAGTCGATATGTTTATTGAGGTCACTAGGCAGAATTAGTATCATTAGTATCACTACTGAGTGAGTTTTAAGGACTTTTTTCCCCACAGTGCTAGTTGTTACCATTCACTTACAGTGTTTTACGCTAAGCTAATGCTAAAGGAGTACTGCCGGATCAGGAAAACGACTGGGCTGTTTACTAATTGTTTTTGCCCACTTATCTAACTATGAGGGACATGGCAATAGACAAAAAAATCACCTTCTGGTGGAGTATCACTTTAAAGGTCTTGAACACATGACTCTGTGCTCTAAAACTAATATTTTCATTCTGCACGCACCATTGAAAAGTCACAAACCCAACAAGCACATCAAACATCACCATCAGAACATAGAGAATCTGGAAACAGCTCCTTCACAAGCCTGACTTCCCCACACATGTTGCTCTTTGGATCATGTGACCACATGTACACTACGCACGCATGCACACACACATGCATGCATGTTGAGGCGCTGCATGGCCTGAAAACCAGAAACATTTTTTATTCAACAAATAATATCCTCCACTTTGACAACTCTGACTATTTGCACCAGACTCTGCTTCATCCTGTTGCATCAGTGACTCAATAACTCAGTCAGTCTGCTGGAGACTGAGGCATCAGGTCAACCAGCAGCCACATCATTTTCATCTCTTTACAGAAAGTCTCCACTCCAGCAGTGTTTACTAAATGAAGGCTCCGCCCACTCAACATAATCAACTGAGTCTGCAAAGAGCTGCAATGAAGGACATGAAAGGAAAGAGGAGCAAACGGTTTCTGCACCTTTTTTTTAAATCAGATTTATAGAAAAGTTTATATTATCAACACTGTGAAATTCTACATGCACTCTCAATGCTGAACATCATGGAGCTGGAGAGCAGTAAAAGAGTTTCTCATTTACTTACACACACATGCACACACAAGCATGCACGCACACACACACACACATAAAAACACCTAAGTCTGCCTGCATGGTGGGCGGCAGGCCATGTATTGGGACAACAGGCTTCTTTTGTTCTCCTCTTATTTAGCTGATGACCCCCAAGGCGACACACACACACACACACACACACACACACACACACACACACACACACACACACACACACACACACACTCTTATTTAGTTATACCACCTAGGGCTAGACTTCTACAGAACATCTGTCCAACATTTATCTGCCCTGACGCAGCCTCTCAGCAAGAGATGGATGAGACGGAGGAGAGGGAGGAGAAAGAGGAGAAGAAGGGAGACGAGGATGGAGATTTAAATAAGGAGGGTAAATAAAAAAGGTCTGAGGTAATAATAATGGGAGGGAAAGAGGAGATGATAATGATAGTTGGAAGAAAAGGAGAGAAAAACAGAAAGAGTGATAATTTAAAGGCTAATGAACAAGAAGAGGAATGAACAGCAAAAGGTGGAAAATGAGGGAAAAGTTTAGAGACAAAGTTTGTTTTAACAAAAGATCCATGTCCTGCTCTGATGGTTTTACTGGATTCCTAAACAAAACGCTGGTTGGTTATCCAGATTACAGACTTTTAGTAAACATCCTGGTTCTGATTGATTTGTTTCTCTACTTTAAATTATTTTGAAGAAAAAGGAAAAACAAATGCAGACACATCTAATAAAAAAAAAAGTTAAAGTACTAAAAATGAAAGTTCTCATTGTAACATGTCTGCTCAGGTTCTAGTTAGTCTGTCTAAATGAAGTCAGCCTCTCACAGGGTTGAGACTGCATTATGAAGGTCAAAGTTAAAAACCTACCCTAAGGAATGAGCTGGAATCAGTGGATTTACCAGATGTTTCATGTGTGACCAGTTCACATCAGACATGAGTCTAACCAGACAAAATGATCACGTCTCAGGTTGAATTGAGCTATTTGATTCATAATCTAAAGTTGTCTCACATGTCGTTCACCCCTGACTCAGATTAGATGTCCAACTTTTTGAACATGTTCAAAATGTATTCAGCAGCAACAATTTGTAAGTCATGCAAAGAAACAGGGAACCCTTAAATTCTCTGTCAGATATCATCGACACTACGAGCCCAGAGAGATCCTGATGTTAGCTTCCTGATGTCATGGATATATTTAGGTAGTGATGAGGAACCTGATTGATCCCATCTTCAACCTATGAACTGTAATAATAACTTCCAACTGTAAAATACAGAATCCAGAGTGAAGCTGTTAAATCAAGACATAGTTGACTAAGTTGTTGTTGTGTTATGGCTTTTGCATTTCTTTAAACCTTCTGGGCCACCGTAGTTATAAAATTAGTAAAACACCAATATTCATGTTGGCTGTCAGTTCTGGCTGAGTAACACTGAACACATTATCCATTAGTTTCTGATTTTTATGGAACAGAAAACATTGGAAGTAAAGGAAACGGAGTAGAAACAGAAAGACGTTAAAGCCGCATTGTGGATTATTTCATCAAGACAGCCGTTTTTGAAACCAACGTCCAACGACTCCTCCCCAAAATACCTTGACACACGTGTGCGATTGCATGCACACGGCGCATTTTATTGTTTTGTAAGCTGAGCATAAACTGTGCAGCTCAAACTGTAGGGTTTAATAACTCACAGTTCACAAATCACATTCGCACACTCTGATGAGCCCTCTCTGTCCCTGCTGCTTCTGAAACTTAGCTTAGCTCTGTAGCAGCGAGCTGCTGCTGTACTCTGAAGCTGAACACGACTCTGTCCTGAATGAACTTTTTGACCAAAAATAAACGTGTATCTAGGGCTGGGTATCGTAACACGGTACTACTGTGGTACCGACCGAAAACCTTCGGTAGGTACCGGTACCGGAAAAAAAAAGGTTTTCGATACTACGTTTTGGTACTTTTACAATAAAATGTCCCTTTAAATGCGCTGCTCTGATCAGCGCACACACAGGCTGAGGGACACACACACACAACCCCAGCCCCTCCCTCTGCTCCCCTCTCTTCTCCTGTCAACAGCTACGGCGAAAAAAATAAAAAGTCAGACGCGAGCCGTGACCCTGGTCTGGAGAAGCGGAGGTAGACGAAGCGAGACCTTCCTCTTGTTTAAACACTCTCGTTGGTACCGACCGGATCGTCAGAACTGCAGGTTAAAGAGATCAGACCTGAACACCGCGTTTGTTCAGAGTAACCCCACAGCTCCGTTTTCACCTGCTGAGGCGTCAGAGCTGCAACAGACCTCCTCAGGGCGACGCAGAACACATGCGCTGTTTTTTTATTGCATTAAAAAAATCTGCGAGGCCACGAGACGTACTTGTTTTATTTAGGAGGATTTACTTTTCAGACCATAGGCTCTGTTATCAGCAACGATGTGTGGAGAGTTTTCCTCATTCAGTTTTTCCTGTGTCCCCATCCTGGTACCTCCAGAGTAACACTAGTTTCTGGTCAACCTGAATCCGTGTACTCTTTATTAGCAAAAAGGGAATAATGAAATAATGAAAATGGATTTGTTTTCCTGTATTTCTGATTGTTCTTCCATAACAAAAACCAAATACATAACTGTTATATCTGGATATTCAGTTTTCCTTTCAGAAACAAAACAACAAAAGAAAGAGTTCATGGATTGTATGACAGCCTTAGTTAGTTCCAGAGGGAAGAGATACATAAATAATAATAATAATAATAATAATAAATGCATCAATATGCCATAAAACTGTTTTTTGTTTGTTTGTTTGTTTGTTTAATAATAAAAAAAAACTTTAAGTACTTGTTATTTTCTCTAAGAATTATACATATAGGTATCAAAAAAAGTATCGTTAAGGTACTGGTATCAAAAACCAGGTATCGTTAAAGTAGTCGTATTGAAAAATATTTAACGATACCCAGCCCTACGTGTATCCTTGTCAAGCCTTGCCATTCTGTGAGGAGAAATGTTCAACAATAAAACTAAATCCGTCATTAGCTGGTGAATATGAGCTCTGTCTCCTCCATGAACGGCTGAGAGGTAAACAGAGAAACACACGGAGCATCCTGTACGAGAGCGCCCCCTACTGCTACAGGCTTGCTCGAAGCGTGTGCACATTGTCAGAAAGCCGACAATGCAGAAATTAGAATTTTATTGGCTGAAAAAGTTTGGCAGCCAGAAATAATGCAAAGGGGTTTAGGAGGAACTTACAGGAGGAAGGAGGGTCTTCATCAGAATGACAGATGTTGTGGAACTCAAGCCATAGATCATAGTTTAGACCTGAAATATCATTTAAAACATTTAGAAAACTTTGATACATACAAAAATGCTCCAGATAGCTGCTTTAATGCTGATGTGAATAGTGACCTTTGAAGCCTGGTTTCTGATTCAGAATGAGGAGGAGAAGCAGGCCACAGGCCCAGCTAGCTCTTTACTCTGACACTTATTAATGCTGCTGCCCCTGATTTAGCGCCCTCTTAAACACACGTGACCATCTGTAAATTCACAGTGTTTGAAATGCCACATGCTTGTGTGACTTATTGTTCTCCATAACTGTGTGTGTGTGTGTGTGTGTGTGTGTGTGTGTGTGTGTGTGCGCGCGCAATCACTTCCAATGCGGTTGTCTCAAATCCATCACTAAATATTTCATGAGCTTGTTTTGCAAATTGTCTGATGAGAGTAATTAACACATAAATCTGTTTGCTTGGTCTATTAGATCTGAGACCAACGGGTAAAAACAGCAGGCGCTGCTTGTCCGCACGCACACACACACTCACAGTATCATGAACTCTTGATTGAACATTTTTCTGGTGGATTTTCTAAAGAATGTGTTAAACTTCATGGAATTTGCACTCAGCAGATGCACAGTAACTGATAAAATGACCATGTAAAGTTTTCCCCTTCTTGAGCATTTTACCCTTTTATTGCTTTTATAAATCATCCATGATCAACAAAATTTGGCTTCTTTGATCAAACGTTTTACAAAAAACCTTTAATGTCAAAGACAGATTTCTACAAAATAATGACAAATAAACGTAAAATATAACTAAATCCATCCATCTATTTTCTGAAGCTGCTCTATCCTCCACAGAGGGCCACGGGGAGCTGGTACCTAACTCCAGGGGTCAAGGGGCGAGGGGCAAGCGACACCTGGACAGGTCGCCAGTCTATCGAAGGGCCACACAGAAATGAACAAGACAAACAACCAGTCACACACCCATTGACACCTAATTTACAGTCACCGATTAACCTAACAGTCCAAGAGTACCTGGAGAGAAACATGCGTGGGAACATGATGCAAACTCCACGCAGAGAGGCCACCGAGCCGGGGAAGTGAACCCTAATTGAAAACAGAAGAAATTAAACAAGAAAAAAAAAACATAATAGAAGAGGAATATCCCCTTTAAAAATCCACCTTTATTTTTACAGAACCATCACTGTCCTGGTTCCAACAGCAGTCCTTGATCTTTGTGTTTATTTAAAATGTATTTATTTACATTATCTAATTATGTTTGTACTTTGTCCAGGTTCATTTGTCAGACTACCGGTATTTCAAATTTTCACCAACAAAAAGTTGTTCTGAAACTCAGATTGAGTTCTCCTCTTAATCAGAGCTGGGAGACCTCATGATGGATTGTCCAATCTCTGGGACAGAAGTAACTGAGGTAGTCAAACAACTAGACAGTGACGGAGCACCAGGGGGGACGAGATAGGTCCTGGAAATCCCAAGGCTATGGATAATGTAGGACTGTCGTGGTTGACACGTCTCTACAACATTGCGTGGTCATCGGGGCAGTTCCTGTTGAGTGGCAGATCAGGGTGGTGGTTCCCATTTTTAAGAAGGAGGACCAGAGGGTGTGTTCCAACTATAGGGGGATCACACTCCTCAGCCTCCATGGAAATGTCTACTCCAGGGTACTGAGAGGAGGGTCCGGTCGATGGTTGAATCTCGGATTGAAGAGGAGCAATGTGGTTTTGGTCCTGGTCGTGGAACTGTGGACCAGCTCTTTACCCTCGCTAGGGTGATGAGGGGTCATGGGAGTTTGCCCAACCAATCCACGTGTTTTGCAGATTTGAAGAAGGTTTATGAACAGGTCCTACCTCAAGTGGAGGTGTTTAAGTATCTCAGGGTCTTGTTCATGATTGAGGGAAGAAGGGAGACTGACAGGCGGATTGGGACACTCAGTGCGTTTACATGCACATCTAAGTCGAGCTAGATCGGTCTAGGTCGATCTTATGTTAATAAACTGGGAGCCTTTATCCTAGTTTACATGTCTGTTAGAAAACCGAACTCTTAAATGAAGTTTGCTCCACTCCGCTACAAAAGGGGGCGACATGCGCCCTTTCCTGTCGGTCTTCTGCCGGTTTTCTTAGCGTTTAAAAACTCTTGTTTTGAACGCTTCTATCGGTCACAAATTTGATCGGGCGTCTTCGTGTACCAAGCGCTGGCAAGCTGTCCGTTTGTTTTTGCTGCTATCGTCTTTTACCGCTACTGATTTGTTTGTATTCCCTCTTTCGCGGTGTCGTCACTCTCAGAGGAGGAGCGCCCAGACAGCATTAGCTCGACTAAGCTGTTTACATGGAGGAGGAAGTCGAGCTACAACCGCATTATCTGGGTGCTTTAGCTCGATTAGATCCAGTTCGACTTCAGCCGGACTAACGTGTTTACATGAAGTTTTAAAAACCGACTTGAGTCGATTTAAGGCAATAATTCGGTTTTCTAGACTGCATGTTAACGCACTGACTGTCTGCAGTGATGCAGATGCTGAACTGGTCTGTTGTGGTTAAGGAGGAGCTAAGCCAGAAAGCAAGGCTCTCACGTTGCCATTTGATCTACTTCCCAATCCTCACCTATAGTCATGAGCTTTTGGTAAAAAATGAGATCACGAGTACAATTGGCCAATGAGTTTCCTCTGCAGGGTGGCTGGGCTCAGCCTTAAAGATAGGGTGAGGAGCTTGGACATCCAGGAGGGACTTGGAGTAGAGCCACTGATCGTCCACGTCAAGAAGAGCCAGCTGAAGTGGTTCATCCCTGGGGAGGTGTCTCCTGGCAAGAGGCCCCCAGGCCGACCCAGGACACACTGGAGGGATTATATCTCCAGGCTGGCCTGGGAACCCCTTGGGGTCCGACTGCAAGAGCTGATAGAGGTGGCTGGTGTGAGGGTAGTCAGCTTCCCTACTGGGGAGGCTGCCCACAACCTGGACCAGAGTACTCGATAGAACAGGGGTAGGGAACTCTGGTCCTTGAGAGCCACAGCCCTGCTTGTCTTCCAACTATCTTTGTGGTTCCTGTTGTTGATTACCTGGATCAGGTGTGTTCAGCCAATCAGAGGCCTAGAAGCTTTCATTTCCAGTATAAACAAGAGCCAAAGGATGAATGCACAGTTGTAATGGAGAAAAACACATAAAACAGTGTAAATTATTTCCCTCTCCTTTCTTAACGTTTGGTTTGATTCTAGTAGATTCTCTGATCAAAGTTTGAAACAAGTGACATGAGTTTCAGGTGCTGATGGAGGAGGGAACAGTCACTGGATGAAGCTGCTCTTTAATCACATTTAAATAATTTCCATGGCCTTTATGAGCCTGAGTCTTTGTGAAAGCATTCAGGGACAAGATAAAGCTCCAAACTCAGAAACATGTTCACCCTGCTGAAATAATGAGATTACTCAGATTGTCCACTGGGAGGATGGATTCACTCCCTCGTCGTCTCCAATTTAATTTGGCTTTTTCCCCCTGCGTTCTGTCGACTTTATAGAAACTGTCGACTTAAAGTATTTATGGGCCTGGTAAAGTTGTCTGAAGGCCCTGCTGTTAGAACGTATCGGATCCTTTGAGATTTCACATTAGAGTTAACATTTCTCAATTGTCAGAGAATAAAGTGAACAGAGCATCATATAATATCATCATGAGGAGTTTAATTAGGGTAGCAGCTGTAAAAAGAATAATACATTACACTGGGAAATGCATTCAAGCATGCCAATGAGCAAGCTTAGAATTAAATTAGGACAAGAGTGTAATAAAATACCTTTTTAAATCTGTGTGCAATTCAATAATTACATAAATGAGAGAGGATTGTGATTGTAAACTGCCTGAACAGCTTTGTATCAACAAGCAGCACTTAGAGTCTTTTGATAAACAACAAACACTCATGCTGCTTTGTCTGATAAACAGCTCTCTTTGTCCCTGCTGTGTTCGCTGCATTGTTCATCAAAGCTCCAACATACTGATGTTGATTGTGCTGACAGTTTATTGAATACATGTCAGAACTTCTTTCAGCCCGTGTCTGAGGTAAGGATGGAAAACAACGTGCAGATAAATATATTTTTTTAATTTATCTTTGAGCTTGTGTACGTCTGGTTTGGTGTCCTTTGCTCTTATTAGTCTGTCCTTCTTGAAATGGAGAATCATGGATCAATATGTGTCGAGTGACAAAGACAAACATGGATTCCTAATTAGATGATACAACTTAATTCATTTCACATCACACAGTGTGCCTAATTATCATTGTGTGAATGTGGCACATGAGATTGTCTCACGTGTCAACAACAGAGACGACATAAAGAAAACGTTCTATAAGTGACATCCCAGGTAATGTGACTCAAGCACTCAACCAATCCAACATCATCTTTTCTATCACTTTCTGTTCATTCAAATGCACTCACTGACTGAAACATTAAACACTCAAACCAAGACAGGGACATTAAACTATGTGCAGGAAGGTCATGTGACCAAGTTACAGATTTTAGGAGGGGAAAACAGAGTTACTCATAGAGAGTGGGTATAAAAAAGAATCACCCCTTTGAAATACTTTTGAAAAAACAACTGAGCACATTTAGAGCAGCACTGGACGTATTTTAATACAGGATCTATCACCGTAGATATCTTCACCCTTTTCAAGAATCATGTTTTACTGCAAACACTGCCTAAGGCCTGGGATGTGCAGCAATCAATATTTGTGCTAAGATAAAGACAAGAATTCCTGTTATTAGTCTGTGTCATGTCCTGGGTGCCTGCAGGCAGTCTGTGTTGTTTCTCTCACAGGGGTGTAGGGTTATATTGGTATAAAGTTGTATATATTGAATATTATTATTATAATTATTCTTAATAATTAATAATAATAGTCAAAACCTCGTAATTAGGGCACCACCCAGCGTTTTCTTTGGAAGGTAAGCTGAGACAACCTTGAATATTATCCTATTTGTATTTTATTGTTATTTATCATTTATCAGTCTGAATCTGAAGGAAGTAAGCTCGTTACCCATTTTCGATATGAAAAACACAAAAATTACTGGAAGCCCATTTATGATTATATACGGATAAATTTATTTACAGAAACCTCAAAATGAACATGTTATAACAGCAACACAGCAAAGTTAGGAATTTGACTTTGTAACCAGTTCAATTTATTAACAAGATGAATTATTGAGGTTAAATAAATATTAATGACTAATGTTTCAGAGTGAGAAATGGTTTACTAATGAAATTAAGCTAATTTATTGGCATATGAAGGGAAGTTGAAGATTAAATGATTTTAAGGAGGATGGATGGACGAAGAGAGTTAGGTTTAGCTTGCTTTACCCAAATTGCATCACATTGCAATAACCACATAGGTTGATTGTCTCACCGAACCACTGAACTTGAATCCCCGAGATACGTTGAGGCTTGGACGGACGGCTTTGTTTCCTCCAGCAGTCACAGTGGTTCCTGTTCCAGCTTGAAGAGAAGGCAGTCAAAGCATGAAAACGCTCGATGGGTGACTCAAGTGTGGAAGGGTATCAGAAGCTGAGGGATGCAGATCTCCAGGATTTGGGCAAGCATGGCTCGCTCTCTCTCTCATGGCAGGAGGATGTCTTCATGTAGTTTAGCTTCAGATTAACGCCGTCTAACTTTTGGTTTCTAACGACGGATGAAAGAAAAATAAACTTTAAAACGTCTAAACTTGGTTGAGAAGAATGTAACGTGAAAATAAAAGAAAAGCTTAACGCCGAAAGTTCCTAAGACTTAAAGTCTGGAGTCTGTTCTTCCGGGGAGGCCTCATGTCGCAGCTCTGCATCCTAGCTCCCTGGTGGGGGGAAGCAGGGCCAGCATGCAGGCGAGCTGGTGAGGTCATCAGGTCATCTAAGCAGAGAGCCGGAGAGGCGGAGGCCAGAGCACGCAAGAGAGCTGAAGAAGCTAAGAAGAGAGCAAGAGGCTAAAGAAGAGCGAAGAGAGCAGTTAGCGCCTTCTGGTTTTAAAGGGGTAGAGGTGGAGTCTGGTTCAGCCAATGGTGTGGTTGACTCCACCTTCATCTGCATAAAGGGGAAGTACTTAGGAATGGCTTAAAGGGGATTAAATTTTGATGAGAGGAATAAAGTTTCTAATCAATAAAATAAACCTTACCACTTTTCTCTCTGAAATGTGAAGAGTTATTCAGAATCACCTTTTAGACTGCGTGCATCATGTTTATTCTAAGCATAGAAACACATTAAATCCCACATCAGATTAATCAGAGAAATCAGTTACTCTTAGCTTAAGAGTACAGACNTCACATTGAAGTATTATTTCATCTGAAGCCTGTGAGGATGGAGAGAAGTTAGATTTGATTCCTTGAAAAGACATTTAAATTCTTAAGAACAGGAGAGACAAAAGGAATTCCTTTGTTTTTCTTCACTGGGTGAGAAAAGGTGGGGTGAGGGTCTTCTGGCTCCATCTCGTCTGTGAGTTATCGAAACTCCTTTTGATCACCATCCTGAAAGTTTGTTATCTGAACAATTATCACCAAGCTGTAAATTAGCATCCGCATTATCTTTACTGTCACAGAAAGATGAAAAGAGGGGTCCTTCCTCAGGACAGGCATTTACGACTGCCTGTAGCTGCCGACCCTCTCACGGTGTGAGCTGCTAGGGGAAAGAGTCAATTGTCACACAAACATAATCCATTTCTTGATCTGGACCATATAATTTGGAAATAATGTCGATGTTCATTACAGGGGCGTGGCAGGTAGAGTCAACAATCAGAGGAGGACCTTTATAAGGACCGGATCTACAGAGGGATGACACCAGATTTTTCCACCTCACTGGTGGTAAACTCAGGTCTTTTTAGAATCTTGTCTTTTTTGAACCCTGTAATCATTCTGCTCTCGTCTCCAGCCAACCTACTCGGCATCATCCACCTCAGGATTAACCGGAGTCCTCTTCAGCTTCATACTTGTCTGGTCTGCCTGCCCCATGCCAGCCAGCTGCCTCCACTCCATTCATCCTCCAGTTACCTCTCACCATCGCTCTGATCTCACCACCGCTCCAACCATCCTCACCCAGGACAGACAAACTCTCGCCAGGACCTCTGCCTTCATCACTACAGTAAGACCTCATCTCAAAAACTCATATTGGCTCATCGTTATCTTTATCTTAATCTCCACATACTCACTCTCCTCTCCTCTCATAGTGAAGCGTCCCATACCCGGACCTCACGGACCCCTCCGGATCTAAACTCCTCACCAAAACATTTAAAAAATAAAACATTATTCTACTTACCACCTGTTACCTCCAACTATTGTGTTGCTCCAGGATCCTAACACAACCTCAAACATGACAGTCTGACTGAAACCGCATTTCAAAACAGAAGAAAACTCACCACTACAACAAATATTACTCTAGAATAAAACACCCAGAGGATGTGTTTGAGTTAAATAACTCCAGGATGTGTATGCATCCCTCGGTTCCTGTCCTGAAATTAGACCCTGCTGCATCACTTGAAAAGTATTGGACACTAGATTGGATAGAATGTGTCCCGTTTGGATAAAAGCAGCTGGGTGTACAGCATGTACTAATTGTACACAGTTATGAACTACAACCATTCACCATCAGCAAATTGTTTATTATTCTGATCCTGGATTTAAAGGGTAATTTGGGAAAAACCCAATACTAACAAATTAAAATGGTATGGGTCCTTCGGTTTGACTGACAGCTCATCCCTGTGTGACAGTCCCTCCTGTACATGACTATGCTCACACACACACTGCAATAAACAGCCTGTAAATGACAAACTGTCTAAAACCTCTGTGAATCATGTCATTTACTGCACTATTTCCTGTACATGGCATTCTCATTTGCATTGCAGTTTTTACAGTCACTACTCCTAAAAGGCTTCATGCCTGGAGGTGTGAATTACTGTCAAACAGTCTGGGGATTTGATTCAAAGCTGCAGTACTAGTACTTTCTACAGCAGGGGTGGGGAATCCTGGTCCTCGAGGGCCACAGTCCTGCTCATTTTAGTGGTTTATTCTCTTCAACGCACCTGATCTGAATTAGTGGGTGATTAAGTGCCTTCTGGTTGCCTTGAGGTTAATTCACAAACAGAAAACATTTAGGACAGCTGCCAAACTTTACAAGTGTCAGTGTTCACGTACAGTAAGTTTATCCTAAGGTCAAGCTATGCTCAGGAGCTTCATCTCTGACTCTACAGGCCTCAGCTAGCAGGTCAAAGGTTAGTTCAAGTTCATGAGATGACTATTAAGCCTCTTTCATAAAACATTGCCGTCAATGTGCCGCAAAGCTGAGCTAGTATCTGGGAGCATTTGGTCATTCATAAATTGTCAGACTGTGCTGGTAATGTTGTGCAATCATGTGCTTTTCACAAAAGATTATGCAATGGCGGTATAAAGGGGGTATGGGGTATGGTCGGGGGTCGGCTCACCTTTGCCACGTCATTAATGACACCTCCCTCTGTTGCACCAAGGCGTAATCTGCATTCACAAGTCTACAAAGCAATATTACTAACAAGCATGGCAGCACGAATGCCACAAAATTCCCGCATCTCCATGCCACCATGGCACTTTCATAAGACATACTGTAGCAGCAGTATTACGCTGATATGCCGGCATGGCATGGGCGTAGATTTGGCATGGACTGAGGTGACGTGTTCCTACCAATATCCAGAAATCACTGAATTGTCCTCACCAATAATTTGATCCAAGGATGCAGAAATAGCGCTGCATCCCCAGTAATAGTACGTGTATCCCAGCAGCCCAGGTGATGTGCTGCTGTGCGTGCAGTCCACGCAGACGGACCTGTGCCCAGGGTATAGCCTATTGCAACTAGTTGGAAGAATCAAAATACATTCGTAAAATAATGTGGATCTGCCGTTTTTTACATGCAAACATGTTGTGAATCACAATGGACAGTGACATAAATTACGTGTGATCATGTTTTAAGGTGGTGTAATTAACGTGGGGTAGCTATTCCTTTTTTTGCATATTTTATCATCAGGAGGCTGTTTTATTAAGTCTCAGCCACAACTTTTAAAGACATTTTATCCAATCAGTGCCCTGCAGGGCAGACACCAGCAGAAGATCCCTGACTTTTTCTTTAATGACAGAAAACACTAAACTTGAGGATTTAAACTTAACGGGGGACCCGAGGCTGTTACCCACAGAGGAGATCTGGTGCTAGGATTCTGTTCTGGTCAAAACCCCTCTAAAATGCTCTTGGAACCAGCTACCAGGACCCAGAACGAGAACCGAGGGGACCCGAGACTGTTACCAATGGATCAGGTCTGGTTCATCCTGTTTAAAAAAACCCTAAAATGCTCTTGGAACTCACTATGGACCCAGGACCAGGACTGGGCCAACCTGGGGCTGTTAAGGAAACCCAGTTCCAGGCCTCAGTTATGCAAAATTCCCCTTGACAGTGTTCCTGGATGCCAAAACCAGGACCCAGGCCCAGGATCGGGAAGACCTGGGGTTGTTACTTGAGGAGGAGGTCTGATGCTATGATTCTGTCCTGGTCAAAACCCCTCTAAAATGCTCATGGACCCAGCAACCAGGACCAAGGGGACCCGGGGCTGTTGGAGGTCTGGTTCGGGGTCAAACTGACAGGAGCAGAACAGTAGGTTTATGTGCGCCGAGCCAAATCTGAACTTTAAATATTTCCAGTGTCAGCGTGCACCATGTTTGAGAAAACAAAACCATCACAGCATAGCAACCCAAACAGCTGATATCAGCTGTCAGCAGGTGGTGGAGGCCTGATGGCTGGGCTCCTTCCAGTCACTGAGTCCACCATGAACTCCTCTGTAGACCAAAGTCTTCTAGAGTCTGATGTGAGCCCATCAATCTGACAGCTGACTGGATCAAACTGGGTCATAAAACAGAACCATGATCAAACACAGCAGCAGAACCACTGGAAGAGATAAGAATCAAAGCTACAGTGATCCAGAGTCCAGACCTGAAGAGAACTGAGTAGAAACACATGTTTAAGCTCAAAGAACTGAGTCATCAGGTGAACTTGGTTTATCACACAGCTTTAACATTTTAGCTTTGTTTCGTTCATTTATTTATTTTTAAAGTGTTCCATAAGTTATCTCTTCTGCCTTTAACACAGCGTATCCCTCACCATGTGTCTAGTGTTCATTTGAGTCTATCTCTGTCTAGATGAGCAGGAAGCTAAAGGGATGACAGAGGAAGGGAGGGAAAAATGAACAGAAGTAGTGAGCGGAGAGAGGAGAGGAGTAGTTGATAATGTCTATGTGTCTCTGCTTGGTTTAATGATTTATACTATGAGCAGCCTCATCCTAGTAAAAAATAGCGCCGTCCTCATCGTAACAATGTGCTGTGAGTCATACAACAGTCTGCTAAACAACAGGCAGTGGAGAGGTGGAAAAGCATTTAAAAATAGAGGAGAGACAGCTTGGTAATGAAAAGGAAGACAGAGAGGAAGGTTTGACTGAAACAATAAAGTTTGAGTCATGCACACATCAACAAATAACACTGAATGTGTTCGACAATCACAGCAGTTAGAAACACTTCACAGTTTACAGAGGCTTGATGGTAAAGGATGGCATGTGAAACGATTCAGTAAATATCTAATCATCTTTATATCCAGTACACCACTTTAAAAAGAGACACTGGCTTAGTCTGTAGAGGTGTTTCCTTAAAGGCTTTAAAAGGAAAACAAGAAAGTCAGTGTGGCAGGAAGTACTTGTGTGTTCTTTTAGTTAATTGGCACCTCATTAATCACGTTCTCATCGAAGCTAAAGTCTCAGTATGCACTCCAACACTGGGTCTGAGTGTGTGTCACAAGCACAAGGGTGTTGTGTAGCAGCAGTTAATGAAATGGGTGGTTATCAAGGCAAACAGGCTCCATTAGGTCCAGTCTAATGACCTGTGTCTCCTCCTCACTCTCTCTCTTTCTGTCTCCTTCTCTCATTCTATAAATGTCTTACTTTACACAGAGTACTAAAAGGAGAATTACACTGAAAATAAATCATTTTGAGTGGCTGAGAATTGTTTTTATCAAATTCCTAGGTATGTCAAGATATACCCCAAATATTACTGTTGATGTATTATTAGTTTTAGCACAACATCTGTTTTAAAGTATACTCCTCTCTTGAATCATTAAATACGGTGGCCCAGGAGGTTCAGCGAAATGCAAACCTCACAACACAATGACAAAACCAATGCATAAAATCTCACAAATGTTTTCTCCTTTAAAAATGGTGTTTTCTAAATGTTATATTTATCATGATCTGCAAGTATACTTACCAAACATAAAATAATAAAAAAATAATGCCCATTACTAAGTTAAAATATTTATTTGTACTAACAAACATTGCTATGTCAACTCAAGGCTGGTAATCAATTCTGCTGAGAAGGCGGTTGACCTCTCTACCGTGTCACCTCCAGGATCTCGCAGCAAGCCACTTCGATCCTTGCTGACACCTTAAGATCAGGGCTGTCTCAGACCCAGTGCCCCACATCATAAGAGCAGTTTGCTCTCATCAGATGTTGACGGTTAAAGATTCACTAAGAACTTTTTTATTCTACTGCTTTTCATAAAAGGCCACCACACTGTAAATGGATACCTTCTTTTCTCTAGTGCTCTAAACAGGCTGCACGGTGGAGCAGTTGGTAGTACTGTTGACTCACAGCAAGAAGGTTGCAGGTTTGACTCCTGTCTACAGCCTTTCTGTGCAGAGTTAGCATGTTCTCCACAGGCATATATGGGTTTCCTCAGGGTACCATACTCCCACTTCCTCCTGTGGGCCAAAACCATGTATGTTGGTTTAATTAGTGACGATGGCTGTCTCATTTGTCTCTGTGTGTCCCTGAGATGGACTGGAGACCTGTCCAGGGTGTCCCTCACCCCTCACCCTGTGACTGCTGAGATAGACACCAGGTACCGATGACCCACTCTGGAATAAGTGGTACATAAATGACTGAATCAGTTATTTTATATAAAGGGGATATGCTATTTTTATTGAAGGTGCCAATGAGCTGCCATTTATTCTATACAAGTAAAATCAAAGATGGCTTGTTCTATAAATAAACCATCATGGGATGTTTCAGTGAACCACACAAAAAGGATCAGTCAGAGACATGGGTAAGGAAGGCAGTGACATAAAGGAGAAAAAGTCAAGCTGAGGGATGGCGAGAGGTCACCACAGGTCACTCTGTCAGGCCACATTAAGCATGATACACAAAATCACACCACCAAGGCAGAGAGGGAGCATACACAGGTCCAGGTACAGCGCCAACATCTGATCAACATGGTGCTAAAAACAGCTTCTGAGAACACGACTGATTTATAGAAATGATCAAAAAACTCTCATCTTCTTTCTCTCATTTCCAATAAAGAACTCCAGTCAGATTATACATGAGATATTCAGGTCACTGAAAGGTCACACTGACATAATGAATTAAGTTTTCCTGTTTCTGCTATTATCTAATTTCTTTCCCATCTGTAGTCATCTTGTAGCCTAGTATACTAGACCTCAGTTCTGCTCTGCAGACTTTGGTCTAGACACGCTCCATTGGAACCTCTGCAGCCCACTGATTGGTCCGGTGAGTCTCGTATCGGGCCAATTACAGCGCCTAAATGGGGTGGTGGGCGGTATTAGTCGATGACATCAGAGGTCCGGCTCTGAATTTAAACAACATGGTGGCAGCTCGGGAACCGCGTTCATTTGAAACGTCTTTATTATCGACTTTTGACATTTGATTGACAACCGTTGATGCTGCCCCTATAAATAAGTCATTTCAGTGGACTGTGGCCAGACTATATGTCCACATATAAAGTCTGATTTACCAGGCTAGCCATCTTTCAGGAACATTTCTCTATCTTTGCAGATCTTCTTCACTGCTTTTCTGTCTTTTGTCTGCTCACTGATTCCTGCTGCTGCTGAGACAAACCTTTACTACAGCTCCTTATTGATTCACACCAGAAACATGCTATGAGCTAATTCTGTTGTCAATGAACAAACATGCTCAGCGATCCTATTGAGAGGAAATGAAAGTTAACAGACTGCTCCAGTGAACTCATAATTGAAAATTAATTCACTCTGTGACTTTAAATTACCGTGATAAAAGAAATCTAATTAGTGAGTGAGATCAGATGCTACAAGTGGAGCTGTACAGGAGCAGGGACATTACAGAAACTCAGGACGTATTGCATGATTTTAAAAAGACAAGACAAAGCTTTTCTCAGGTACATTGGAGAGCTGATAGATGTCTCATCATAGATCACCCCATCTCCATCTAAGTGTACCAATTAAATGCATTTAAAAAACTTAAACAATCAGCTATTCTGTGTCTTTATCCACCGTTTCTTATTCAGCTGGTCTAACCAGAAATGCTTACGCTGTCACTACAGTTCACTACAACCTAATAGGTGGTGACATTTGGGTGATTTGTCAACTGTCTAATCAACAGACATAAATATGTTGGAGTCATTTTTAACCTAGAGTAGAGTGGAGCAGACAGACAGATCGGTGCTTCTGTTGCATTGATGGGGTGTTGCTGTGGTCTGGATGGATGGATGGATGGATGGATGGATGGATGGATGGATGGATGGATGGATGGATGGATGGATGAATGGATGGATGGATGGATGGATGGATGGATGGACGGACGGATGGACAGAAGGATGGATTTCTCATTATGATTTCAGTGTTCTTGAGCCTGTGAGTGCCGTTGTTCTGCTGCTTGTGGTTTGACTTGCAGTGTTTTAGGTTTGTTGTATGTATTGTGTCACCATTTTAGTTGAAAGAGGCATGTACTGAATCACATATTCGACTACTAAAACCTGGGTTGCATGTATTCATCTGCTGAGGGGTTGGGGAACCTCATCTGACAGATACGATGACTAAACTCCTCTCACACCTGGAGCAGTCTCAGACCTTATGACCATGCTGAAGTTGGTAGCACTGTTGACTCGCAGCACAAAGGCAGTAGGTTTGATTCCTGACTGCATCCTCTCTGCGTGGAGTTAGCATGATCTCCTCAGGCATGTGTGGGCTTCCTGCCATGGATCAAAAACATGTGTGAACATCTCCTTTGTGTTTGCGTGTTGGTGTGGTGGACTGGTGACCTGTCCAGAGTGTCCTCTGACTCGCCCAGTGACAGCTGGGCTGTATATTTTACCTGTGCATGCACTGTACAGCACTTTGGTTGCAACCTTGTCTTTTTAAAATGTGCTTTATAATGAAGTGGATTGGATAATTATAAGATGGAAGTTTTTCTAAATCAAATTGTTTTAACAGGCATTCAATCTGAAGCACTAACATTTTGTTTTATAATAATCAGACAGATCTTAATTTAAAGCTCAGAAAATAATAATTAGACATACATTCATCCAGAACTGGTTAGCTGCCGGGGTCAACATGAGACGATCCCTAAAGGGTGGAGGCTACAAAATATGTTTCCCTCCTCATCCTTTTCTGACTGTCTTTCAGTAGTTCTACATTTGACCAGGGGCAGTCTCAAGGTCAAGGTCAAGGTCAACTTTATTTATAGAGCACATTTACTGTTGCTCACGCAACCCAAAGTGCTGTACATGATAAAAACAACTACATAAAACAGATAAAATCAATTAAAAATTATTTTAAAATAATAATAATAAATAAATAAACGATGAGCAGAACACATCTGTTGCTACTCAAGCAACCCAAATGCTGTAAAACCACTTCATCAAAGACAGATAAAAACAAAGATAAAAGATGAACAAAAGGATAAAACCATAAACCAAAATTTTTTTTAAATGACCGCAAAGTTTATGAGTTAAATCAAACATCATAAAACTCATAAAACCACATAAATCAATCTGTACTAAAAGCCAAAACAAAGAAGTGGGTTTTGAGAGATGATTTAAAAACCTCCAGGCTCTGTGAGGTCCTAAGATGTAGTGGAAGGCTGTTCCAAAGTCTAGGACCAGCCACTGAAAAAGCTCTATCACCACGAGTCTTAAGCCGAGTTCTTGGGATCACTAATAAGGACCTGGAACTAGATCTCATGGTTCTGGCCGGAGTATAGACAGACAGAAGGTCGTCTATGTACTGGGGAGCCAGGCCATAGAGGGATCTAAAAACAAAAAGCAGTATTTTAAACTGGATCCTGTAGCGTACGGGAAGCCAGTGCAGAGAGGCGAGCACTGGAGTGATGTGATCACGTTTCCTCGTACCAGTTAGCAGACGTGCTGCTGCATTTTGAATCAGTTGAAGACGATGTAAGGAGGAGTGTTCCAGGCCATAATAAAGGGAGTTACAGTAGTCCAACCGACAGGAAACAAACAGATGGATGACCTGTTCAAAGACATTTACTGGCAAGTAGCGTTTAACCTTTGCCAGCTGCCTTAAATGATAAAAACCGGACTGGACTACTGCACTCACCTGCCCATCGAGCTTGAAGGAACTGTCCAGAAAGACCCCAAGGCTTTTAGCATACGGTTTTATAAAGGTCGAAAAAGGACCAAGTGGGCTCACAATCCCATCAAGAAAATCCTGTTTACCAAAGACTAGAATCTCTGGTTTTTTATCATTTAGTTTCAGGAAATTGATAGACATCCACTGCTTCACATCTGCTAAGCAGTCCATCAAAGAGGCAACAGAACCAGGGATGAGAGGTAAATAAATCTGGAGATCGTCAGCAAAACAATGGAAAGTGATGTTATACTTAGAGAAGATGGAGCCTAGTGGCAGAATATACAAGGAGAAGTGCACAGGCCCCAAAATGGAACCTTGAGGAACACCGCTGACCACAGGTGCTGTTCCTGATGTAAAACACCCCAAATTTACAGAAAAGGACCTATCCTGTAGATAGGACCTAAACCAATCTAGAACAGTACCCCTAAGGCCAACACACGAATCCAGGCGAGACAGCAAAATGTCATGATCGATAGTATCGAATGCAGCAGACAAATCCAACAACAACAGGGCTGCCGGGTTACCAGAATCACTGATTTGCAATAAATCATTAAATCATAGTGTCACTGCTGGTAGCAGAAGGTGATTTTCACAGAGGAAAGCAGGTTGACTCTGAGCTGATGTCTCAGACATTAAAGGGTCTGGAGAAGCTGTGGTGAAGGTTCTGCTGCTACATTGTTCATCGTGATGGGTGGGTCTGTGTTGGTCTGAGGAGGCAGATCCATGGAGGAACACAGACCTGTACAGGATAAATGATGGAACCCTGACTGTCATCAGGTACCAGGATAGAATCCTTACAGTTACTGTTAGACCATTCAGGACCTTTGGGGTCCTGGGTTTCTCCTGGTCTATAATAATATCCAGCTTTATGTGGCAACAGTCTGCAGGCAGTTCCTAGAGGATAAAGGAATGGATACCTGAATCCAGTAGAATGTCTCTGGGACATCATGTTTAGATTCATCAGGTCCACCAGGATTTAATTTACATTAGAGCTCTGATGTGTTTCACTTAAAAGTACTGAGTAGTGGAGTTGTTATAGCTGCTGTACATTTTATCCTGCTGTGCATAGAAATGGCTGCTAACCAATTAATTAAAAAAGAGGTAAATACCAGTCAATTCATTATCCTCTATCTGTGACCGGCTCTGCAGAGATTAAAAATCTACATTGAGGTTTTTCTATCAATGCTGCCAGAGCGTAGCTGTGTTCCTGTTAAAGTGTTTATCTCTGAAGCTGCTCGATGGTACAAAAAGTCAACAACCTAGATTTGTTGAAGGAACCGAGGGAAGTTGAATCTCTCTGCTGCTTATCAGGCAATGGGTCCTGTTTACACCTGCTTTCTCTTTAAGTAAAGATAAACAGCCGTTAACTCCAGCTCTGAACTTACAGCAGACACAAAAGTGATGTCAGTCAGTTTGGGAGAAACCTTTGAGACTATATCGATCCCTGAACATGGCCACACCAGCAGCTCGCTGCACTTCTGCTTATGTTTATCCTTTAGAGCCTGTAAAACTTTCCTCTGAGTGTCTAAATCTGTTCACTCATCACTGGACATGGTTTTGATGCTCACCTCAGTGGGAGGTTTGGTGGAGATGCTCAAAATAACATTTTACTTTCTATACACCTTCAGGATTTATATGATACACAGGTCCTTCTCAAAAAATTAGCATACTGTGATAAAGTTCATTATTTTCTGTAATGTACTGATAAACATTATACTTTCATATATTTTAGATTCATTACACACAACTGAAGTAGTTCAAGTCCTTTTATTGTTTTAATATTAATGATTGTGGCATACAGCTCATGAAAACCCAAAATTCCTGTCTCAAAAAATTAGCATATTTCATCCGACCAATAAAAGAAAAGGGTTTTTAATACAAAAAAGATCAACCTTCAAATAATTATGTTCAGTTATGCACTCAATACTTGGTGGGGAATCCTTTTGCAGAAATGACTGCTTCAATGTGGCGTGGCATGGAGGCAATCAGCCTGTGGCACTGCTGAGGTGTTATGGAGGCCCAGGATGCTTCGATAGCGGCCTTAAGCTCATCCAGAGTGTTGGGTCTTGCGTCTCTCAACTTTCTCTTCACAATATCCCACAGATTCTCTCTGGGGTTCAGGTCAGGAGAGTACCACAGTAATCCCATGGTCAGTAAACCAGTTACCAGTGGTTTTGACACTGTGAGCAGGTGCCAGGTCGTGCTGAAAAATGAAATCTTCATCTCCATAAAGCTTTTCAGCAGATGGAAGCATGAAGTGCTCCAAAATCTCCTGATAGCTAGCTGCATTGATCCTGCCCTTGATAAAACACAGTGGACCAACACCAGCAGCTGACATGGCGCCCAGACCATCACTGACTGTGGGGACTTGACACTGGACTTCAGGCAGTTTGGCATTTCCCTCTCCCCAGTCTTCCTCCAGACTCTGGCACCTTGATTTCCGAATGACATGCAAAATTTGCTTTCATCCGAAAAAAGTACTTTGGACCACTGAGCAACAGTCCAGTGCTGCTTCTCTGTAGCCGAGGTCAGGCGCTTCTGCCACTGTTTCTGGTTCAAAAGTGGCTTGACCTGGGGAATGCGGCACCTGTAGCCCATTTCCTGCACACTCCTGTGCACGGTGGCTCTGGATGTTTCTACTCCAGACTCAGTCCACTGCTTCCGCAGGTCCCCCAAGGTCTGGAATCGGTCCTTCTCCACAATCTTCCTCAGGGTCCGGTCACCTCTTCTCGTTGTGCAGCGTTTTCTGCCACACTTTTTCCTTCCCACAGACTTCCCACTGAGGTGCCTTGATACAGCACTCTGGGAACAGCCTATTCGTTCAGACATTTCTTTCTGTGTCTTACCCTCTTGCTTGAGGGTGTCAATGATGGCCTTCTGGACAGCAGTCAGGTCGGCAGTCTTACCCATGATTGTGGTTTTGAGTAATGAACCTGGCTGGAAGTTTTTAAAAGCCTCAGGAATCTTTGGCAGGTGTTTTGAGTTAATTAGTTGATTCAGATGATTAGGTTCAGAGCTCGTTTAGAGGACCTTTTCATGATATGCTAATTTTTTGAGAAGGACCTGTATTCCCCAATAGGTTAGAGTGGTACATTATGATTTCTCATCTAATATCCTCTGTTTAGTTCAATTATTTGGGTATAAACTGTCTGTAAGGCATCATCAGATTACTTTTTATGAAATAAATAATTAAACATAATCAAAGTCTATTTCATCTACATAGGCAGGATGTGCTGAGAAAAAGTAAAAAACTTTTCTGGTAAAAGTAATTCATCCCCACGTGTCTCTTTAATTTACTCCCCTTTTCAGTCTTTAAAATGTTCTCTTCCAACAAACTACTATAAATGCATTTCTGATCAAATTTCTTTTTACTTTTCTCTGGATAAATCCCTTAAGCAACTTCCATCCTGCTCAAAACTACCACACCCACATATACAGTATATTAGAGGTCAACATAAAAAAGACCATCATTATCAAAAACTAGCCTCTAAAATCACAAAATAAATGGTTATTTCTCATAATTTCTTTAAGCAATTTTAAAACTGCTTATAATAGAACTTAAAGGGACATTTTTGTCCTCCAGGGACTGTAAAAGGATAGTAAATTGTATAACTGGTGCTGCAAAAAAAAACCAACAACTAATAATGCATCAAAGGTAATATTTAGGATAATTCTTAACATATTCTAGACTGAGTAAAAGACATCTCCCAACAACTCAACATTTATTTTATGGTGAAAAACAAAAGTTTGTGATTTTTCTGTCAAAAAAGTAGTCTCATGTAAACAAACTGACATTTAAAGGGTTAAAATCCTGATATTTTAACATTTAATTGTTTCGATCTGAACCAAAGTTGATCAAAAGATTCAACCTGAAAAAAATAGAAAAACTATTAATCAGAATTGTTTAGCAGCTTTTTGGAAGTGAACATGTTTGTCCTCTAATGACTCATGAACGCAGTCATTTCTATTCAGTGTTCTAGTAGTGTACATAAAATACAATTTTAATTTCAGAATTTGTCAAGAGAGACCCTTTGTTACAAAAATCAGAACAGCCAACATGATGGACAGTTAGAGAGAGAAAAGAGCAGAAATGGACATACATGTCCACCATGACGTCTGAGGGTAAAGATTACCTCCAGTCATGAGTTTGTAACATGTAACCAAATCTCTGTTTGTCACCATCTAATTTAATGTAAGAATGTGACTTATTGTAGCAGGGCATCATTCAGAGATAACATTTGCAATTCACTATGAGCAGTGTCCACATACACAATACTGGAACCTAATGAGGAACAGTGGTGCAGGGGTGCTAACGCTTCTGAAAGATCCTTAAGAAACTTTCCATAATAATTCACCATCCCTAGAAACGATCTAAGCTCAGTAATGTTTCTAGGATTTGGAGCTTCCTTAATAGCTCGGACCTTGTCTTCTACTGGTGAAAGACCTTCAGCACTTATCTTATGCCCTAAATAAGTTATACTGGTAGCATAAACTCACACTTGTCCTTTTTCAGATGCAGTCCTGCTTTTGAGGGTCTTTTTAACCTGCTCCAGGTTACTTAAAGCAGCTAGATGGATTATTTCAGCAAGAGAGCAGTTTTTGAATCCAAAGTACACACGGCTCCTCCTCCCACAAGACTTCAACATGCACATGGCGCATTAACTCTGTCTGTAAGCTGGGCATAAACTGTGCAACTCCTCAAACTGTAGGGTTTAATCATTCACAGTTCCCAAACCATGTTCTCACACTGTACTAGGCTCTGCCTGAGCTGTCTGTCTCTGCTGTGGTTCTGATACGTGGCTCTCTGTAGCAGCGAGCTGATGCTGTACTGGACTCTGAAGCTGAACCCAGAAATGACTCGGTCGTCAAGGAA
Source organism: Callopanchax toddi (assembly GCA_006937965.1). Lineage (NCBI taxonomy): Eukaryota > Metazoa > Chordata > Actinopteri > Cyprinodontiformes > Nothobranchiidae > Callopanchax > Callopanchax toddi. The sequence continues at coordinate 275,806 of SSNR01000326.1, forward strand.
GTTCTTGACCAAAATAAACGTGTATCCTTGGCAAGCCTTGCCATTTTGTGAGGAGAAATGTTCAAAAATAAAAGTAAATCCCTCAGTAGTCAGGGAATAGTCTATTTAGTAGAAATGAGCTCTGACTGGATCCTCCATAAAGGCAGACTTTAAACAGAGAAAGATACAGAACGTCCTGTACAAGAGCGCCCTCTACTGCTACAGGTTTGCTCAAAGCACGTGCACGTTGTCAGAAAGCCGACATTGCAGAAATTTGAATTTTATTGGCTAAAAAATTTGGTGGACAGAAATAATGCTAAGGGGTCTATAGGAGGAAGGGGTCTTCATCAGAATGACATATGTTGTGGAACTCTAACCATAGATCATAGTTTAGACCTGAAATATCATTTAAAACATTTAGAAAACTTTGATACATAGAAAAATAATCCAGATAGCTGCTTTAAGTGCTCAACCTCCGTGGCTCCAGTAATCAGTATGTCATCCAGGTACACAGCAACATGTGGAATCCCCTGCAACAGAGTATTCATTGTTCTTTGAAAGATGGAGGGGCTAGAAGCTACTCCAAACACTAGCCTGTTGTACTTGAACAACCCTTTATGTGTGTTAATCGAAACGTACTCCTTTGAGTCCTCATCCAGCAACAGCTGCTGATAAGTGTGGCTCATGTACAGCTTAGTAAACAATTTACCACCAGCCAAGGTTGCAAATAGGTCATCCACCTGTGGTAAGGGGTACTCCTCCAGCTTTGAAACCTGGTTCACAGTAAGTTTGTAGTCCCCACAAACCCTCACTGATTTGTCACTTTTCATAATTGGCACAATGGGCGCCGCCCACCTGAAAAACAATGACGCCCAGTGACTGCAGACAGTCCAGCTCCTCTTCCACTTTACCTCTCATGGCATATGGTACCACCCTGGGCTTGTAAAAACGTGGTTTGGCATTTGGGTCAACGTGAAGTTTAAAGTAACTCCTTTGAGTGTGCCCAGCTCATCTCTGAACACCTCGCTGTACTGATGCAAAAGGCTCTCTGTTGTCTTCAAGTACTTAATTTCATGCCAATTAAGCTAGATTTTCTGCAGCCAGTCACGTACCAAAAGACTAGTACCTTGACCCTTAATAACGACCAGTCTACCTTTAGCCTTTTCATCTCCAGCCTCCATGTCCACCTGTAACTCTCCAGCCAGTGGAATAGGCTGACCTGTATACGTCCTCAGCCTGAGCTCTGAGGAACGTAAAGGTGGTGGTTTCTTCTTCCAAACCTTCCTGTAGGTTCCACTGACAGATGCTGTTGCTCCTGTGTCAATTTCAATCTTAATATCCTGCCCACAGACTCTGATTGTGGTGTAATACGGTTCTGGTGGCTCCTCCCCAGTTTCTAGCCCAAACATGCTGAAAGCACCTGCTGCATATCTATTTCCGGCTTCCTTGGAGAGCGGACGCACTTTCTCTTCTCTCCCTTTTGTGTTTCCCCTGCAGCTGTCTTGTCTAAACTGAGCAACTTCCTCATTCCTTCTGGAAAAATATTTTTTCTTCAATATGGATCTGTTTTGCTGGTTTTCTCAAAACTTTGGATAAATTTTCTTCCACTTTCAAAACGGAGAGGGGTTCTCCGACTCGGCCGACAGGGACGCACGCTGCGTCTCTGGAGGACTGCACTTTTGGATTAATGAGGTTCGGGTCTACGCTCATTGGCATCTGCGGGGGCTTCATCCATCTGAAAATAACGGAGCTGCGGGAGCGATTGGCAGGTGTCCTGCACTTCAGGAGGGGCTGATTTGTGCTTTGAACACTGAAACGCTCACGGTGAAGGAGTTGTTTTGGAGGACTGGCTGCAAACGAACTCTGGCGCGGAGCAAATTACAACTGAGGTGTCTGACTGCACAGATCAGTGGGGATGGTCATGATTCAACTGTTTGGAGGGGTGAAGCCAGCAAAACGAACAGTAATGAACAATAAGGCAGTGGAGGAAACATGGCTACTGTCTGGCACAAAAAAACTTGCAATCTTATCTTTGCCCTTGAACAACCCCCCACTACAGAATGAATGGAGCAGCTGCTCAGAACACTCCCTCCTTTCTACGTTCTCCTCCTTATCTCCTCCTTCACCCCTGCTGGAGGGGGCAGGCGTGCAGCTGCGTCAGCACTGAAGTCTGTGCCTGCTGGCAGAGTTCCTGGTCCCGCCCACCAACCCGGATGTGTTTTTTAACTGTGGACTGTCAGTGTATTGTTTCCTGTATGCAGAGGTTTCTTCCTCATCCTTCCTTGTTGTTAGCCCTTTTCTTACCTGCTCCCATCTTTTCCCTTTTATTGTTTTGCCCAAATATATAATTGAAGTTTTCCCTAAAATTGTTCTGCCCAAGCCCAAATATTGTATTGAAGTTTGCCCCAATATTTCTCTCTGCCCAAGCCCAAGTAAATGTCCCACTTTAACTCATAATTTACAATGTAGATCCCCTGATGGTACCCCAAATCTTGCCCAAATATTGTATCTGGTACCCCAAATCTCTGTTTTGTTTTTTATTTTCAATGTTTTCTCTGTTTTGTTTTGTTTTTGTTTATATTGTCAAGCGCTTTGTGATGTATATCTGTGAAAGGCGCTATATAAATAAACTTTACTTGCTTAATTACTTACTTACTTTCCTCTCATCTTCAGCCACATGGTGTGTGTCGGCTCAAGTCTGCTTAAACTTCCTTTATTCCAGTTTGACCTTTTTAGCACTCCAACATTTCTTCACTAAACGTCCCTTTTTGCTACAACCGTGGCAAATTGCGTCTTTAAATGTGCAATTATTAGCAAAATGTGCACCTCCACAGCTGAAGCATTCCACCTGCTTGGCAGAATCTGCAGCTCCTCGTGTCACGTGATGCAACTCTGCAGACTTTGACTTAGCCCGACCCTTTTGAAGGTCCTTGGCATTACTCGCAGCCATCTCCATGCCCTGCAAAATTTCTAGCACTTTCTTAAAAGTCAATGGTGGAGCCTCACCCAGTAAACGGCATTGAATGGCATCATCTTGTATTCCACATACAAGCCTGTCACGCAGCATGTCATCCAGAACAGTCCCAAACTCAAACTGCTCTGACAGTTGACGTAATTCAGCCACAAAATTAGCCACAGACTGACCTGACTTCCTGAACAGACTGTGAAACTTGAAACGCTGAACAATCACCGACGGGTTTGGGTTGTGGTGGTTACCAACGAGCTGGACCAGTTCATCATACGGCAGTCCTCCTGGTCTCCGTGGCGAGGCCAAGTTTCGAATTAGCTTGTACATCCTTGCCCCACACACACTAAGGAGAACTGAGCACTTCTTCAGCTCATCTGTAACTCCATTAGCAAGGAAAAAGTGTCCCAACCTTTCCTCATACTCTGTCCAGTTCTCGTCTCCTTCCACAAATTCACCAACCATCCCAAAAGTTGCCATTTCCAACTCCAACAAGTAGAGTCTCTCTACTCTCTGGCTTTCTCCTCCAGCACCGGCGCTCATGTCAACACCGAGTCCAAACAAAAAGCTCAGAACATCCAATTAATCCAGTTTATCCTCATCGCCAAAAATATGTGGTAACGGAGTAGGACGAAACCACAAAAAGACGGATGTAGCCTAAATGTCTTTATGAAGCTTTTAAAACGGACAGAGAAAAAAACAGACGAGTAGATCGCAGTGACTCCCAGCTCTAACCAGCTGACAGCTTCAACTGACAAGTGCACCTGACACAATAAAGATCCCAACTGCCCAAAGATTTTAAAGTAACTTAGCAGCTCTAGTGGCCAATCAGAACATTACATTCCATCAGCTTTACAACAAACATCAGCACTACAGCTCAGACAGATGTCACTGTTTACCAGGTGATAGGAAGTTGAATGTATGTGTTTTAAGCAGTGTTAATTTCGTTGACAAAAATTTTTCATTATTTATTTTGTCACGAATATACTATTTTACCGAACGAAAACTAAACACAATTTCAAAAATATAAAATGGAAAAAGACTAAGACGAAGACTAAATTAGCCGACATTGTCGTCAGGAACGAAAGACGAGACGAGAATTGACAGTGACGAAATCCAGTCAGAAAACGGGAAGAATGTGACGAACATATCAAAGAACCAATCAGCAATCGGAGCAGGCGGGACTAGAGGAGGGAACCAATCAGCAAACGTAACAGGCGGAAGTAGATGCGAAAGGAAGCAATCAGAGTCAGCCTTGTTGAGACGTGCCAGAGTTTTGTAAACACTGAACAGCAAAACCGACGCCGAGAGGAACAGACTTATTAAAAGTAGGTCAAATAAACAGAATGGAGTTACGACGCAAATTTTTAGATAATGGTGGTGATTGCAGCAGAGGCATCAAACAGCTGTCAGGCAGCCAGGAAATATGGAGTTATGGAGTGAAATGACCGAAGACGGAGCATTGTGGCGATCACCTTCTGTGGGAGGAGACGGACCGCAGCGTGAGACTGACTGTGAGCTCAGCTGATCGGACTCTGTGAGTAAAAGCCTCCAACAGAATATTGATCTGACATGAGCAAAATTCTGACAGTTTGCATTACTATGGTATTTATTTTGCTTAGTTTTTGCTCAGGATCACTAATGTCATTCCTGACAGAACCCCACACACACTAGAATATTAATTACAGATCTTTTTGATTGAATTAATATGAAAATATTAAAGGTCTCTAAATAAGATCATATTTAAACAACTTCCTTAAATTTTCAACAAAAACAGTTTATTCTAAAAGTGAATTTAGTTGTTTTTCAGAAGATTAGTCTTGGAAGGGGGGGGGGTAACTTATAATTGGGGTTGTCCTATATTCAAGTCAATAAGGTAGTTAACAATATTGTGAACATTATTTAAAGGGTCCATTTGTTTATTAATGCTTAAAGCAGCTCTCTGGAGGATTTTTCTCTGTATCAAAGTTTTCTAAATGTTTTAAATGATATTTCAGGTCTAAACTATGATCTATGGGTTGAGTTCCACAACATCTGTCATTCTGATGAAGCCCCTCCTTCCTCCTAGAGACCCCTTTCCATTATTTCTTGCCGCCGACATTTTTCAGCCAATGAAATTCAAATTTCTGCATTCTCTCATCATGCACGCGCATTGACCAAACCTGTACCAGTAGGGGGCGCTGTCGTACAGGACGCTCCGTGTGTTTCTCTGCCGTCTCAGCCGTTCACTGAGGACTCACAGCTCATTTCTACTAAAAACTTACCCATTCTCCAGCTAAAGATGGATTTATTTTCATTTTTAAACCTTTCACCTCACAGAATGGCAAGGCTTGACAGGATTACGCGTTTATTTTGGTCAGAAAGTTCATCCAGGGCCGAGTCAAGTTCAGCTTCAGAGTCCAGCAGCAGCTCTCTGCTAACAGAGCTAATATCAGAAGCAGCAGGGACAGAGAGGGCTCATCAGACCCTCGTAGTGTTGGAATAAGATTGTGAACTGTGAGAGATTAAACCCTACACATTGAGCGGTACAGTTCATGTCCAAAGTATATGCGCCGCGTGCACGCGTGCACACGCGACCGGACGTGCGTGTCGAGATGTTTTGAGGAGGAGCCTTTGGACGCTAGATTCAAAAACTGCTCTCCTGATGAAATCCTCTAGAGTGCTGCTTTAACGTTAATAAAAGTAAATTCTCGTCTCGTCTTCTTCCGCTTATCCGGGTCCGGGTCGCGGGGGCAGCATCCCAATTAGGGAGTTCCAGATAGTCTTCTCCCCAGCCACTTCTACCAGCTCCTCTGGCAGGATCCCAAGGCGCTCCAGGGCCAAACCAGAGATATATTTTCTCCAGCGTGTCCAGGGTCGACCCGGGGGCCTCCTGCCGGCAGGACATGCCTGAGACACCTCCCTGGGGAGGCGTCCAGGGGGCATCCTAACAAGATGCCCGAACCACCTCAACTGGCTCCTTTCGACATGGAGGAGCAGCGGTTCTACTCCGAGTCTCTCCCGAATGTCCGAGCTCCTCACCCTATCCCTCAGGCTGAGCCCGGCCACCCTGCGGAGAAAACTCATTTCGGCCGCTTGTATCCGCGATATCGTTCTTTCGGTCATTACCCAGAGCTCATGACCATAGGTGAGGATTGGGAGGTAGATCGATCGGTAAATCGAGAGCCTTGCTTTCCGGCTCAGCTCCTTCTTCACCACAACAGACCGGTTCAGCATCCGCATCACTGCAGACGCTGCCCCAATCCGCCTGTCGATCTCCCGCTCCCTCCTTCCCTCACTCGTGAACAAGACCCCGAGATACTTGAACTCCTCCACTTGAGGCAGGATCTCTCTCCCGACCTGGAGTTGGCAAGCCACCCTTTTCCGACCGAGAACCATGGCCTCAGACTTGGAGGTGCTGATCGTCATCCCAGCCGCTTCACACTCGGCTGCGAATCTCCCCAGCAAGAGCTGTAGGTCAGAGCCTGATGAAGCAAGGAGGACCACATCATCTGCAAAAAGCAGAGACGAGATTCTCCTGTCACCAAACTCAACACCCTCCACACCACGGCTGCGCCTAGAAATCCTGTCCATAAAGGTTATGAACAGGACCGGTGACAAAGGGCAGCCCTGGCGGAGTCCAACCCTCACTGGGAACAGGTCCGACTTACTGCCGGCTATGCGGACCAGACTCACACTCCTCTGGTACAGGGACTGAATGGCCCTTAACAAAAAACCATTCACCCCGTACTCCTGGAGCGCCCCCCAGAGGGTGTCCCTGGGGACACGGTCATAAGCCTTCTCCAAATCCACAAAACACATGTGGATTGGTTGGGCAAACTCCCATGACCCCTCCATCACCCTAGCGAGGGTAAAGAGCTGGTCCACAGTTCCACGACCAGGACAAAAACCACATTGCTCCTCTTCAATCCGAGGTTCAACTATCGACTGGACCCTCCTCTCCAGTACCCTGGAGTAGACCTTCCCAGGGAGGCTGAGGAGTGTGATACCCCTATAGTTGGAACACACACTCTGGTCCCCCTTCTTAAAAATGGGAACCACCACCCCGTTCTGCCACTCTACAGGAACTGCCCCCGATGACCACGCAATGTTGCAGAGACGTGTCAACCACGACAGTCCTACAACATCCATAGCTTTCAGATACCCAGGTCGGATCTCATCCACCCCCGGGGCTCCGCCACTGCGTAGTTTTTTGACTACCTCAGCGACTTCTGCCCCAGAGATTGGACAGTCCATCCCCAGTTCTCCCAGCTCTGGTTCCTCATAGGAATGCGTGTCGGTGGGATTGAGGAGCTCCTCAAAGTATTCCTTCCACCGCCCGACTATAGCCCCAGTTGATGTCAGCAGCTCCCCGTCCCCACTGTAAACAGTGAGAGCGAGTTGCCGCCTTCCTCCCCTGAGGCGTCGGATGGTTTGCCAGAACGTTTTTGGAGCCGACCGATAGTCTTTCTCCATGGTCTCGCCGAACTCCTCCCACGCTGGAGATTTTGCCTCGGAAACTGCCACTGCTGCACCCCGCTTGGCCCTCCGATACCTATCAGCTGCCTCTGGAGACCCACAGACTAGCCATGCCTTGTAGGCCTCCTTCTTCAGCCTGACGGCTCCCCTAACCTCTGGTGTCCACCAGCGGGTACGGGGGTTACCGCCACGATTGGCACCGGCTACCTTGCGACCACAGCTAGCAACAGGGCCCATTCGGACTCAATGTCCCCGACTGCTCTCGGGATGCGGTCGAAGCTCTGTCGGAGGTGGGAGTTGAAGACCATCTTGACAGGCTCTTCTGCCAGGCGTTCCCAGCAGACCCTCACTATACGTTTGGGTCTACCAGGTCTGCGTAGTATCTTCCCCTGCCATCTGATCCAACTCACCACCAGGTGGTGATCAGTTGACAGCTCCGCTCCTCTCTTCACTCGAGTGTCCAAAACATATGGCGTCAGGTCAGATGATACAACTATAAAGTCAATGATCGACCTGTAACCTAGGCTGCCCTGGTACCAGGTGTACCGGTGGGCATCCTTATGTTCGAACATGGTGTTCGTTATGGCCAAACTGCGACTTGCACAGAAGTCCAAAAACAGAACACCACTCGGATTCAGATTGGGCGGGCCGTTCCTCCCAATCACGCCTCTCCAGGTCACGCTGTCATTGCCCACGTGAGCGTTGAAGTCTCCCAGCAGGACTATGGAGTCCCCAGTAGGAGCGCTATCCAGCACTCGTCCCAGGGACTCCAAAAAGGGTGGGTACTCTGAGCTGCTATTTGGTGCATAAGCACAATCAACAGTCAGGACCCGTTCCCCAACCCGAAGGCACAGGGAAGCTGCCCTTTCGTCCCTCGAAGAAAACCCCAACATACAGGCAGAGAGTCTTGGGGCTAACAGAAAGCCCACCCCAGCCCTCCGCCTCTCACCTGGAGCAACTCCAGCATTGAAGAGAGTCCAACCCCTCTCAAGGACTCGGGTTCCAGAGCCAATGCTATGTGTCGAGGTGAGCCCGACTATATCTAGCCGGTATCGCTCAGCCTCTTCCACAAGCTCCAGCTCCTTCCTCGCCAGAGAGGTGACGTTCCATGTCCCAATAGCCAGTTTTTGTGTCCGGGGATCGGACCGCCAAAGCTCCCGCCTTGGTCTGCCATCCGATCCACATTGCACCAGACCCTTCATGTTCCTCCTGCAGGTGGTGGGCCCACAGGTGGATGAGCCCATGTATCCAGTTCAGGCTGGGCCCGGCCGGGCCCCATGGGCGAATGCCCGGCCACCAGGCGCTCGCCCACGGGCCCCAACCCCAGGCCTGGCTCCAGGGTGGGACCCCGGTAACCCTCCGGGCCGGGTACACTGGCTCGATGATTGTATTTCCATAAAGAGTCTTTTGAACCGTACTTTGTCTCACCCCTCACCTAGGACCAATTTGCCATGGGTGACCCTACCAGGGGCACAAGTGCCCCAGACAACATAGCTCCTAGGATCATTAGGGCACTCAAACTCCTCCACCACGATAAGGTGATGGTTCACGGAGGAAATAAAAGTAAAGTGTTACCCCAATTCCTTTTTAAAGAAATGTAAAATAATTGCACCAGAGGAAAAAATAATAATATTAGTGAAATATGCCTATTTTATATTTAGTTGACTAAAATTCGACTAAAACTAGACGAAAACTAAAAAAATTGGACGACTAAAACTAGACTAAAATGAAAAAGAATTTTAGTCAAAAGACTACGACTAAAACTAAATTAAAATTTCACACCAAAATTAACACTGGTTTTAAGTGACATTTTGGTATATTTTATGCTTTACACAAAAACAGTTTTAGCAGCATAACAGTAATAACAATAACCAATTAATTTTTATGATTTCTTTTAATGATTTTATAGGGTCACCTGTCAGGAACGCTTGACTTTTTGTTGCTGAACTTCTAAAATGTTAGCAAGAAACTCTTCCTGCTCCCACTATTCTTTTACTGAGTGAACAGTTCATCAGAACATAGACATGTTTGTTGTCTTTCACCTGCTGTGATTCTCACTGCTATAGGACTGTTTTTCATCAGGACGCACAGCGATGCATCCAGAATGTCCCATAGAGTTCCGTAAAATCAAACACATTACTTTCTATCTAAACCTGGGAGTGAAGAGCCCTTTGGACTTCACACATTTTCTATATAAAACACTACAGACACACAAAATAAATACGTGCTTATCAGAGCAGTCTGCCACTCACAGCTCAGGGATTCTTTTATATAAAACTTATGGTTCCTGACCAGATCAGTTTCTATGGACAGGTAACCTGTGCTCCTGTGTCTCACTGGAGTGTGGTTTCTATAGTGACCATAAAGATCTCTAGTAATTGCTTTACACAGTTTGTAGAAAAACTAGACATTTTGTCATAACAGAGTAAACTGGAAAGTAAAACTAGAGTTTGATAGAAAAACGTTTTCAGGCCACATTGACACGCTTTAAAATTTCCTCATAAATGTACCACTATTACTATAATAATATTATTATTATTATTGATTTTACATGTCTAAGAACTGCTGTGGTCCTACTGGAGTGGTTTATTTAGTAAACTGAACTTTTAGTTTTTCTTGGAGAGCTGATGATACTCAGAAGGATAAAGTTGATCAAAGTCTGCTCAGAGTCAATCAGGTTTATTTCCCAGTGAGTGTAACCTGCCATTATCTAATTGGTATAATTGCTCCACTTTCTCTCTCCACATGTTTTTTCTTCATCCTGTTTTGTACTTTGGGTTGTTTTTCCTCACTTGCCTCTCGGTCAGAGGAATCAAAGTGTGAGACACAGAAGGGTCTGCACCTTAAGGTTGTCTAATGCAATTACCTTGACCATTGGGTTTTCTGATGTGTGTGTGTGTGTGTGTGTGTGTGTGTGTGTGTGTGTGTGTGTGTGTGTGTGTGTGTGTGTGTGTGTGTATCTTATGGTAAGAAACATGGGTTACTGTCTCTCTTTTGCTTCAACACACAAATTAAACTTGTCTCCATGTGAGTCTGTTGTAACGAACCCAAATGCGTTACTACCTCTGAACTTTGACCTCTAGATCATCACAAATAATAACCATCTTTTTTCCCAATAACTTGGAATAAAATGACTCTGTTATTATGTTTTAACCTGAATCAACATTCCTCCAAGGTCACGGTCGTATCGGAAGAATCCACCGGACTCTAATAATAATAATAATAAAGACTCTTGGTGTCTCTTCCTAAAATGACACTTTAATCTGTTACAGGAATGTCTTAAATGATTAATGCATTTTCTTCCAGCATTAATGAATGTTGATCTGCTTCAGTATTATTTCACATACATACTGATAAAGGTTATAAAAACCACGTCACTCATTACTACAACCAATAAGAGTTAGCGGTCTGAGTCACGTGACATTAATAAATCCTCATTGGCCCACGTCCCTTTTAGACTCCCTTTAACTTCCGACCCCGGAAGCTAGAGAGCCAGTTCAATGAGAAACAAGCTGAACAAGCTAAGAGAAAGGAGAGCGGTTCTGGTCTGACGCTGACCAGACCTCCTCTCAGCTGTCAACCCTACACAGCTGACGCTAGTTGCCGGCTCCCCCTGAGACGGTACCCCAGCCCATCTGAGCCGATGAAACCAGCTTCCCTCTGAGGTCAGACACCTTCAGTCTGACGCTCTGTTATGGGAAGGCCAGGCCTAGATGCTCCCTGCTAGAGATGGGTTATCTCAACTCGTATCCACGGACGACACCTGTGGCCTCCGGCGGTCCTCGACCCCCGCAGCCGTCTGATCCTGACCGAGGGGGAAAACCTCACCTCCGCGCGTCTCATCCGACCCCCAACAGTGACGATCCAGCGAATGCAGTTAAGTAACCACGACTCTGGTAAAGCTTAAAGGCCTCTTGATAAAAGCTAACAGCATTAGCTCACTCAAACTAGTTACTAATTCCATCCGTAACTAGTACCCCTTAATTAGAATCCTTAATCTAAATTAAGTAAATCCCTAGTCTCCTAAAACCTCATGAGACTCAGATTGCTAAAACTTATTTAAGATTCAATTCAGAACACCTTACCATCGTGAATGACTTAATGCTGACTACCTGCTAACTACCTCTTTCTTATCTGTGATAATTGTCGTATGTGTTTCTTAATAAAATAATGAAGTCTATTTCCATGACTCAGATTTCTATTGTCAATATTAAAAGGTCCTACTAACTCCCTGTAATTAAAGAACCTAGAGAAATATCCCCGTTAAACCCTAAAAGAGTGATAGTGTCAAGGGTCACCCTTTGAGTAAAACTAACAAAACTCCATTAGTGTTCTTACGGAAGGTGTAGAATAAACCCCAGGTTTTATAACACTACACTGTGTACTGTACATATTTTTCAGACCAGCGGCTGAATGATGTTGAAATGTGATTCAAGTGGAGAAAACAAAGGCCGTCAGGTCACATCAAACTATCACTTTCACTCACACACAGCTATTGCTGGATTCATTCTTTCTTGTTCATTAAGAAACATGATTGTGGATTTTTCTTTATTAACTTTGAAGCCAGAGAATTCACCAAACTGAGAGATTAATTCCAATAAGGATGGTATTGATTCATCAAGATGAGATATAAATACAATAGTGTCATCTGCATACATAGCAATTTTGTTTTCTATGTCCTTAATTTTAATCCCATGGATTGATGGATGAGATCTTATGCTTATCGCTAATGGCTCCATTGCTATAGCAAATAGGAATGGGGAAATTGGCGATCCTTGTCTAGTACCATGAGTTAGTTCAAATGGCTGTGATATTAGGTTATTAGTAGATATTGTTGCCTTGGAGTCCTCTAGTAAAATTTTGATCCATCTTCTGAAATAATCTCCAAATCCAAACCGTTTTCACACCTCAAGTAGGTATGGCCATTCAACTCTGTCGAACACCTTCTCCGCCTCAAGTGATAAAATAGCAGTATCTGGAGAGTCTTTGCAAGCATGAATCAAATTAAGAACCCTTCTAATGTTATGAAATCCCTGGCAATTAGGTATAAAACCATTTTGGTCAGCATGAATAATACATGGTAGGACCCTTTCCAATCTCATGGCTAATAATTTAGCTAAAATTTTTGCATCTGAGTTTAATAGTGCAATAGGTCTATATGAGCCCCGTTCGGTTGGAGCTTTATCTGGTCTTAGAAAAAGCGTGATCATTGCATTGTGTAAAATTGGTGGGAGGCAGCTAGTTTTAAATGCTTCTAGATAGACATCTAACAGAGGTGCCATCAATTTTTCTTTAAATACCTTATATATATCTATCGGAAGTCCATCTGGACCAGATGCCTTACCTCCTTTCAAATTTATTATGGCAAGTGAAATTAAATCTAAATCTATTTCTTTGTCCAAATCTAATTTAATTTCATCTGATATATGAGGAATATCTATTCTATCCAGGAAAGTATTCAAAGACAATATGTTGGTATGGCATTCTGATTCATAAAGGTTTTTATAAAATGCCACAAAACTGTTATTAATTTCTTTAGTATCTATAGATAGTTCTCCTTGTTCATTTCTAATTGCATTTATGGCTCTATCTGACTCAAATTTCTTATTTGCCATGCTAGTAATTTACCAGGTTTATCACCCTGTTCATAAAAAGTTTGTTTCAATCTAATCAGATTATAGAATGGCTTTTTTTACACGTTCGCTGCAGGACCTCCTGAGAGTAACGGTTAACGACGTACACTGGATTGTTCAGGCCTCATAAGCTAATGATGCTATATGCTAGCTTTTCACTCTCTCTCTCTCTCACACACACACACACACACACGCTCGTTAAGGACCTTACCGGTGAAGTAGTTTATCTAGTGACTGAGATTGTAATTCAGTAGTCACTTTATTTAATTTACGTTTCTGTGCATAAACATTTAACAGTCCACTAACCAGGTAAAGAACCGGATATCCTTGTCAGAGGCAGCAAAACGATGAATGCCGAATCGCTGCCTCAGTGAAAGAGCCTCTATTTGCTGGCATAGCAGGCAATTTTCCTCCTTTAGAGACATATTTTCGTCCACCATTAAATCAACCATTGCAGGGTCTGGTCCCGACGCATAGTCATGATGAATGGGAGGGTCAAAAGCGTGGTCCGGTGTGTCCTGCTTCTCAATCTCTGGCGGCGGCCTTTCCCTTCTCTCCCAAACTCCCAGTCTTGGTGGTAGGAGGGAAAAGTTGTTCCATTCAAATAAAACAGTAACAGCTTCCTTTTTTAATAGCCGTCAACCTTTTTCTGATGCTGGTTCATGGATGTCATCAGACTTGAAGTGCCGGCTACAAACACGGGTGCGTAGAGTTACTGTAAATTTGTCTCTGCGAATAGCAGCAATCCATTTACGTCTCAGCTCCGCATCAGTGGGAAAAGTAAAAAACTAAGTACAGAATTGTACCTTGCTGATGCCTGGCACTGTGGTAGAGAGCAGTTTTCGGCAGTAGTACCAGATAATCTCTGGTATTTAAAGCTAGAACTTTTCATTTGTGACAGCTATAAACCAAAACATGTGGATGTAGTTAGCTAGCGGGAGTAGTTCTGCGGGCTGAGAATTAAGCTGTAGTATGTCACAGTGACTGTGGGCATATAGGCTATTACTCATGTCATGGATCCAGCAAGTTGTTGGAAATGTCCCTCAGAGGTTCTGGTTCATGTTGACATGACAACATCACACAGCTCCATGCATAATGTGAAGCTCCTGATCCTCCACATCACAAAGGTTCTGGGTGCTCATTTATAAAACTTTGCATAGAATCCTTACAAAAACGTACTTAAGCTCAGCAAAAAAAAATTTCACTTACGTAAATTTTATTTCTGATTTATAAAACTCTGCATACGCACAGATCCACTCAGTTCTGCTTTATAAATTGCTGTCAGACGTAGAACTGTGCTCCTCTGTTTTTGGGTCAGAACCCTCCTCCTACACACCCACATTCTGCCATATATGGTCAATGCAAAGTACCTCATGAATATTTGCATATAAGTCAGTGAATTTTGGGCTTTTAACAGTAAATCGTGACAAAAGAGAGGTTTAGAAAACGTAATTTCACAGAGGCTGAAACTCGAGGTGCTTGTGGTGAGATGGAGGAACAGAAAAATGTTGGGTGATCAAAAGTTGACGGATTACGAGAACACGGAAGTAGAACCACTTCTCCTCAATGCAGAGAGGAGCCAGCTGAGGTGGTTCGGGCATCTTGTTAGGATGACTCCTGGATGCCTCCCCAGGGAGGTGTTTCAGGCATGTCCTGCTGGCAGGAGGCTGGTGGGTCGACCCAGGACACGTTGGAGAAAATATATCTCCAGTTTTGCCCTGGAACACCTTGGGATCCTGCCAGAGGAGCTGGTGGAGGTGGCTGGGGAGAGGACGGCCTGGGACTCCCTAATTGGGATGCTGCCCCTGCGACCCAGACCCAGATAAGCGGAAGAAGACGAGACGAGATGAGATGAATAAAATTTGAGAATACTCAAAAACGTGCAACCTTGCATAAATTATCAACATTATACATGAACATTTGATAAGATATGCTAAAAATGAAAACACAAACACTAAAATGTGCTTGGGTATATCAAAGGGTTAATTGGAGGGTCTAACCCACCTTTTCCTTGCTGTTATTCAAACCTTAGTGATGGTTGAGTTGACCACCAGTTTAATTTTAAGGAATATTGATCAACCATAGAGTTCTGTTAAAATCAAAATTCACCAAAAGTATCAAACAAATTGTACCAGACCTCCTTCTGCACTACCTTCTCAGTGTACTCATGTAAACAACTGATGATTCAGTAAATTAATCTGTAAGAAATAATTAGGCTGTTCTAAAAAAATAATCCGTGGTTTTGGTGAGACAGCCTGCTTTAGCTAATCTCATTAAACCCATTTTTAAAGAAGTCCTTTCATGTAAAATCCATTCTGACAGTAAATCCCAACAGAATCGTGTTTCAGGTTTGTGGGTGAAGGTTTTGACTATTTGACGTCTCTTCATTCAGGAGGAAAATCACTGACCTGAGTTTCACTCTACAGGTTATGAAAGCTGTAATCATCTGACTGAAATCAGCTGAGATTCTGATGGTTTAACCCATCATCTTTTAGGAAATGACGTCTAAATCATAATTACACAGTAAAAGTGAAAATATTTGAGTAGCTGGATGCTAAAACCTATTGTGAAATACCAACTAATCAGGCGCTGCTGTGACCTATATAATCAGGCTCAGAATTACAGAGCCGGCTGGTATTAGTTGGTCTTTGTTGTGTAAATTTATGTTAAAAAATCTTGTTTTTATAAAAATTTGTGTGACCAACAAATGAAACATCTATTTGACTTTAAAAGCACTGAACACACTGGTTTATAATTGCATCAGTCTGGAGCTCTGGTTGGCATTAAGTGACTACGTATGACCTCAGCTTTCATACCCATATAACCATATGGGTTATTATGCATCAAATCTCACTCTGACTTTGTATCTTTAGGGCATGTTTCTAGTCATGCAAATAACTTTACTCATCATGCAACATGCTTCATTCAACTACATGACCTCAAACTGGGAGCATTAGTGGGAGGAACCCAACAGTTACCATGATACTGTCTGTGGTGACTTCCACCACGACTCTCTGGAGCTCACATCATTAACAATGTCTCAGAGCCAATCTGTTCTACCAGCTACACCCAGACCTGATCACACCCAGACCTGATCACACCCAGACCTGATCACACCCAGACCTGATTACACCCAGACCTGATTACACCCAGACCTGATCACACCCAGACCTGATTACACCCAGACCTGATCACACCCAGACCTGATCACACCCAGACCTACCAGACCTGATCACTACCAGACCTGATCTCTACCAGACCTGATCTCTACCAGACCTGATACCTGATCACACCAGACCTGATCACCCAGACCTGATCACACCCAGACCTGATCACACCCAGACCTGATCACACCCAGACCTGATCACACCCAGACCTGATCACACCCAGACCTGATCACACCCAGACCTGATCACTACCAGACCTGATCACTACCAGACCTGATCACTACCAGACCTGATCACTACCAGACCTGATCTCACCTGATCACACCAGACCTGATCACTACCAGACCTGATCACACCCAGACCTGATCACACCCAGACCTGATCACACCCAGACCTGATTACACCCAGACCTGATTACTACCAGACCTGATCACTACCAGACCTGATCACTACCAGACCTGATCTCTACCAGACCTGATCACTACCAGACCTGATCTCTACCAGACCTGATCACTACCAGACCTGATCTCTACCAGACCTGATCTCTACCAGACCTGATCTCTACCAGACCTGATCACTACCAGACCTGATCTCTACCAGACCTGATCACTACCAGCTGATCCTACCAGACCTGATCACTACCAGACCTGATCACACCCAGACCTGATCACACCCAGACCTGATCACACCCAGACCTGATCACACCCAGACCTGATCACACCCAGACCTGATCACACCCAGACCTGATCACACCCAGACCTGATTACACCCAGACCTGATCACTACCAGACCTGATCACTACCAGACCTGATCTCTACCAGACCTGATCACTACCAGACCTGATCACTACCAGACCTGATCACTACCAGACCTGATCTCTACCAGACCTGATCTCTACATCTACAGACCTGTAGGATTAATAAATCACTTCAACAGAACCTGTCTGACATCATGAAGGAGGCTAAATGATCTCAAAAACCAACACATCATGTCCTGTTCTAAAGATATTCAAGAACACACGAACCAGAACATCTAAAGCTCTGCAGGACTCACTGGTTAAAGTTACGGTCAGAGGTCATGATTCAGCAATAAGAAAGAGACGGGACAAAAATGTCCTCCATGTGAGAGTTCAAAGGTCAAAACCTCTCCTGACCAACAACAACACAAAGACCTGTTTAGAGACCGGAGATGTTTCGTGTGCACAACTGTAGAGGTGGGGCTGGGGGAGAAGGGCTGTCTTGGGAGGGGTCTTGGTAAGTTGGATAAAAAATTATTTCTTGCTCAAATGTTCCAGAATGTACCATTAATGATTTACAGGCAGATTTTAGGCACCTTAATAAATCATTGATGGTTCTGTTTAACTGAAACACTTTATTCTCGTAGTTTTGCTTAGATTTGTTAATCGAATTTTTCTTGTATATCTTGTATAAACATTTTCATTTTGATACTTAATTCAATCAAAGGCTAAAATAGCACTTAGTAAAACAAAGTGCTGTTCCCTCATTTCCTTGTTTTAACATCTAGTTTGTTTTTCTATCCTTAGAATGATTTTTTATTTATGCATGTTCACAATGAGATTATTACCCAAATCACTGGAAATAAGAAAAGCAGCATATATTACATTGTTATGCTTTATTGGTTCATTGACTTGTGTTCTACTGCCTCATGTTTCTCTGACAAACACAAACTCACACACAGATAAAAAATCCTAATAATCCTCAAAGTATTATTGGCAACTGGTTCAAGGAGTCCCGTCCTAATATTGTTTGTAATAAGCATGCAGCTCATATTCAGCAGCAGGACTTGGATTCTGCTGGTGTAAACATAAATTTGCATCAATATTGAGTTATTATTGAGGTTATTCTGAGGACATTTGTTGAAAATGCATCATTAATCACTGCATGCGTGACTGTGTGTTTCTGACTTTGCCGTGAGGCCTCTAAGCATGTTATCATCTATGATTAGACCGTCTACAATGTCAAAAACAAAACCAGTACATGTCACTGGATGTTCTGCTGGATTTCTATCTTTTTGGTTCAGCCTAGACAAGCTAACATTGTAAGACTAAGACATTGAACACTAAATTGCTTTGCTCACCATAATGATAGAAGTTTTTCACAAAGGAATAGTGAACCTAATGCTAAAAAACCCCACAAAGTTTTGATTGGAGGAAATATGTGACATAACAATCCCATGTTTAATAACAGGACTCTTCCTGATGTAAACAACGTCTGCTCTGACCTTAGAGACTACGTCACCATTCTATCTGCCTAAACTCTCAGAACAGTATAAGTTTAAAAAGGAGCTTCTACCTCAATACCTGTATAATTGAGTTATATCTGTTTCTGTATGTCGTCAATTTGATTTGCAATGGCAGCCATCTTGAATTGGGTTGACTCCATAAGTAAATGTCATAGATCTATGGGCAATGATTACTTTCCCCATGGAACCCAACTGGATCATGTCTCAGTTGTCCTACTGGAGGTGATTTAGCTTACTGCTGAGGATGTCGCTACAAAGCTCAGTCCTGCTTGCTGCTAATTGAAGTTGATAACCATCCTGCTCCATTTAGTAGACCAGGCACCACCAAATGGCAGACTCCAGTCGGGATCCGGACCCGAAACCGGTTCAGTCCAGACAGCAAATCTGGGACCCAGGACCCGGTCCCCGGGCAGGACAAGGACGCACATCCGTGGAGACGCTCAAATGCGCCTAAGGACTGGACCTGGACCTAAGTACTGGACCTGGTTCGGACTCAGCTTGGTTCAGCTTGGAGGGGCGCGGCCGGGCGCAGAACCAGTGGTGCAACGTGGTGCTTGGTAGAGTTCACATTGAAAAGCGTCTGCGTTCTGTGTCAGCGTGGCATGGACTGACTCTCTCTGAGCGTTTCCTAGTGAGCTGGTTTGGCTGAAGAATGAAGGAACCGTTTTCTGATCACCTGACCGACCGGTGAGTAACAGCTGTGCTCACATCTGTCGTCGTCATAATGATTGTTCGCCACGTGAGCGCACGTCACTCAACTGTGTTTCTCTGTATAATTGACAAGAGCACTGGCTTAAAATTAGGCCAATAAATAATATTAAGACTAAAAACACACATTTATCTGTCAATGACTTTATCAGAAGTTAGGCTTCTTTTAACTTTAGTTGTTTTCAGAGACTCACAAAATGTTTAAACACCCCCAAAGTAGTTTTACTAACCAGAAACCTGATGCAGAGCCCTGCATGCTGTAATGGGGATAATACAATTCACTAATTATTATTAAAACAGGGTGAGCCTTTGAAAACAGTTAAAGGGAGGCGGGCAAACCTCTGCTGAGGTCCTGACAGATCATCACAGTAAAGTTAAACCTACAGACTGTAAGTTTAAAGCAGATTTGACGTTGTCAGCTTATGTCAGACATCCTAGCAGCAACAGTTGAAGTATCCTTGACAGAGTACTGAACCCCATCTGCCTACTGGGAGTCATTACACTGGCTGGTCCCCCTCAGGGACGGGTCAGACGTAGAGAGCAGATCCCACTATGTTGTCCTGTACTATATACATTATATTGTGAGGTATGTTGTACTGTGCTATACCTTGTAATGTGGTGTATATGTTTTACTGTGGTATATATGTTGTATTGTGGTATATAAAAGTAACAGAAATCCAATTACTACACTTGGAATTGTAATCCCTTACTTTTCTTATTACTTGAAAAATGTAACTGGATTACAGTTACATGTTACTGCCCATTACTGCCTAGGACCATAAACAATCCCTTCACAGTCTCATCCCACTTCAAACACACTACTGAAGACAGTTCTGTTCCAGTGACTGAAGAAGGAGGAGCTTCTACCTTTAAATGTAAAACAAGCTGCATTAAACTAACATTTTAGTAATTCCAAAGCACCTAGAGGGACATAGAGATGGAGTTAGAGAGTGGCTGGAGACGAGGTTAGCACAGGCTGAGAGGAACAGACTGGTTTTAAAGGTAAAAACAGAGTACTGGTGTGTGTGTGTGAGAGAGAGGAAGGTGTGCAGCAGGAAAGAACATTATACTAGACTTTACATTGTTGCAGTGATTTTACAAACATCTTGCAGCAGAGTAAATGATCTTCCTGTCTCTCCTTTGCTCTTTGTTTTTCTCTCTCTCGCTCTCTCTGTTTCCTAAACTCACATAAACCCTCAGCAGTTAAATTTAGCCTGAATCCTGTGTACTTTGCTAACACATTTTACTTTGAAATGCTCCTGAAATATGGATGAGACTTTTTAAAAATGGCTTTGGGCAGAAAGAGAGTAAAAACAGAAAAAGAGGGCGAGAGCGAAAAACTGGTGTAAGATGCAGAAAAGCCTCTGAGATGAGTAAATCTGTAGACCTATAAACCTCCCAATAAACAGACACCTGACTGTTACAGAGAACAATATAAATTATTATAAAGATATTCAGGATGAGATGCTTGTTCTCTGTAGGGGATGCCGTTTGAGAAGAATGAGAGGAAAGTATTTTTTATTTGTGCTGAAGAAGACGACATGCAGCAACAACTGCTGTGTTTACCCGCTGTGTTCAACAACATGCAGACCAAAGGTTTAACGTTAAATTTAGCCCAGTAAAACCCTGTGGTTTGCCACAACACAGCTCAGACACTGAAATGTGTTTAAACAATGCTAAATGTTCTGTATCATAGGTTGAAGCAGAAATAAATAGATCCACGACTCAAAATGAGGTCAGATGTTTAGATGAAACTTCCTAAAAACAAGGCCTCCTTTTCCTCTTTATGAGACATATTTGATTAAATTAAAGGCCCAAATTAAAGTGAATATTTCTCAATGACTAGTGTATACTTGTATTACTTACAATAAAGGTAATGGTACACCACTCCAGGACAACTTGGTCTTGAAAAAAATAAACAAGTTTTATTGAATTGCCTCCAAAAATGTACCTGCAGCAGCTTTACAAAGCATAACATAACGGACACTAACTGAAACTCTTGCGCCTGGGGGAAAAAAAAAAGTCTCTTTTTTTCTTTTTCTAAAAGTCCACAGTTAAAGCTACACTTGGCAACTTGATAAACCATGTAGCTTTTAATGTTTTTAATGCCTCTTAACAACGTTCTAACATAGTATAGTTATAAATATATTGTGGAGATTTTAAAAAACCCGAAAGAAATCAATAAAGGGGTTGTCCTGCAGTTCTCTAAAAACTTCAGCCAATCCTATTGTTCGGACCAAACGATAGGATTGGACAATCCGGCTGTCTGTCTGCCGCACTTCCGCACTGCTTAGATCCGCCATTAATCCTCCCGGGCACATTTTGCAGAAGAACATCCCGAAAGTGAGAAAAGGACAGAAACAGCTGGCTGTTAGCTCTTCCATTTTAAGACAAAATACCAGAGTCCCCCCAAAAAACACATTTCAGCTAGCAGAAAACTAAAAACGTTAAAACCGTGGAGGTGAAAAGAGGAAAAGCTGGAGGAACATTTCTATGGCTGGAGTTCTGGTCTCTATTGTAACCGCGGCAATGCAGGGTCCCATGTCCGTGGAAAGACCAGCCTACGGATTATACCTGATGGGAGGGGTGAGAGCTCTGAGACGTGTTTCTGTAAAATAGCTAGCGATACCTAGCTTGTTTACCAACCTGCCGAGTGTAGCTTTAATCTGCAAGGCAAGAACACATATCTGTGTTCACTCATAGCAACATCATGGTTGCTATGAGCATATTTTTGTGTTTAGGGACGTTAGCATTAGAATATCAGATCACTTTATTTACAAGATGCTAAGAATTAAAAGGCTAAAAGAAACCTGAAAAATCTGAGAACACTCAAAAACACACGGGCTTGCAGAAATGATCAAAAATATTCATGAACTATTGATAGAATATGTTGAAAACACATCAGGGGGTTCATGCAACAAGACATCCAGTTTAGTCTAAAAGTGTTTTAAAGCAAACTACATCTGAACAGTAAGATAAACTTCAATGCATTTGCCCCAGAACTCCATTATAATTAGAATTATTTATTTAGCAACACACTTCCTAAAAAAACAGTTTTACAACCAATATTTAGCTGATTAATAAAAAGGTTCCAGAAGATGTGGACTTCGAGTATCTCAGGGCTAAGAACAGCTAGACACACCAGAGATTAGTACAGTGTGTCTTTCCCTCAGGTCCAGACGCTAATTGGAGGCTGTAAATATTTCAAGACAAGAAGCTTTGAATGGGAGTGTCGAATTTACAGCTTCTCCACAGCTGGAGCTCCAGATGATCTTTTATTTCAGCGAGGTACATTTAGTGAGGTTGAACATCATAGCCAGGAGCAGATCTGGAGGCTCTGCCTGCATCTTGACTTTAGGCTCAGCTTCATGTTGAAGCTATGAAGAAAAGAGCTGCTGATAGAACCAGGCTACCTGTAGGACACACGGCTGAGAGCTTAGCCAGGAGCTGCTGCTAGAGTCAAAGGTAGAGATGATCTAGTAACAGACAACAGACAGAGGGAGGGAGAGGCTGAAACAACACTGTCAGAGAAATCTTCTCTTTCCTAAATGAGGAAGATAAATGTCCTTCGCAGCAGGCAGTGTGTGTAGAACGAGTCTGACAGGAGAAAAGCCAAACACACAGGCTTATTCATGATCATACTGCTTTAATGACTCTACCATCCCCATGGGTCTGTCTGCTACTCAGCTCATTTAGCTAACTTATCTGATAGAAACAAGCAAAGAAAGGAGGCAGATTTACCAGCTGGTGAAGCTCAGCAGCTGATGTGAAACTCTGTTTGGTCTCAAAACCAGATGATGCTTTCTTTATTTGTCCGGAGAAAACAAACCATCTATTAACCACACAGCTTCATGGTTATCTTTGGTATCATTTATAATCACTTCAGGCCCTTTTGTCTTCAATAAAATGACTCATCAATGATAAAAGAGCAAAGTTTGTCATCCTCACATTACACACTATTATTACTGTTTAATCAGACTTTGTTACAACACGAGCTTCTTTGTTTTGTTTTGTTTTAAATGGGGTGAAAAGTCCAATATGTTCTCAAAAGTATCCTCAGAAGTTTGATTTATAAAAAGTAAAACTACACAGAGATGTGTTGTACCTCAGTGAATTCAAACCTTTTGGGACGACATCGTCAAATATCAAACTTTCTTCAAACTTTACTGAACTTGAAAAAAATTGGATCATTGAGTCAAAGTAGGAGTTTGGTTGTTGAACCATTTCCATACTTACACTGAAGCTTATGTTGACTTCAGTGGTCATTTTATTCCTAGAGGAAGCTGAGTGTGACTTTAAAACATTACCATGCAGAAGTTTAAACCACCTCTAAGGCCTTCTTTATTTGTTTCCAAGGTGTTCCACTTTCCTGTACTATTTTATTTAAAAATGTTCTGCAGACCCTCTGAAGGTCTTTCACTGTTTATCTTTGGAGTTGTGGCCATAAATTCCCCGTTCTCTTCCCTTTAAGACACAACTCCTTCACCTCCCAGGTTTAGAAGCTCATGTGTGTCTGAATGATTTGGGTCCCAAGTAAAAAGCAGCAAAAGCCAAAAGAAGATGGTGAAAGACTTACAGAATCAAGATGACTTTAGAAAATCAAAACAAAGTCTGGCTCTAACATTCTGTCACGGATCCATCTGTAGATGCTTTTTAATGGAAATTACACATTTTTTGCGTTCTGAAGATGTTTTTCTTTCTATTTGTTGAGTTCTCTCAATTCAGATTTGAAAAGTGTGGACTGTAGAGATTCATCCATTAATGAGCTGACATTCAAATCAATTCCTTCCTTTCTGAGGGTCATTAAGGGTATTAAAGGTCCTTAAGGGTCGTTGTTGTCCCGATCTAAAAGGAGGAATGTTTTCACTCACATGTAGAGTATGAAGATGGTGATAGAAGATAAAGGCTTGAAACTCAGTTCTTTTTTTTTTGTTTGAATTGAGAAGATTTTAAATCAAACATTGTGAAAGATCAGGAATACAGTTGTTGTTGTTGTCAGAGGTCTTCACGTTTATTGTTTATGTCTGTGTACGGAGAAAAAGATTCTAAAGCAATACAATGAAAATGAGGAAAAATAATCACGTTTTAGCATTTAGCAAATCTATTGCAGAAATTCAGACACATTTTTATTGTTCATTTGAAAAATGAATCACTTCTGAGTAATAAACATAAATAAGAGCAACAAAAAGAACAACCAAACCGTGTTAATGTTCATTTAGTTGGTCATGTAGATGAATGGGTTGGATTTTCGACCCTCTCCTCCTCAACATAGATGGAGTCAGGTAATGTGGGGGTAAATAATTCTCTGCCTGTTCACATCAGCTCCACTTTAGAAAGACAGCTGTACATCTGAAGATTCAGACAACAGAAGCACTGACTTCAGTTCTGGTGAAGCGACATGGAGCTTTAAAATGCAGCAGTGCTGCTGTTCAAACAGGAGCTAGCAGCTCTACACCCTACATACCTCAGAGTGAGTTCACCTGTACACAAGCTAAACCACAACACCGGTTTATCACACGCATATGATACAAGACAAATCATTTACAGTTACACACAAATACAATCAAACCAAAGAAAGCATGAAGACTCAGTCAGGGACAGCAAACCTCTCAGGTGGAAACCAGCCTGGCTCATATAACAACAGGGTTCAGATGCTACTGACAAGTCAAAGTAAAGTCAAAACTCGCTCGAGCTCAAAATAAGGCCTGATTTTCACGAGGATGAGAGAAATAGGCTCAATACTGATGCTCAGACAGATGACAGTGATTTAAGTGTACTCACCAGTTTCAGAGTACATCTGTAGTTTTACTGAGAGAAACTTTGAAAGTGCTGTAGTAATGATGAATGATGTGCTGCTGAGTCTAGGTATCTGTCACAATAATGAATGTTCTGGAGTCAGGAGATGCGTTACATATTAAATGAATGCTTGGGGACTTATGAAGGAGTGGTTCTGAGTAGTGGATGTTTTACCTGCAGTAGAAAGCAGTCAGAGTGATCTCAGTGTGGAGATTTACAGATGTATTTTATTTTAAAGTTAGCAGAACAGCTGCTCAGAGCAGGGCTGATTCAGGAGGGAATTTAACATCATCTAAGGCAACTCTGACTCAAAACGTTACAGTCTGAGAAAATACTGGCTATTTGTACACCTCACCACTTCTGTATGAGAGGAACAATATGCTGTATGTACACAGTTTTATAAAATCATGCAATTGATATTTTATAAACCTGCTGTCAGAAACATTGCATGATTTTTTTCCAGCAGATATTTTATGATTTGTTTTACAGCAGGCTGCATCTTCCTGGTCTGTGAGTCACATACTGTGATTCTGTCACTATGTCCACATTTTCATACCGAGGCGGCATGGTATTTACACTATAATGGGTAAATGTAAATATCATGATATGAAACACAGTGTAAGCAGCTCCCTTTCACTCCCATAGCAGTTCAGTGTTCAGTAGTAAGAGCGGGCAGAGGCAAGAGAAAGAAAAGCATGAAGTATAAATCTATTAAAAATGAGCAGCAAAGGTTGGACAGGATTTATGATTTATGATTGATGCAGCCGTAACCAACATTTGTTTCAGCTGTTTTTTTGGCTCTTGGCTCGCTGAGTTTTGCACATATTAATGAAACAAATATTGTAATCTGTAGAGTCTAGGCTTTCATATGACATGCTCTTTGTTTGGTATGCATTGACATGTGTGATTATCACATGAACGTTGTTGTGTTTAGGTAGTAGCTGTAGCTTCAGTCTTTCAGCTGATTTTCTTCCTGTTAAGGGATGTAACTTTTGTAGGTTAGTAGAAGTTTGGCATGTTTTTGGATCAGGTTTGTTGTCAGAAGCTGGCGCCATGCTGCAGACGCTCAGATTAAATATGATCAATGTGTTCAGGGAATCAGTCTTTTAGTTGTACCTTTGGGATGATTCTATATTTTAAGGCAGAGTTGTCAATCTTACTTCTAGAAACTCATGTCAAGAGATCTGAAGGATGACTTTAAGGCAAGTGAAAACTGCATTAAGTCTGATTTGAGGCTCATTCATCATCAACTATTTAGTGTTGTTGGAATAAAATGTGTGTGCAACTCATCACACCCATCACAACTCAGTTGGACATGCTAGCTAACTTTAGAGATACAAAACATAACATTTTATCCAATGCATGGGTTACTTTTCAGACCATCCATCCATCTAGCCATGCGTCATTTCCTACCTGTGACTTTGAGCTGTGTTGTCCGTCGCACCACTCTGGATCCATACTGTAGCTCACAGGTATAGTTCCCCCCATCGCCCTCCTCTACCTCAGGTATCCAAACATGTGTGGTGTTTACAGAAACAGAGCTCCTCCATTCCACTACCTCACACTCCTAACAGGAAACACAGGAGCTTCAGGAACAGCAGCCTACAGGTGACGTCCTGAGTGCTTGTCAGTGATTGGACCGTACCTTGTACCAAGTCATCTGTGGCTGCTTGTATGGAGCCATGTAGTCCTCAATGTCGGGGCAGTTGATCATTTTGCTGTGGGTTACTTCAGCTTTCTCCAGGTGGCGGATCTTGCTGCTGTAGCACTTCCCCTCATCGCTCTCCTCCACCTTCATGGACATGGACACTTTCATGCAGTATGTCGAGTTCCTGAAAAATCACAAGAACAACATGAGAAAACGTTTTAAACTGGACTCTTAAGGGAAATGATAGGGCAGATTTCTTAGGATGTGAGACACATAAAAACAACATTTTTCATAAACATGTCATTTCAGTTATAGGTTTAAAAATCTTGACCTTCAAAAATAACCCCGACTGTAGTCTGTGTTTCCAAGGCGAGTCAAGCACCCTCAAATCAATGTGAGTGGGTTTGTTTGGAGCTGATTTGTTTATCCGTCCAACAGTTAGCCACAACAGTGACATGACTCATTTCTCCATTCACCCAACAAACACGCACACGCACACACACACGCACACACACACACACACACACACATGCACACACACACACACACACGCACACACACACACACACACACACACGCACGAGATGCAGTCTAAGCTAGTTTCATGGTTAGAATATTGTGTAGAGCCTCAGGCAGTGTAGTGGGTATTTTGGGTAAATTATGGGCCCCTCAGTTGACAACACTGAAGTAACAGGCTTATAAGATAAATTATATGTAGTACCACCTCTAATATGCATTAAATAAAACACACTGTTTTATGAAACAAGAAACAAACAGATGAGTTTTAGACAATTTATATGAGCTGTCATTTTTATACCTGATATGGTGCTTATTTTAGGACATTCTTAGGCAAATCTACAGACAAAGGTTGAAATATCCTCAGATTTCAGACTTTAGATAAGAAAGCATCAGGTATCAGGAGGGAAAATCTCTTAAAAAAAAAAAAAAGCATTAGGCAACATGAAAAAACAATTAAAACCCAAAAGATAACAATCAATTTTTATGAAAACAAATGTGATTACAAATCACGATGTATAAGGAAAAACAATCAGTGTCATGGTTTCAATGTCCATGGACACAAAACCATCAGGTACCAGGTTCCGTTAGACTTAAAGGGATACTCCACCAGAAAGTGATTTTTTTGTCTACACAAATTGTTATCAGGTCAAGACAAACCAACATGTTCGAATTCCCAGATTTGTGATCGGACAAGTCTCAACAACCTTCCACAGCACTCCTAACACATGGCAGGATTATCTGATTAGATTACCTTTAGAGACATTACGGTAATCAGGTGTGTCCATGAGATTATCAGAAGAGGAGAATTGAGGCAAAAATCGTGTTTTCAAACTGAAGTCTGACATCTAAAGCTGTGTAATCTCAATCTGAGAATGCTTTCCTGAGACCTAATGATGTCATTAAATAGACCATATCCTCATCTCCTCTGAGGGATACTCTCAGATTAGAACATGGGTGCATGTTTTTTATTTAGTATTATTTAAAAGTTACTAAATAATCTGTAAGGAACTACCTGTTGGTCCGTATGTATTTTCAACAGTGTCATTTTAAAATCAATCTGTTATGGTTAACTATTGTAAATAAAGTTGAAGATTTGTTGTTTTAGTCATTGTGCATTCACTAACAAACACTCAGGCTGTTGTTATTATTATAGTTAATAGAATTATTTCTTGAAAAAAATCAAACTTACAAATTAACTGCCAGTCTGAACTTAGACCAAAAGTGAATCGCTCCATGCCAATACTATGTACTAAACCATTATACAGTAGTGCAGCTAATGTCCTGGTAGAGACCTGCTGGTGCCTCAGGCTGCTCCAGCTAGCTGCTGATGCTGCCACTATTTCAGCTTACAACCACAAAACTCCATGTAAATAACCATGTAATGCAAAATTGATGGTGATTTTTAAAATACTGTTTACATGGACTGCTATGAATTATTTAACACAGAAAGTTTCACTGCTGACCAGAGCCAGGGCATAAAGTACCTCCATGATAATTTGTTTATTCGCTGATTTTCTCCTGTCAAAGCACATGGACAACAAACTATAAATGTTTAAAGTCTCAGGAAAAAAGTTGAAACAACTAATATTTAATGGAGTTTGAAACTAGCGCACAGTTTTCCTACCAGTCAGCTAGACTTGAATTTTTTTTTTGTCAAGTAAAACTATTTATCAATTTTAGTATATGAAGAGCTAAACTTTTCACAGTGTAAAACACATCCAGATGTCTCAGTAGAAAGTCTTCAGTCGTACAGTTTAGGTTGGACCTTATCCAGAAAAGGCTAGTTAGCAATAAACAGAGGCATATGAAGCAACACGTCAAAAGAACAATCAGAACATTTAATATAGAGAACCAAAATGTTTAAATGATTTTTTAATGATAGTGCAGGATTTTATTATGCTGTTATTATTGTTTATGCGCTAAATTACGTTACAGTCAGGAAGTTATTCTTATTTTTTTATTTATATTTATGTTTATTCTTGTGTGAATCTCTGTTTTGATTTGCCTGTAACTTTGCTGCTGGTGCACCTGCATTTCTACCCTGAGGAACAAAAGGATTTCTATTCTGTTCTATTCCTCTCCTTCATCCCACTATCTTCTTCAGAGGCTGTAACCATAACAGGAGAATAATTCATAGAATTCACAGATTAATTTCCTGTTCTCACTCCTTCATTTCTAATGCTTCTTTCTCTTGTAGTTTAGTTTCTCATAACCAGTTAACAGAGTTACTAGATCATATGGGCTTTGTTTGGGGGACCAATCAGCAGCACGTTCAGATCAGCTGTTCTGTGTCTCATCAGGAAGTAAACACCGATGTATTTTAATATACGGAGCTGTGTTTTGATCATTAAAGCAGCACTCCGGAGGATTTCTTCAGGAGAGCAGTTTTTGAATCTAGCGTCCAAAGGCTCCTCCTCAAAACATCTCGACACGCGCGTCCGGTCGCGTGTGCGCGTGGCGCATATACTTCGGACATGAACTGTACCGCTCAGTGTGTAGGGTTTAATCACTCACAGTTCACAATCTTATTCCAACAATACTACGAGGGTCTGATGAGCCCTCTCTGTCCCTGCTGCTTCTGACATTAGCTTTGTTAGCAGAGAGCTGCTGCTGGACTCTGAAGCTGAACTTGACTCGGCCCTGGATGAACTTTCTGACCAAAATAAACACATAATCCTGTCAAGCCTTGCCATTCTGTGAGGTGAAAGGTTTAAAAATAAAAATAAATCCATCTTTAGCTGGAGAATGGGTAGGTTTTTAGTAGAAATGAGCTGTGAGTCCTCAGTGAACGGCTGAGACGGCAGACAAACACACGGAGCGTCCTGTACGACAGCGCCCCCTACTGGTACAGGTTTGGTCGATGCGCGCGCATGTTGAGAGAATGCAGAAATTTGAATTTCATTGGCTGAAAAATGTCGGCGGCAAGAAAAAATGGAAAGGGGTCTCTAGGAGGAAGGAGGGTCTTCATCAGAATGACAGATGTTGTGGAACTCAACCCATAGATCATAGTTTAGACCTGAAATATCATTTAAAACATTTAGAAAACTTTGATACAGAGAAAAATAATCCAGAGAGCCGCTTTAAATAATGATGCACAGTGAAGAACGGATTGAATGACAACTAAATCGTGGTGGTTGCAGTTAGTTTTGGAAGCTAACATTAGAGAAGACATAGGCCGATGCAGCAAAGGAGTGTGAACGAGAGAGATGCGCAAAAAGAGGTACACAAAGCAAGAGGTACACAAAGCAAGAGGTACACAAAGCAAGAGGTACACAAAGCAAGAGGTACACAAGCAAGAGGCGCATGTGCACGAGAGAGAATGACAGAGAGAGAAAAGGAGAAAGTGAGTGAGCGAGAGAGAGAGAGATACAACTGGAGAAGCACATTGGTCAAAGTGTCCAACTATTTTAAGTTTTTCATCTGACAATGTTAAATTACGTCTGTAATGTCTGACGTGTTTTTTCAAACACTGAATACTTTTTAAAAAATTATTTTTTTTGGGGAACAAGAAAAACTTAAATATACTGTAAAAAGCTGCATTTTCATCATGAGACTGTGGTGCATCATGCACGGAGGAGTGAGTGAGTGAGTGACATTCAGGAGTCAGGATCCATCAGACTTTCTTCATTTCATCAGGCGGTTCCTCTTATTAAGTACCGTTAAAGCATGGGAACTTAATTACAAATCTTAAAGAGACACATGAAAATCACCAAACGTGACGAGAAGGTGTTGCACATGGACCGGTAGGTGGTCCGGTCCGCTTTGTTTTGAGAGAAACGCTGCAGGTTAATTAATGAGAGAAGGAAACTTAAGGGCAGCAGCTGCTACAGATGGTCTGTCCTGCTTCGGAGAGGCAGGGCATCGTTTCTGGATTTATGGAAAAACATCAACCAATATTACATTATCCATAATTATTATAATGGATGATTAAATAATTCTTACACTATAACATAAATTAGAAGTGTAACGCAAAAAATTTGCTATTTTGAATTTTACTCTAATACAAATAGAAATACAATTATAAATACTTTTACCCCTTCAACAAATACAAATACCAGCTGCTTTGCACACCCCCAATACTACATACTCTCACATTCTCCTACAAATTATTTGCATCTGTATTTTAGGTTGTATAATGAATATTTATATCTTAGCTTTAATTATTGTATTTTTTTTTATCTTTATGACAGCATTTAGGTGAGTAAGAAACAGTATTTCATTAATCTGTCTCTTCTTCATATAGAGGGTACTGACAATAAAAGAATCTCAAATCTTGATGTTCCTTTGACTTGACCTATACACATTAAACAGATCCAGTCTTTTCTGTTTGCTGTGATGGAAAAACATGTTGAGTGAAATTTAGGACTTAAAGTCTTCAACTCTATGATAGGTGGTTTCTTTGTTTTCTCTCAAGTTCACCTCAAGACACAAAGCGACACATTGATCTTTGCTTCTTTCATGCTCAGTAACACACGCACACACACACACACACGTGCACACACACACACACACACACATACACACACACACACGCACATACACACACACACACACGCACACACACACCTATTGTCCTTTAAGCACAAACTCTCATCTAAGTGGA
The DNA here is from genome assembly GCA_006937965.1 of Callopanchax toddi. Classification (NCBI taxonomy): domain Eukaryota; kingdom Metazoa; phylum Chordata; class Actinopteri; order Cyprinodontiformes; family Nothobranchiidae; genus Callopanchax; species Callopanchax toddi. The sequence continues at coordinate 307,544 of SSNR01000326.1, forward strand.
TCTAAACCACTTACCCCATCGATGCATTGTGTGTGTGTGTGTGTGTGTGTGTGTGTGTGTGTGTGTGTGTGTGTGTGTGTGTGTGTGTCTTTTGGGGGACACTGGGATTTGGGTCATTGACCTAACTAAGACCTGTGAGCATTGAACTAGAGGCCTAGAAAGCTTTTCATCCATCCATCCCTCACTTTCTCTCTTCCTCATCAATCTGTCTCCAGCCTGCAGCATCTTGTTTTCTTCTCCACTCACTCAGTTACTTTCTCTGCTCCTGTGGCGCTCGCTGTGTCTCTTAAACAAAAGTCATTCATTCACCGAGAAAAAACAACAACTTTTGTGTTGTAAAAATTAATAATAACTTAGTGAATTATCTTGGATCTGTCGCACAAGAACCAGATTTAAATGAGAAAATGATAAAATTCACTGCGAATTATAAAAATGAGTTCAAAGTACAACAACATGAACTCTATCATAAACATTTACACTGCTGGAGAAATAAAAACATTCACTAGAAAGTGGGTGAAGGGGAAACCTGACTTTTATGTAGAGTGCACATTAATATTTCTGCCATCTGCTTTAGGGTTCCAGAGCCGTCCTTAAAGCAGCACTCTGGAGGATTTCATCAGGAGAGCAGTTTTTGAATCTAGCGTCCAAAGGCTCCTCCTCAAAACATCTCGACACGCGCGTCCGGTCGCGTGTGTGCGCGTGCACATGGCGCATATACTTCGGGCATAAGCTGTACCGCTCAGTGTGTAGGGTTTAATCACTCACAGTTCACAATCTTATTCCAACAACACTACGAGGGTCTGATGAGCCCTCTCTGTCCCTGCTGCTTCTGATATTAGCTCTGTTAGCAGAGAGCTGCTGCTGGACTCTGAAGCTGAACTTGACTCGGCCCTGGATGAACTTTCTGACCAAAATAAAAGCATAATCCTGTCAAGCCTTGCCATTCTGTGAGGTGAAAGGTTTAAAAATAAAAATAAATCCGTCTTTAGCTGGAGAATGGGTAGGTTTTTAGTAGAAATGAGCTGTGAGTCCTCAGTGAACGAGACGGTAAACAGAGAAACACACGGAGCGTCCTGTACGACAGCGCCCCCTACTGGTACAGGTTTGGTCGATGCGCGTGCATGTTGAGAGAATGCAGAAATTTGAATTTCATTGGCTGAAAAATGTCGGCGGCAAGAAATAATGGAAAGGGGGCTCTAGGAGGAAGGAGGGTCTTCATCAGAATGACAGATGTTGTGGAACTCAACCCATAGATCATAGTTTAGACCTGAAATATCATTTAAAACATTTAGAAAACTTTGATACAGAGAAAAATAATCCAGAGAGCCGCTTTAATGTAATTATTAATATTTTTGTCAAACATTATTTTAAAACTATTCTCATAAGTTTGACACTTTTTTGATGATTCAGGTCTTGCCTCTGGTTTTCAATTATTTCTTTATGAACTAGCATTTTGAACTGCTGTATGACTATACATGACTTCTCAACCCTCTAAGGCCTGAAATAAAACTAAAAAACATACAATCAAAATAGTTAGTAATCATAAAAATAGTAACTATTAATTGGGTAATAAAACAACTTTAAAACTGGTTTCATTTTCTATCAGGACTTGGTACTGGCCCACACTGACAAAGATATCTAAAGCTGCTTCAATGGACACATGGTGTTATTAAACTCTGATTGGCCAGCAGACTGACCTGACCTGAAACCCATAGAGAATCTAGATCAGGGGTGTCAAACTCCAGTCCTCAAGGGTCGCAATCCAGCATGTTTTAGAAGTCTCTCAGCTCCATCACACCAGATTTGAATCAGTGGCTGATTAACAAGCTTCATTAGAACTTGAGGACTTCCTGAAGATGTAGTTTACAGTTTTTCTCAGTTGCTAAAACACTAAACTCTGTTGTCTGAACCAAATTCTCAGCTGCCTGAACCCACTGATTGAAACAATCACTATTTTGACAAAACCATCAGCTCTTGTCAGCTGTTTAGACACAACTTTTCAACATATTTTCATTGTGATGCACGTGTGCTGCATAATAGTGAGCACAGGTGACAAAAGTCAAACACAATTAAAGCACTGGTGTCATCACTTGAACACTACAAGTCAGAATTGATCCCACTTGTGTCTGATGATGTAGGGAACATCCACAGTAACCAGTTCAGAGCACTGGTTTGTGAGGCCCTACAATGGACAGAAATCTGAGGAAGAGTTCGTGTCAGAGGAGGTTGAGGTGGTCAGGAAGACAAAGAACAGTAATATCTGATGACATCAGAGCTACTGTGATTGACCATGTTCTTGTCCATGGTCTGAGCATGAGGGAGGCTGGACAAAGGCTACAACTGAACATCAGTAGATTCACTGAGTCCACCAGTCTGAGGATTTAGAGCAGAGAACAACTAATGACCTTCTTTTGACTTTATAGTACAGTATGTAAATGTTGACAGCCGTTACTGTATGACATCATACTGTAGAGCTGGTAAGTCCCGCCCATCCGTAAAAACCCACTTGGACCTCTAGATTGAAAAACCGTCAATGTTAGTGAATGAGAGAGAATAATTTTCTCACATTCACTACTGATGAGTTTTTCCCCCGTTGCCTGACCAGACAAAATGTGTCCTCTGATGTGGATGAAGTCCTGTGTCCTGACCCAGTACGGAGACATGATGCTGTGGCTGAGTAACCTTGTACTTGTACCTTATTTTTACATACATGGGCTTACTGTACACAAGCAGCAAATGCATCAGATTTCTGTTTGGTTTTACCAGTGCTACGTGTAAATGCACCAGATTTCTGTTTAGTCTTTTTGTACCAGAGCTAAATGCTCAGTTGTTTTTGTTTTACAACATGCATTTCACCTACAGTGGACAATAAACATCTATTTCTCCAGCATACCTAACCCTGAGCGTTGTGTTTTCTATTTTTCTACATAGTGTCTAGTGACTGTTCTTAGTGTTTATAATTTTGATTGACTCGGGGCACGATTTGACAACAAAGTTCAGTTTTGGGCACAGATTGAACTGTTTTGAGGTGAAAGTTTGGTTTTGCAAGAAGAGTCTGAGATTTTGTGAATTTAGCTTGAAAATTGGGTTTTGTGTTCAAACTTTGGAGAAACTGAGAGCAGTTTTCAATAAATGTGTCTTAGCAATTGAGAAAAACTGTAACAAAATGGTAAATGGCTTGTATTTATAGAGCGCTTTCTACAGTGCAGAACACCCCAAAGCGCTGTACAACACGAACAGTCACTCACCCCTTTACACTCACACTCACACACTGGTGGTGATAAACTACGTTGTAGTCTCAGCTGCCCTTGGACACTCTGACAGAGTCGGATGCCATGCACCGGCGCCCTCCAAGACCCTCTGACCACCACCAGTAGGCAAGTTGGGTGAAGTGTCTTGCCCAAGGACACAACGACAATCCAACCCAGCCGGAGATCGGACCGGCAACCCTCCGGTTACCAGACCGGCCACTCTACCAATCACTGGCGCCGTAAAGGGCGGGAAGGTTACGAAGATTCTAAGGGCCCACGACTTTTAGGGGGGCCAAAAAAAGTCTCCAAAAAAATTTTTTTTTTTTTAAGTTTGAAAATCACAAGTACCTTACTCCTCGGTATTTTGTTAAAATTAAGACATTAAACAAACAATCCTTTTGTCTTCATAAAATGTATATCAGAGGTCACTACTTTATTTATAAAAAAAATTATTTGAAACCCCCCTCATATCGGCATGAAATGGTACAGTCCACCCGAGTCACGTCTCTTCGGCTGAAGGAAACACGGAGCTGGAGCAGACCGACCTCCCGTCAGAACCTCCGTGTTTGTCCTGTCAGCACCGGGAAGCTGTATAACCGTCGGTGTCACTTCTCTCCAGGACCTCACTAACAACTTTAACACACGTGTATCCATTATCAGAGAGTTAGAGGCGTTTGGTTATAAAGTGAATGTTCGTCACGGGAGCGCGCATGCAGCTCCTAGAGCGCGCAGCTTCAGCTGTTTCTCAGCGCGACTCAATGGACGGTTTCAGCTTCAATTTCGGTCAATCAAACACTAAAAACCACATTTATCTGTCAGGACTTCAGCAGAGTTTTGCTTTTCTTTAACCTGACAGCTGTTTTCAGAGACTCATCATGTTGTAAATAGTTTTATGGTTGAAACCTGCTGATATGTTCAGCTGACTGATCCAACTCCTCCATGACTCAAAGTTACTGTCAATAAAGGATTTGTTGTTTTTTTTATACTGGTGACAAGATTAAAGCATTCATATATTTTTCTCCACATAATTTACCTTAAAAATACTTCATTTTCTACATACCCCCAAATACTAGTTTCACCTAAACATGCTGCAAAGAAGCCAGCATGCTGTGAGTGGATAATGACATCAAACAGAACTTTTACAAATAAATATAAAATGTTATTTTTATGGTAAAAACATTTTTCCACACAATGATGATTAGATGAATCAGTAACAACTTAAAGTCTGTGTCGATGCTGGGCAGGTTGAAATGTTATTTATTATTTATTGAAATCAGATGTTTTGATGCTGACTGAATTATGGGATGTCTCATAAGGGTCTGTTTGTTTATGTAGCTTTTAGAACAAAAATCCCAGTGATTTTCAAAAAATTCACCAGAGAGGAAAATGAAACAAAATCTGATCATTTTAATTAACAAACATGATACGATAACCTTGAACACAATAAAAGATCAAACCTAGTGTTGATGATGGAAAACAACAGCTAATATCTCATATATATTATATATATTTTAAAAAATGTTCTCCCTACACATCAGGGAGGGCGGAGCCCCAGCGCCCCCCATGGAGCCGCCACCGGGCCCAACTTGATATTTTTTCATGGGGCCCAAAATCCCTGGTGGCCCCCCTGCTACCAACTGAGCTAATGCCGCCCCAAAAGATTCAGGTGTGTTGAATCAGGATAAGTACTGAAACTTGTAGGACACTCGAGGACTGGAGTTTGACACCCCTGATCAACTGTAGATGGTTCTCTAGTTTTTAACTGATGGAGATGGTTTTCAAGCCTTTAGCTGCTGATGAAGATAGTCTTCTATCATTTAGCTTATGGAGGTTATCTTATAGCCTAAAGCTGATAGAGATGGTCTTCTAGCCTTTAGATGATGGAGATGGTCAAAAACACCCGTCTATAAAAGGTCAAAAACACCTCTCGATAGAAGTTCAAAGACACCTGTCCATATGAGGTCAACTGGATTTTGATGGTGTTTGGTGTATGGCAGCATGTACATCAGCATTGTGATTCAGATGTCTGGTTAAAACAAATTAAACAAATGTTCTCATGCTGAGCACTACAGTGTTTAGAATGACCACAATAATGTGATTAGTAGCTTCTGATCTATTACTGTTTGGCAGGGATGATCTGACTAGCCATCCAGTCAGAGGACTACTTCCTCTTTCTAGAGACTCGTCCTGCTTTGAGTGATGTCACAGGTGGGTGTGTTCATTACTGCAGAGGATCCAGATATGCCTCACAAGTAAAATTAAAATGAATAAAACAAATTCTGACGTTAAACACCTGAACTAACTCATTTTCCCATCTGAGAGCAACATGTAAACTTGACTGATTGTAAAATACTGTAAAATCAAAACCAAATTGATAAATGTGACATGATAAAATGTAAACACATATAACATGATGTGAATGATTCTAAACTAAAAGCAGATCCTGAATCAGTCTCCGCCACAGCATTCGCCCTCTGCCTGTCCACCCAACTAACACTAAATGTAGAAAACATTCTCTATGTGAAGAACTAAGTATTTAGCATATCTCACCATAAACACGATGATTCAATTAGACTGTGATTCAAACACTATGCCAAAGGCATTCAGTGCATGCTGTGAAGCTCTTATAAATGCAGATTGTGCGTCCATGTATGGGTGCATGTTCTTGTATTCATACGTGATGCTGATCAGAATATATTTAAATGCCTTAGTTAGTAAAATGCCCCTGATTTTAGGTAACACTAAATAATCTGAAGCTTGAGTTGGATTGTATTAACTGTGACTGCATCAGTTTTTCCTGTCAGTTATTCTCAGCTTTTCATCCTCTGCAAGAACACATTCTAGGTCTATTTTCTTAATGACAACATATTTCTTGAACCAAAGTTTATGAAAGAAGAAATTCAGCTGATCAAAGTATTCAAGTTTTTATCTTTTTTTAAGACATCAGTTCATAACATTCTGTCTTGAGGCACATGGACATTTTTTACAAGCATCACTGATGGTGAACAGAGAGCTTTATGACACCATGTCAGCTCCACAAACACTGGAGGCTTCAGACACAACTGCTAAGAGAAAAACACTCACCTACCAAACAGAATCAGGGCCACTTCAAAGATTTGAGTTTGTTTGAAAACTGACAGTGTCAAAATTAAAGGTGAACTTTCAAGAACAAAGTATAAACAGAACAAAGAACATAAGTTATCCATTTCATTCATAAATAAACCCCACAGTCCTCTAGCTGTATTTGTTCCTTTGGCATACGTACATCTGGTAACTGAAGGCTCCAAGTGTTGATGGAGTAAACGATAACTAATGAGGTACTTTATTGATAAAAAGGGTCTGAAGGTCAAAGGTCAAAGGGTACCTTTGAGGGTATACCACACCAGTGACAAGAAAAATTGTATAATTTTTAATTTAAAGTGATAATATGCAACTTTTTCATATTTTTAAATCTTTTCCTTGAGCCAGTATGTGCTAATATGACCCTTTACAGAGTTAATGAAAAGTCACTTAGCCCCATCTGGTGATCACAGCCGGAATACCACAATTGCAAGATCTCTGTCGCCGTCACAGTACCCAGGAAGTCACGTGTCTCACGAGGGTTAGGCTAACCCAATGTGGCTAGCTGTTATGCTAGCGCTGGAGTGTTTTTAGCTCATGATTCCTGCTTTATTTCCCATCTCTCCCTGCTTGAACACAGCTGATTTCTTTGAAGGAGTAAATAACCGCTCCTGTAGAAAGCTATGAAGGCTGAGGAGACATTTCAACAGTTAGATTTAGGTGTTTATAAGCTGAAACAATATGCTAACTTGTGTAATGCAGTGATTTAAAACGAACACCAGAGGGAGCCCAAAACAAGCAAAACTGTATATTATCACTTTAAGTTCTGTGTGTAGTGAGTAATTGGTCAAGATAAACCAACATTATATTCCATTCAATGTGCCTACTGATGTGGGCTCAATTGTTGCTGCCATTTGGGATCCAGACATTGACCATTATCCAACTGCACCAGGAATACACACTAACCTCTGTTCAAATAGAAACACTGGTCTTGTTCATGGAGGACAGTTGAAAGAAATAAGGGCTTTTCTTCTGGTCTGTGGAGATGAAGGAGCTGAGTCAGCAGACAGAGATTCTTCATACAAGCAGCCCAAAAGATCCTCCATACAGTTCCTCAGCCTTAGAGATATGGTGTGAAGTTCTGTTATCCAGGAGGAGATCAGAGTAGAGCCATTGCTCCTCATCATTAAGAAGTCATCTGAGGTTGCTTTGGGCTCATGACTTTCTGGGGCCTGTCCCATTGGGAGGCTACTTCACTGTATCCTCTCTGACATGGAGATACTGTGACATCCCTAAGGAGTGACTACAGATCATCACTATCCCTTTATGTTCAGTGTTGCCCTGTTCCTTGCCCGTGTCTCTCCTTCACAAGTGTTTTACATTCAGTCACTCACCCAGCTGCCCCTTGTCTCCCTGATCACCTCCTTTTAAGTTCAGTCAGTTCCTCCTGTTGTATACCTGATTGTTGTCCTGTCGTGCCTCAAATAAATCCTCCTGTCTCCTGTCTCTGCTGCTTACCTCCACCTGGGTCCTGCCACAATACAAATCCTGACAATCACTGTCAAGGCTTACCTTGGATGATCAGAAAATGACAAATTGCTTAAAAAATTAAAGGAACACTTTTTTTTTTTTGCTTAAATCAGGGTCTGGGATCAAGTCAGTTAAACATCTGGGATATTGATCTGATCAGTTCAGTATCAGAAGGGGTTTAAATCAGCTGTTTAATGTTGATTAAAATAATAAAAGGTGCAGCAATGAGGCAATCCCAGAAACAGGACTGGTTTAACAGAGGCTACAGAAATGTTTTCCTCTTCATCTCCTGGAAAGCTTCAGTGTGACTCTTGTCTGCTACTTCCTATGTGGAAACAGAGTTGTTGTTTTTTTAAGAGTAGACTTGGTTGCATATATATGTTTTCTTTTTGCATGTATTACCATTTGTGGACAGCTCTGAATAAAAGATGAGATCTTTCATTTTCTTCTTGGTGTTTTCATAACACCACAGGCATAGCTTCTACTAAAAATATATCTGATTTAAACCTAAACACACTTGATAATTAACCCAAAAGAGCAGCAAATACACCATTCACTACGTGCACAACAAAGCTGCATGGTGGAGCAGTGGCATGCCTTGCAGCAAGAAGGTTGCAGGTTTGATTCCCAGCTGCAGCCTTACTGCATAGAGTTTTATTTGCCATGCCCAGTTTTTCACCCTGTTGATTCTTGTGTTCTGTCCATGTCATGATTGTTATCTTGGTTCATCCTTTAATTAAACATTTTGAAGTTCACCTGCCTCCTCCTGCTGCAGCGTCACCTGCACCTTGGGACTGACCTGACCTGGGGACCCCACCCTGACACTGCAGCTAGCTGCTGCTGCTACTTTTAATTGAAAATTACCAAATATTGACCCAAATATAAGACAAGGATTTATCCCTTGAAAATAATGTCAAAATGTGGGATCGTCTTATAATTGGTGTCATGAGTCGACTACACCAGCAGACGGCGCCAGCGTTTTGTAAACAGCAAAGCTGACGCTGACCGGAATAGACTGGATTAAAAGTGGGTCAAATGAACAGAACTGAGGCAGTTTTGACGCTAATTTTAACCCTCTGGGCGCCAGAGTTTATTCAAGAAAATCATCTTTTTTGACATTACAATTTAAAAAGGTTGTATATATATATATATATATATATATATATATATATTAGGGCTGTCAATTTATACATTTTTTTTATGTTAAACCCCAAAATGTCTAAAGCTGTTTTTTTTCTGACAGGCTATTAGTGTCATTTGCAAAACCTAATGCTTTTCAGAATGCTCAACAAATGTTCCTAATCTCAATTAAATTGACATGGTTAATTAAAATAATATAAAACAAGATTTCAATATTAATATCATTTATTTTTGTATAGTTGACCATATCCTAACATTGCAATATCCTTTGATACAACTTTGAACTTTAGTTTTATGAAATTGGTTGTTAGTTCTTTTTAGGTCTCTCCTTTTCTGCTCTCCTCTGTGACACGTGCACTCTCACTTGTGCGAGCCGGCGAGGGGGAAGGAAGGGGGTCAGGTCTGCAGCGCTGACAAACTCTGACACAGAGAGGTGAGGGTGTCTTTGTGACTCAACTTTGCTGTGTTTTTGCAGCTTTTAGGAGGCAGACGCTTGATGAGCCATGACGGATTGTTTATTTATTTATTTATTAGAAACGTCCTGATCGTCGGTATAATCACGGAGCAGGTCAGATTTAGCGTCGAGGAGATCCGAAGATCTCCCTGTTGCCAGTTCGTCACTGGCGATGCTGTTGAAAGTTTACAGGATGGAGGACTGTGGCGTCTCCGCTGAAAATTTTCTAGTTTCTCCGACGGGGAGCGAATTTGCAAAACGTAGTTGAGTTGGGTAAGGTCCCACCTTTTCTCGCCTCTGATTGGCTACAAACGCTCTCCTACGATTGGCTGTAGATGAGTTGGCTCTGATTGGCTAAGAGGACTAGAAGGACGCAGGAGCGGCTATTTCATTAAGCAGCTGTCATCAACAGGGAGGAAAATGTGAAGTTAGTGCTATAATAACAATACCTGTATAACTCCAAAATATTACACACTGCTTTACAGTATAAAAGTTATATTTTCATATACTCATTGCTATGTCTCTTGTAAAAATTATGTACATTCTATTTGTACTGTTGTACCTTTTTTCTTTTTTTTTTTTTACTTTTAGCATTAATTGTCATTCCATTAATATTTTGATTAGTATTGGTCAAAATGTTGTTTTTTTATGCCTTAGCTCATTTTAATTTTATAATGTTGTCATTATACGTTTTATATTTTTATACCCATTTTTATTTTATTTTTATACTTGGGCTGGACAACCTCAGCTTCAATCCATTCCAATTTAGCTTGGATCCATTTATAACCCATAATTGCTATGACATCCCTGCTATCATACAAAATTGAAATAAATCCATTCATTTATTCACTTATTACAAGTTCACATTTTACGTGTTTCAGTTTCTTTGCTCACGTATCCACACACGCTGCATTAGCTGCTCTGCAAGTAGATGAAAAAGGAGATGAAGGCAGCAAAGCAAAGAACGCTTGAAGCCAATCAGAGGCGAGAAAGGCGGGAGCTTACCTAACCCACCTACAGCCAATCATAGGAGAGCGCTTGTAGCCAATAAGAGGTGAGAAAAGGCGGGACCTTACCCAACTCGCCGACGGCGAGGAGGGTTCTGCAGCAGCTGCAGGCGTCGCTAGACCTGTGTGTTCATACGTCTGCCAAGCAAAACTACGGAAGTCTGTGCGTTAATCGTGTGTTAAAAACATAACTCCGTTATAGGGGGCTTTGCGTTAACGCATTAATAACGCACTAATTTTGACAACCCTAATATATTAGGGGTGTTGGAAAAAATCGATTCACATTCGAATCGTTTTTTAAATTTATGAAGATTCAGAATCGATTTAAAATGTCCAAAAATCGATTTTTGAGAAGCATTTTCCAAACATTTTCCAGCTTTAATGCTGCGCCATACTTTTTGTCCTGCAAGAGCCTCCATAGTTTTTCACTACAGTGAGGGGAGGGTCAGTCAGGAACTACCAACGTTAGCTATTAGCATCCAGTTTCTCTACTATTTAGTGGTTGTGGGAGCGGCGTGTGTTACACTGGGTCACTGCTGGGCTCCCGACAGGAACAGCGGAGTTATCCGGTCTCTATTTATCCATGACGAGCTGCACGAGTCATTTTCAAGTTTCATTTTCACATCCGGACCGTAAAACTCCGCCGTCTCTGTCGAGTTTAACGGTGTCTCCGTGGAACAAGACGCTGCACCCACGAGCCCCCCCTCCCCCTCCCCCCGACCGAAACTGGCAGCTCGTTCGCGGGGAGGGGAGGGGAGGGGGGCAGCAGCTCATTCAACACAGTGATCAAGACAGTTCACACATCACAGGAAACAAAAGGACATCCAGATTACCAACAATACAAATGAAAATGAATCAGATGATCAGCAGTAGTTTAGAGCAGTGTTTTTCAACCACTGTTCCGCGGCACATTAGTGTGCCAGGAGAGATCGTCAGGTGTGCCGCGGGAAATTATTCAAATTCACCTATTGGTTTAACAAATATTTTTTGAAAACTAATTAATTATTATCTGCCAGCCATCACCAAATGGCAGACTCCGGTTCTGTTTGCAGTCAGACCATGCAGCAAATCTAAGACTTGGACCTGCAGGGTGGGCACTTTGGGGAGACACGCGGCGAGCTCTGAGACGCTACCGCGGCCCGCTCGGCACCGGCACGCCTCCTCCCCCGAACTGAACCACATCAAGTCTGTGGTTCGGCGAGGAGGAGGGGGAGACGCGCGGCGCGCTGTGAGACTCTACCCGCTCGGGACCGGCACGCCTCCTCCCCCGACCTGAACCTGGTCAGTGGTTCGGTGAGGAGAAGGGGGAGACAAGCGGTCGCGGACCCACTGCCACCGGTCAGGAGAACCAGTTCTGGACTGGCTCTGTTTCCTGGTGGAGCAGCAACATCCCGACATTTTAAAATTCATACTTGGATCTGCCCGGCCGATAAAACCAGATCGGCGGCCCACGGACACTGGGTTGGGTCGTCATCATGTCGCTTTGTTCCTACGTGACGCACATTTGGCAAAAAAGAAAAAAAAAAGTCAGAGTAAACCCCTCACTCAGCATCACTGGTTTTTTAACGGTCTGAGAGGCTCACTGGGTTTTTTTCTCCAGCGTCTCCTCTCTTTGACTGAAGGTCCCGTTATTCTGATCACCTGTCAGACCGGTGAGGAACAGCTGATCTCCCGCATGTCGTCATAATGAGAGCGCACGTCACAGCTGTGTTTCTCAGCATAACTGATGACTTAAAATTGAACAAATCAAACAATATCACCTGTAAACTAAATCTAATCCTTCAGGAGATGAGAAGGTTTCTACAGTAAAACTATTAAAACAGAGTGAGCCTTAGAAAACAGCTGCAGTTCTGACAGATTAATTTGTTTTAGTGTTAAAAATGTTTGATTGGACCAAATTCATCTGATAACTTTATACTGCTTTATGCTGCTCCTCGAACAATGAGGATGGGTCAAATGCAGAGATGAATTTCCCCAAGGGGATCAATAAAGGATCAATTATTATTGTTATTATTATTATTATTATTATCATCAACCATCAATGAGCTCAGACAGTTCTGACAGCAGAACCCCCCCCCCCCCTCCTCACGTGGTGTGCCTTGTGATTTTTTCAATGAAAAAGTGTACCTTGGCCCAAAAGAGGTTGAAAAACACTGGTTTAGAGCAGCAGAGTCAATAACAGAAACCAGAGATCAGAACATTTACATCCAGATATCTGAGAGTCTAAAATTATTAAAGCCTGTTTTCTCATTCACTGAGACCAGGTCCTTCAGATTCAGATGGTTTAGAGCTGATTCCCTCAATAAGGAGCAGAAGATCTGAAGGATTTTTTCCAGACTCTATGAACCCTTGGTTCAACAGGAATAAGTCATGTGACCTCATCCAGCAGCCTCCTTTTGGAGGATGTAGTTCTGTAGGTTTGATGGGAGGAAACCAAGAATAGTTTTGTAAATAAAAACATGTCAATACTATTAAGTAACTATAAAGAAATGTTAAAGTTTACAAGATAAGCAAAAATAAACTTTTCTTCACTGTCAAAAGATCACCTTTGTACATTTAAAAATTTTAAATCACTTGATTGTACCTTGTAAAGCTGAATTTTATTAATCACAATCAGGTTTTCTTTAAAGTAATAGAACAATTTCTCATAGCTCTTTCAAACTTATAGAGGAAAGTAGTTCTTCCTGGAATTGGAGCCCTTTGTTACTAAGAGTGAATCAAATGTCACTTGAGAATCGTTTTGGATCGAGAATCGAATCGAAAATCAATTCAGAATCAAATCGAATCGGGAGATGTTGAAGGATTCACAGCTCTAATATATATATATATGTATATATATATATATATATATATATATACATATATATATATATATACATATATTATATATTATTAATTAATTAATTAATATTATTAATAATATTATATACTATTATATATATATATATATATATATATATATATATATGTATATGTAAAAGTATATAATCCATCATCTTTTAAAGGGCTCAGAACTGGACAGACTTGTTTCCAAAACACTCAACAGGTTCATCAAAGTGTTTGATGCACCTGTGATACTCTTCCTCATTTCCCGGGAAACCCCACCATCATCATCCTCATTTACAGAGGAACAGTGAACGCTGCGTTCCGTCTATTTAGTTTTCTTCTCCCGCGGGTTCTGCTGAGTTTGCCATGAATTTTAACATTTCCGCTCCCTTTGTTACTATTCGTGGTGTTTTTACTACCCTTGCTTGCTATGGACACCACATCCTTCCTCTCTAGACACCGTAAAGCAAAGCTGAACCAAACCAAACCGGACCTACGAGCTGCTTTTGGGCCGTCATGGCGAACCAGGTCCCTCTCGCTGCGTGCAGAACTGCAGACACAGCTTCACTCTCCCTGGATGACTGATCATCTTCATCAGAGGGTGGATTTTCCTCTTCAGAGTCAGAGTCAGCATTACCTGATGAAGTGATTGGTGAATAGTGAACAGAAGTCTCCTCATAGTAAGTTTTCTCCCTCGCTCTGAGCGGCGATAATGCTATAACCACTCCCCTCCCGTCTGCTCCGAAAGGAGGAGGTTTTTTTCAAACTCACTTTTCTCCAAAACTTTCAATATAAACAAACCAAAAAATGCTGCTCAGTATGAAGTTACAGTTGTCCACAATCTTCTGGTGTAAAGCAGTGGTGGCCCGTCCATAGGGGGCGCTCGGGCGCCGCCCCACCAGTCCCAAGAGGAAGAAGAAGAGAAATAGGAATCACAAAATATAAAAAACTAACATAAAAATAAAACTAAACGAGCCATTCATTATATATACAATAAGTGCTGTGTATAATCTGCATTTAGGTGTAGTTTAGAAAGGTTTTCTTACTATTTTTTACTGGACCGATAGGTCATGTTTCTTTGGGTTCTACTGCGCATGTCTGGACGGGACGCCGTCCCAACATAGCGCTGTGTTTTCTGCTCCTGACGCATGCGCACTGGCAATTTTCTCCTGACGCATGCGCACTGAGTGCAAAAAATAGGAGATCGCTTGGGACGCAGGTCTTCAGCGTCCCTGTGTGACATGAGCACAACGGCAGGAGTCTGGAGTGTTGCTCAGACCGAAACCGGAAGTTCTTGCTCTCTTTTTAATGGAGGGTAGAAAATGGATATTTATTCAAAGAATCCTTCTTGCCCGCTTGTGAAAACAAGCCGAATGATTCCATTTGTCCTGATTTCATCAACTCAATGGTGAGTGACTTCGTTTGTTTGTTTCTTTGTCTTAATGACTATGTGTCTGTCATGGATTTTCCCATTCAAAAACCCCATAGGCGGAGCTAGCCGCGGCTAGCAGTGCTAAGTCCTGATGAGTGAATTTATACCTTAAATAGCGACATGTGTTTGTTGAGGTGTCTGCCGAATGTTAGAGAAATACAGATACTGCTGATTGAATATGTTGGTTTTTGTAGTTTAGCCCGTTTTTAATGCGTTTTCTCTACTTTTCATTAAATTATTATGGCGTTTTAAGGAAGTTTGGTCTGACTGGGTTTGACAGGACTTATCAGTGGATGTGACTTTATTTTGTTGTTAATTCACTTCATTAGTTGAGCTGATTGTCATGACTTGCTTGGTTAGTGGTTGTTGTCTGAATTGTAGCATTAATTATCTGACTGTATTATAGGTGGATTTATTTGTTTGTGGTGTCAGTAGAAAGCTGATTGTGAATATTAAGTAATGTTTTTGACTTTGCCAGGTTGTTTTTTCCTTGAAACTTTTACAACTTCTGTTGTGGACACATTGTGGTTGTTTTTTATTTTTATTTGTATCTGATTATATTGATATTATTCTAAGGTTTCCTTATGAAGATTTTATGATTTCTTTACTGTTTGATGTGTAGAATTAGACCTAACAGCACCACATTTCTAGAGAACTGGTGGTAGGGATTTTTACCAGCAAAATATTCAGTCAGATGAAAATATTTTGCATCATTCCCTGCCCTAGTGGTGATATGTGATTTTTTTTTGCGCATCTAAAAACTGACTAGCAAAAATGCACCCCACCCAAAAAAATTTTCACCAGCCGCCACTGAAAAAAGGGCTCATGTCAGCAGCTGTAGGTCATTAAACTCAGTAATGAAGCTTGTTGCAATATTGGCCCAGAGGGTTAAGATAATGGTGGTCAATGCAGCAGAGGCATCAAACTACTGTCAGGCAGCAAGGAAATATGGAGAGATGGAGTGAAATGACAGAAGATGGCGCATTGTGGTGATGACGTTCTGTGGGAGGGGACAGGACTGCAGCATGAGACTGACTGTATGAGCACAGCTGATCAGAGGAGCCTCATTCAGACTTTTGATCTAACATGTCAGGAGCAAAGTTCTGACAGTTTGCATTTCTATGGTATTTTTTTGGTCAGTTTTTGTTCAGTATCTCTAGTGTCTTTCCTGACAGAACCCCTCACACACTAGAATATGCATTACAGATCTTTGTGATTGCATTAATAGGCAAATATCAAAGGTCTGTAATTCAGGTATTATTTTAATGACTTTTTCAAAATTTCAATAAAAACAGTTTCTTTAAAAAGTGATTTTAGTTTTTTCTGAAGATTAGTCTTGGAAAGGGGGGGTCGTCTTATAATCAGGGTCGTCCTATTCGGGTCAGTACAGTACTTTTATGTAAAATTATTGGTGCTGTACAGCTTTTAAACCTAAAAGTTAGATTGTTACTCTGATTAGAACCACTCTATTTCTCCAAACTGAGGTCATTCAAAGAGCTATCATCAGCACTGGACTGGCAACTTTGGGCCGATCATGCATCCTGTGATCTGAGCAGCTTGTTCTAATCAGTACTTTCTGTTGTTGGACGCGCGCACACACACACACACACACACACACACACACACACACACACACACACACACACGGAACAAATTCACAACAGAGGTGTCTGTACCAAATATCAGCTGTAATTGGTGCCATGGTGAGCCATATTATGGTCCCAGTCCAGCCCTGGATACCATTAGTTTATTATGACCTTTAAACAGAACCCCCACTTCACAAGGTCTGAACTATCCCTTTAAATAAAACCTAGTGGGTAGGTTTGTTTTAACCCTTTGATCGGCAACATACACACTAGTGTTTTAGGTCACATTGTTTACAACAAACTAAAAATAAACATGAGAACACTTAAAAACACTCAACTTCCTGTAAATCATCAACAATATGCATGAAAAAGATATGTTAATAATGAAATAATTAAAATGTGATTGGGTGAATCAAAGCACATTTTCATTATTTAAAAACCTCCAGTGTAAAGTGTAATTTTTGTCTAAGCATTTATATCAAGTGGATCATTATAGCAGAAGCTGCATCGTCTCACCTGTGATAGTAAGGCTTGTTTCTGACATTCAGACTTCAGCTCTGATTGATATACTGCAGGACAGGACACAGGAAAAATGCTTAATACTTGTTTTATTTAATCTATTTTAATTTTTACCTTTTTTTCCTTATTTTTTCAAAAGTCAGTGTCAATGTTTAAACTTTTATCTCAGGTGAAGCCAGGTCTAGTTTCAGTTAGCTGTGGATGCTAACTGAGACCCAGATGCAGCAAACACCTCGCTAACAAAGAGCCCTGAAGCGAGGCATCATCAATCCTGTAGCTCCATATGTTCTGTGCTCTGGACGGCTATTTACCTGGGAGCTTGCTCTCCAAAAAGCTCACATTTCAATTACATGAAATGCAAAATGAGCCACAAATGAATCTCCAGATCAGCTTGTAATCTTCCATATCCAACGCGTCAATAAATCAGGCTCACTCTTCCTGCAATTACCCTCCTATGATCAGAGCATGCTGCTGGAGGCTGCTTTGAATTATGGAGCTAATAGACGGGGATGTATCCCAGCCAGCAGGCAGCGTGTTTATACCTGGATGGAGCTGCAGATTAATTTGATGATCAATCTAACAGGCAGAGGGAGAGCAGAGGCCTGCTCATGTGGAGGCATTCACATGAGGACAGACGCAGTTCTGTTTGTGCAGAACGCTGAATAGACACAAGCCTCAGTAGCTAAAGTGTTAACTTAGGTTAATAACTCAAGATTTTAACAATAAATATGTTTAATTAATGCAACTTTAATTAAGCATTTTGCTTTTTCAACTAACAGCTTCTCCAGACATTAATTAATTACAGTGGAGGGTAAAAGTGGCTCATTCTCCATTAATTAAAAGTCGTAAGGTCCCTTCAAGCCTTGTTGTGATAAAAGAGCATAGAGACAAAACATAACTTCAACAAAACTCCATTAACTCCTGTTATGGTTACACGTTCAGAACACATTTACTGGGACTGAGTGTGTCAGCTGACTGAAACATGAAGGAGACACCCGCCCTGCCTAAGGCAGGTTCAGTCCTGCTGTGCGTGTGCGTGTGCGTGTGCGTGTGTGTGTGTGTGTGTGTGTGTGTGTGTGTGTGTGTGAGAGAGTGAGTGATTCTTTATAGTTCTTTCCTTTCTAAAACTTTTTTGTAAAATTTCAAGTTGTTGCTGCAACTCAAAATAAAATCAGTCAAATCTGGTCACTTGCATCATGTAGTGGAGTTAAAGACAGCAGTACAAGAGCAAAAAAACACACTGAACCGAAGAAAATGTGTTCATTATTTCCTGCTCTGAACCCTCACATGCTATATATATATATATATATATATATATATATATATATATATATATATATATATGGGATTGTGTTAATAGAACATTTTTTGTCATTGTTGGTGTTTTTAAATCATGACAGAAAAATCTAATGACTGCAGACTGCAATTCCCACCCTGACCACTTGGTGAGTGAGCAGATTGATGAGATGTTTTGTCTCTCGATGCATGATGTTGATCAGTTGAACAACAGCCTTTTTGTCTTTTTTGGGCCACCGTACTGAGCATACATATCCTGGTTGCTATAGTAACCTGTCATACACTACTACAGGGTAAGGAAAAACATGACCCTGTTGGCTTTACTAGAAAAAACTGCAATGGCAGTGCATGCACCCCCCACTCCTCTGGTTATGGCTACACCTCAATGCATTCTAGGACAACAAATACATCATTCTATTAGTTATTTATTACCAATCAATAATAACAGTGTTAGAAGGAAACCCACACTTGCATGGGGAGAACATGCAAACTCCACTCAGAAGGGACACAGTGGGGAATCAAACCTTTGACCGTCTTGCTGTGAGGCAGCAGTGCTACCAGCTGGACCACCATGCAGCCCTAAACCAAGAGATGAGACAGCTAACAAACTATTAGCTCAACACTAAAACTGAACACAGTTCTGGTGAAAATATGAGCCGTTATGGATGGGAAACCTCGCCTTGCTGTCCTCCACTTATCCAGGTCTGAGTTGTGGATGCAGCATCCCTAAAAGGAAAGCTCAGACTGCCCTCTGTTTCACCAGCTCCTCTAGTGAGACCCCAATGTCTTCTCAGGCCAGCCAAGAGATAAAATCCCTCCAGTGTGTCCTGGGTCGACCTGGGGGCCTCCTGTCAGCAGGACATGCCTGAAACACCTCCCCAGGGAGGTGTCCTGATCAGATGGCTCCTTTCCATGTAGAGGAGAAGTGGTTCTTTTGGTTATTACCCAAAGCTCAAGACCATAGGTGAAGACTGGAACATAGAGCAACTGGTAAATCTAGAGCTTCTCTTTGTGGTTCAGCTCCTTCTTCCCAACAGACCATTTCAGCATCCTTCATCACTGCAGACACTGCCCTGATCTACAGGTTGACCTCCTGCTACCTTATTCCCTCACTGGAATGAGGTAATTGTGGATCAGGTGAAGAGAGGTTTTCCACTGATCAGGATATCAGGGTTCAATCCCAGGCCTCAATCTGGGCACTGTGAAACCGACTGCCCTCTGCTCCTCAGGGACACATATCACTTCTACTTATTAATGTCATTCTGATGCAGAAAATCAACCTAAATATGAAAGTGACTCAGGTTCATGTCAATCAGAGGGTCTGAGGAGCAACAAGTGACTGTTGGTTTTAATTTAACAGTCGAAGATTACTTAGGAACTTTTTATGAAACCTTAACAGTATTACATATCACATTGTGCAGAAAATTGAGCAACATATTTAATTAAATTAAGGAAATAAAATAAACTCCCACATATTTAAGGGTTGCTGTATAAATGTGATGTTTATTTTTCATATTTCTCCTCTGTCCTCATCTCCTGCATTTGCCCTTTCCATCATATCTTCACCAAGCCAGATATCATTTCAGAAAACCTTAAAACCCCTTGAACATCAAAGTGTAGAAACCAGGGCTTACGTTTTTGTTCTGTTTTTCCAAAAGCCTGCTCATGTCAGTAGGAGTAGGCTCATGCTGGCATGCTCTGGCACATTAACACACATTGGAGAGAGAATGATACAGAATCAGAGGCTGCCAAGTTACGGAGGTCTGCCAACAAACTTCAAATGACCGCTCTCTCCTTTCTCTGCTTGCATTTTACTCACCACTCCTCTCTATTTGTGCTAGTAAAATTTTTTTTGTTTGTCTGTGTCACAGTCTTTTACTGCTTGGAGTCTGTAAATCTGACAACGAGGTTAGATATTGGGCTGCTGTTAGAAAACAGCCTAAAGGTGCTCTTCCAGTATGTGAGAGTAGAATTGTTCTCTTTTGGCCTTCATGAAAATATCATCTGGGTAGAGCAGTAGTACACGGTACACAAATGTATGAAATTGTATTAGTATTCTTCTCATCAGTCTTCATCAGAAGCTGCAAACTGGTGAAATTGCTTGGTGGATTGTGAGTTTGATGACATTTCAGGTATTTATTTTGTGTAATCCACCAGTAACTGGCCATGCTACCACCAACGAACACATCAGAGAGATTTACTTGTTCCTAAACAGAATTATGTATGCTGTACCTTACAAACAACCACTTAAAGTATTTAGTAATCTATTTTAGGTTTTCTGGTTAGGGGCTTATTTACAATAGTACACAGAAATAATGTATATCTTCAAATGAACCAAACCTATTAACAGAAAATCTGATTTATACTGACACATCCACTGCAGATTTACTACAAAGCCATCATTCAAACTCCTCTCTAGGATAAAACCTTTTTTGTTTAGACATTACTATACCATCATTTAAATGTATTTAAGTAAAATGTTTGCTGACAGCTTAAAATGCAAACTAGAGACATACCTGACAACAACTACTACAAAAACAGTCACAGCAACAAGGGCTTGAGTTTAAAATACACTGACCCCAGCTCTCTGGTTTGAGTTGAGTCATTTACACAGTGCAGTTGTATTCAGACCACCTAAATACTGTACGGTGAGGATTTTATTGTAGATGTAACTAGAGTTGCCACACAGCAGTAGCTCAGTAGGTGTTCAGTAGAGCGTTCATCTTGCAATTGGAGGGTTGCCGGTTTAAACGTCACTGTGGCTGGGTCAAGTAGTTGTTGTGTCCTTGGACAGGGCACTTCACCTACATCACCTGCTGGTGGAGGTCAGAGGGTCTGGTGGAGGTCAGGTGGTCTGGTGGAGGTCAGAGGGTCTGGTGGAGGTCAGGTGGTCTGGCGGAGGTCAGAGGGTCTGGTGGAGGTCAGGTGGTCTGGTGGAGGTCAGAGGGTCTGGTGGAGGTCTGAGGGTCTGGTGGAGGTCAGGTGGTCTGGTGGAGGTCAGAGGGTCTGGTGGAGGTCAGAGGGTCTGGTGGAGGTCAGAGGGTCTGGTGGAGGTCAGAGGGTCTGGTGGAGGTCAGGTGGTCTGGTGGAGGTCAGAGGGTCTGGTAGAGGTCAGAGGGTCTGGTAGAAGTCAGAGGATCTGGTAGAGGTCAGAGGGTCTGGTGGAGGTCAGAGGGTCTGGTGGAGGTCAGAGGGTCTGGTGGAGGTCAGGGGGATTTTCAAATTGTCTCATCTCTGAAGAACTGTGTTCTGCATATGTCACCCAATGATGTGACCTGAGGAGTTCACTGCTGTAAACAAACTCTCCAATCTAAAATGATGGATCTAATAGATGAGCCACAGACTCCAACAATAGGTCCTCCTTGGACCTAAAGCATCACTGTTACCCTCAACTATAGTAGCGGTTAGCATACTCAGTCCTAACCGCTACACTAACAGCAGTTAGCCATGCTAGCTCTGGTCAGGAAAAGAAGTCATTCAGAGTCAAACTCAGGCTGGAAATCGTAGCAACTCTCCATCTATCTGATATTAGTTGACCTCACCTGAATTGAATTCAAGGGAAGAACATTCTGACGGACTAGCAGGTTTCAGATGCTACATCTGATTGATGAAACGCTGTCATCTGTCAGTTTTAATTGATAAAAACCAGCAGGTTATCTGTTTATTAGTTTTGTTTAGGCAAGTGTGACTGGGTGACCAGGTACACAATTTAAAAACATTGTATGTTCTTAAAATTCAGCAGTGGAAATACAAATATATATATATATATATATATTGTGGAGTGTCATTAACAGGAATCTTACCTCTTTAACAGAGCTCTAATATGCAACCCACAGCCAGACACTGTGTGAATGGGTGGATGACTGGTTGTGTTGTACAGCACTTTGGGGAGTGTAGAACACTAGAAAGCACTCTATAAATACAGGACATTTACCATTTACCATCATAACAATGATCCATCTTCATGACATGGCATTGGGGTTTGGGATCATTTGATCTTATTCCTCATTCAATGAAGAAACAAAGCTCAGGAAAAGAGAAGCTTTTAAATTGTAAAATAAAAACTTCCACAGGACTGAGAGAGAACTCAGATTTCACTGCTTTTTGTCAGTTTTCTCTCATCTAGATGCATATATTTGCATCTTATTTTTTTAAGGTGCAGTTGATTTTTACTGTGGTGCACTCTTCTGTCTGAGCAGGTTGTTGCATTTTCTTTGGAACTGAGTTGTTTTTCATTGCTTTGCTCTAGTGAGACTTTTCAGTTAAATCTGGCCACTCCTTCAGGCCAGAATGCCTTTTCTTGCCATTTGTGCAGTGGTGTTGTTCATGTTGCAAAGGGCATGGTCTTAATAATCTGTGGTGATAATTGATAACAGGTGCAGCACTCCATTTGATAAAATGTGTTTAGAAGGACTTGTTGATTTTCTGTTTAACTCCCTGAGGATGGCTAGCAAGCTGAAACATGTAGGAGGATAATTTTATTAGTAGTCTACATGATTATATCATGAAAATAAAAACATTTTAGTCATTTTTAAAGAGACTGCTTGGAGATCCTATGAAAAACAAGACAATCTTACTTTAAACCTCTGAAATGCAGAATGCTGGGTCTTTAATGTAAGTAAAGTTTTAAGGTTACTGGGTTTGACCTTCAACTCATTCTTATTAACAGCAGTGTCAGCTCAGGTCTTGTTCCATGTCATTTAAATGTGCAATAGCACAGTCATTGCTTTAACAACCTAAAACTGACTTAACCCTAAAACACAACAACCTTTTAAAAGCTACACCATGCTCAAGACAGTCCACTCTTCTCATGTGTCATTCCACAATGGTGAAATGACCTACCAAGCTACCAGAACAGGGACGTCTATGTCCATCTTCAATAACCAGACCCAGCTCTTCAGTGAACATCTTCTAGACAAGCACCTACCTTCCCCTACTCCACTGTACTCTCTTCATGCACTTCATTCTATGCTGTGTTCATTTCCCTCAGTGTCACCTTAGAGACTGACTAGTGTTCAACCATCTAAGTAGTTTGTTAGGGTTTGGGTTAGTTGTTAGTTATCCTCAATGTTAACTTCTTGGTTACATTATCATTTGTAAGTCGTTCTGGTTAAAAGCATCTGATAAATACATAAACATAAAATAATGTGGTATCAAGTCAGATAAACTTTTGGGATATTGAGGAGAAACCTGTTCTCAGACTGGGGCCAGGAGTTCAGGTAGCATCCTTGCCATCATTGCTGTGAAAGTAAAGGCTAAGAAAGGCACCAAGGTTTTGACTTGTTATGCATTCCTGGATCCAGGAAGTAAGGCATCTTTCTGCACTAACAAGCTAGCAGATGACCTTCACCTGCAGGGTAAAAACGTGAACATACTACTCACCACTATGGGAGACCAAAGGACAGTTTCATGTAAAGCAGTTCCAGATCTGGAAGTGAGTAGCCTAGAAGGTGATAACTTTATCAAGCTGTCAGGTGTTTTTGCACAAAAGGTTATCCCAGCAAGTAAACAGAATATCCCAACCCAAAAGGACGTTGATAAGTGGCCACATCTACGAGGAATACATCCATCCATCCATCCATTTTCTGTAGCCGCTTGGTCCTCCACAGAGGGTCGCGGGGCAGCTGGTGCCTATCTCCAGCGGTCAAGGGGCGAGAGGCGGGGGACACCCTGGACGGGTCGCCAGTCCATCGCAGGGCCACACAGAGACGAACGAGACAAACAACCACACACCCACTCACACCTAAGGACAATTTACCAGCCCAATTAGCCTGACAGTCATGTCTTTGGACTGTGGGAGGAAACCGGAGTACCCGGAGGAAACCCACGCACGCACAGGGAGAACATGCAAACTCCACGCAGAGAGGCCGCAGACCCGGGACGCGAACCCATGACCTCCTTGCTGCGAGGCAACAGTGCTAACCAACTGCGCCACCATGCAGCCACGAGGAATACATATTCCATCAATCGATGCGGACATCGGTCTTTGGATTGGGACTGATGCAGCAAAGGCTTTGGAGCCAAAAGAGGTGATCCACAGTGTCAAAGATGGCCCATATGTAGTCCGTACTATCTTGGGATGGACAGTAAATGGACCGCTCCGTGAGAACAACAGAACCTGGACAAAGAATGGAAGCCCACAGATCCAGGCTAATAGGATCTCAGCGGATCGGCTTGAAGAGTTGTGGTCTCAACAGCTCAAGTATGACTTCCCAGAAAAGGCTCAGGAAGAACAGTCTGAAATGTCCACGGAAGATCAGTTGTTTATGGACAGAGTATCCAAATCAACAAAGCTGATCAACGTCCACTATTCTATTGGCCTGCCATTGAAGAACAGTGGCATGAAGATGCCCAAAAAACAGAGTAATGGCAGAGCATTCAACATAAAAAGGAAGTTTTAAAAAATCAGAAGTTTAAAGAGGACTATGTCAGCTTCATGACCGACATGATAAACAAGGGTTTTGCTGTGAAGGTTTCAGATGGAGAGCTAAATCGAAGGGATGGTAAGGTGTGGTTTATTCCGCATCACGGTGTCTACCACCTGAAGAAGCACAAAATCAGAGTAGTGTTTGATTGTGGCGACTCGTATCAAGGAACCACACTCAATGAACAACTACTGCAAGGACCAGACATGACAATAATAATAATAATAATAATAATAATAATAATGATGCATCAGTTTTATGTAGCGCTTTTCTAGGTCACTCAAAGACGCTTTACAGAGTTGCATTATTCATTCACACAGTCATTCTCACCGGTGGTGGTAAACTACGACTAACGTCTGTAGCCACAGCTGCCCTGGGGCAGTCTGACAGAAGCAATGCTGCCATTCTGCGCCATCGGCCCTTCTGACCACCACCAACAGTCACACACAGTCACACTCACATTCACACAGGCAAGTTGGGTGAAGTGTCTTGCCCACGGACACAATGACAATCTAACCCAGCCGGAGCTGGGGATTGAACCGGTGACCCTCCGGTTACCAGACCGGCCACTCTCCCAACTGAGCTAATGCCGCCCCAACAAGCAGCCTGGTTGGTGTTTTGACCAGATTTCATCAAGAGCACATTGCAGTCATGGCGGACGTGGACTCGATGTTCCATCAGGTCAAAGTTCCACCAGAAGATGCTGATCTCCTCCGATTTTTGTGGTGGCCAGATGGTGACGTCTCAAAAGAGCTGCAGGAGTACAGAATGAAAGTACACTTGTTTGGAGTCACATCCTCACCAAGCTGCACAAGTTACACATTGAGAAGGTGTGCTGAGGACAACAAAAACAAGTTTGAAGCAGCAGTGGTGGAAACAGTTTTAAGTAATTTTTACGTGGATGATTGTCTAAGATCTGTTACAACTGAAAAGGAGGCAGTTAAACTGGTTCAAGACCTAAAGGCTATCTATCAAAAAGGAGGGTTTAGATTAACAAAGTGGGCGACCAACAATCGAACCGTATTGTTAAACATTCCACATGAG
The DNA here is from genome assembly GCA_006937965.1 of Callopanchax toddi. Lineage (NCBI taxonomy): Eukaryota > Metazoa > Chordata > Actinopteri > Cyprinodontiformes > Nothobranchiidae > Callopanchax > Callopanchax toddi. The sequence continues at coordinate 333,114 of SSNR01000326.1, forward strand.
GACAGGGCTACAGAAGTTAAAGATCTGGATCTTGACCAGGATTTACCTCCCATCAAGAGAGCTTTGGGAGTACAGTGGTGCATCCGGTCAGATCAGTTCAAGTTTCAGGTGAACTTAGACCAGAAGACTCTCACCAGGAGAGGAATCCTGTCTACAATGAGTACAGTCTATGATCCATTGGGAATGTTGTCACCAGTCATACTACCTGCTAAAAACATTCTGCAAGAATTGTGCAAACTAAGAACTGGCTGGGACGACACAGTGCCTCAACATCTTGCACTACAGTGGTCAAAATAGACAACAGAGCTTCAACAACTTGCCAACTTTGGAGTGGATTGATGCTTCAAACCTCTGGGGTTTTGAAAGGCAGTGCAAGCTCAGTGCCATCACTTTTGTGATGCGTGTGAAACAGGCAACGGTACTGTTACTTACCTAGTCCTCAAGGACAGTAAAGACAAAATACACTGCTCATTTGTCTTGGGAAAGGCCAGGGTTGCTCCTCTCAAACCAACAACTATCCCACGGTTGGAGCTGACGGCTGCTGCCTTGGCTGTAAAAATGGATGCCATGCTGAGGAAAGAGCTACAGCTGTCACTGTCAGATTCCAGGTTTTGGACAGATAGTACTGCCATACTCAAGTACATAGCAAACGAGACTATCAGGTTTAAGACGTTTGTGGCGAACAGGATTGCTACTATCCTGCAATCATCAAAGATTCAACAATGGAGCTACATTAGCACTCAGCTCAATCCTGCTGATTGTGCCTCTAGGGGACAAAGTGTGAACGTCTTCATGAAGAACAAAGTATGGATTTCAGGACCTGCCTTTCTAAGTAAGCCAGAAAGGGAATGGCCAGACAAACACGATCACACAGAGGAGCTCGAGATTGAAGACCCTGAGGTCAAAAGAGGCATTCTTGTTAATGCTACAGCAGCAGAAGAAATCCCTGATACAATGCAACAACTAATCCAGTACTTTCCCTCATGGATACATCTCAAGAAAGCCGTGACATGGCTCATGTGATTCAAAGAACCCCTGGTGAATCTTTCAAGGAAGAGAAAGGAAATGGAAGGGTTGTATAATGATCAACAAATAGTAGGTAAAGAGATGTTGATTTATAAAAAAGAGTCTCACGCCAACTTACCTGACGGTGGATGAGATGAAACAAGCAGAAATGAGTATTGTCATTCATTGTCAGAAAAGTGGATTTCAGGAAGAAATATCTATTCTACTGAGAAAGGACTCCATCAGGAAAAGTAGTCGGATCCTCAGATTAAACCCACAACTTGAAGGAGGAATCCTATGTGTCAGAGGAAGACTCAATCGAGCATCCATGCCAGCTGAAACCAAGCACCCAATTATGCTCCCTAAAAACCATCATGTGGAAAATCTAATTCTCTAGGATGCTCATGAGCGGTTGGGACACAGTGGACGTAATCATGTCTTGGCTCATGTACGTCAAAGATATTGGATTATCGACGCTCCTTTATCAGTCAGAAGAGTTCTGTCCCAATGTGCTATCTGTCGCAGACAACGAGCTGCATCAGGCAAACAAATAATGGCAGATTTACCATAAAACAGAGTCATACCTGATGAACCACCCTTCACCAGAACTGGAGTGGATGTATTTGGACCATTCAGCGTAAAGCGAGGAAGATCGTAAAGAGATACGTACTGTAAAGAGATACTGTAAAGAGATACAGGGTGATATTTACCTGCCTTGCATGTCGTGCGGTCCACATAGAAATGGTAACATCATTAGAAACAGACTCCTTCATTCAAGCTTTGCTTCGTTTCATCGCAAGGAGAGGTCAAGTGAAAGAAATGCGATCGGATAATGGGACCAACTTTGTTGGAGCTGATCGCGAGCACAGAAGGGCTATCGAGGAGTGGGATACTTCACAAATTGAGAACAGCTTGCTCCAAAAAGACATCAAGTGGCTGTTCAATCCACCAACTGGATCCCACCACGGAGGGGTATGGGAGAGAGTCATCCGTTCCAGCAGGAAAATTATGAGCACTACACTGAGAGAACAAAGTCTAGATGAGGAGGGTCTTCAGACATTCTTCTGTGAGTGTGAAGCCATTCTAAACCATATTCCTATCACTGTGCCCTCTAATGATGCTAACGACCTGCAGGCTCTCACACCACAGCATTTACTCTTACTCAAGACTAACCCCAACCTACCACCAGGTCTCTTCCATAGGGACAATGCTTATGCATGGAAAAGATGGAGGCAAATCCAGGATATGAGTGATTTATTCTGGAAGCGCTGGACCAGAGAATATCTTCCCCAACTCCAGAAGAGACAAAAATGGAACTATCCATCGTGCAACTTCATCCCAGGAGATGTAGTCCTGATAGTCAACGAGTCAGCACCCCGAGGATCATGGCTGATGGGAAGAATCGTTAAAACTATGGAGGACGAACATGGAATGGTTCGCGTCAAGACGAAGACAAACAAACTGGAAAGACCTATCAGCAAACTCTGCTTGCTTCAAGAAGCAGAATGAGAAGGACTGTGATTTCTTTTCTTGTCAGAGAAAGGACATTTAAAGTTGTAATTGTTTCTGTGAAAGCAATTAGGGGCAATTAGTATGTAGTATGTAGAGGCCAAAATACGGTTCATTGTGATGTGGATAGAAGTTAATGTTAAAAAGATACATAATTTCATTTATAGGTTTACAAAGTGGTTGAAATGTTATCCAGTTCATGTAAGAATGAAGACACATGCTAAAATTCATGTCTTTAATTGAGCATGTTGGTGAAATAGTGTACTGTCAATTTAAGAGCCGACCTGCTCTGGCTACAATGCGCCACTGCTTGCGGACAGTCAGAGCTTGAGAGCTGTGGAAGCTAACGGTTTTCTCACTGCCAACTACTAAGTTTTATTAGGAATCTTTTTGTTAACAGCTAGAATAGGTCTGTTAGCCAGTTCACATTTATATGTTTTGTCTTTTTTGTAAGTCCACAACCAAGAAATTAAACTGGAGATTTTTTACGTTTACATCGCTTCAGAAGTGGATTTGTCGGATGGTGTGGCTGTGCTAATTGACACTACAATAGGAACTAGCAGCATTGGAGCAACTTAGGTAGTTTTATCGTAAGCCATCGCATCTCTCAAGTTTTCAAGCCTCTACAGGACCTCCAGGTTGGGAATCACTGGCCTACAGAGCCAACAGGTCTTCAGATGATGCCGTTAACATGGCCCTTCAGCTCATTCTTCAACACCTGGACTCACCTCACCCAACAGCTATGCCAGAATATTATTTCTGGACTTCAGCTCCGTCTTTAATAGCATAATTCCAACCCTGCTGCAAGTCAAGCTAAATGAGCTCAACATCCCTGACCCAACCTGCAGGTGGATTACAGACTTCCTGTCTGACAGGAAACAATATGTGAGGTTAGGGAAATGCACCTCTAACCCACAAACCATCCGCACCGGTGACCCTCAAGGCTGTGTCCTCTCTCCCCTGCTCTTCTCCCTGTACACAAACAGCTGCACTCCAGCCATCAGAATGTCAAACTGCTGAAGTTTGCTGATGACACCACCCTCATCGGACTCATATCCAGAGGGGATGAGTCAGCCTACCGATGTGAGATTGACAGCCTGGTGCAGACAGAGCAATCTGGAGTTAAACAACGTCAAAACAGTGGAGATAATCACGGACTTCAGGAAGAACTCGGACCCTCCTACTCTCATCCTCATCAATGACACTCTGGTAGACATTGTGGAATCGTATCGCTTCCTGGGTACCATCATCTCCCACGACCTCAAATGGGAGACCAACATAACCTCCCTCATAAAAAAAGCACAACAGAGGATGTTCTTCCTGCGGCAGCTGAAAAACTAAACCTGCCAAAAGACATGATGGTACACTTCTAAACAGCCACCATTGAGTCTATCCTCTCCTCATCCATCTCTGTCTGTTACCCTGCTGCCCCTGTCAGGGACAGAACGAGGCTCCAACGCATCATCCGATCTGCAGAGAAGGTGATTGGCTGCAACCTACCCTCCCTAAAGGACTTGCACACCTCAAGAACCACAAAGAGGGCAAGAAAGATTGTAGCTGACCCCTCCCACCCTGGACACACACTGTTCAAACCTCTTTCCTCTGGCAGGACGCTGAGATCCATCAAAACAAAAACCACACGGCACAGGAACAGTTTCTTCCCAGCTGCAGTTGGGCTGCTCAATGCATCTGAGTGATCCCCCCCGCCTCCGCCTCCTCACCGCCAAAGATTTAAAAAAAACCCTGACCATTAACTGTACCTTATGACTATTCCTTTTTACTCAACCATCCACCCATGTTTAGCTCACAGCATACTTTCATGCAATTTGTACATATGCTCAGTTATTATTGGTTACAAGTATTTGTTTTTTTGTTGATCTTTCTTTATTGTATTCCTGTAACATTTGTCTTCTGCACCAAATACCAAAACAAATTCCTCGTCAATGTAACAGTTGACTTGGCAATAAATCTGATTCTGATTCTGGTGTGAATGTCTCTGACCAAACCATTAGATCAGACTTCATAAGGGTGTTCTGAGGGTCCTCTAGTGGACCCTGTGCTCACTTCCCAGCACTGTAGAGTTCCACTGGTATTCACCAGAGACGAGAATCAGCAGGTCCAGCTCTGGAGCTCTGAGCTTTAACAGAGAGCAGGTTGACTCTGAGCTGGTCTCTCAGACATTAAAGGGTCTGGAGAAGCTGTGGTGAACGTTCTGCTGCTACGTCGTTCATCATAATGGGTTTGGTGGTGGGTCAGTGTTGGTCTGAGGAGGCAGATCCATGGAGGAACACACAGACTTGTACAGGATAAATGATGGAACCCTGACTGTCATCAGGGACCAGGATGAAACACTTAGACCCATTGTAAGCCCTTCACTGGTGCAGTGGGTCTTGGGCTCCTCTTGGTTCATGATGATGACCTCATAGAGCAGGCATCACCAAATGGCGGACTCTGGTCTGGATCCGGACCTAAATCCAGTTCACGGGCAAATCCAGGACCTGGTCCCCGGGCAGGAGAAGGGCCCGCGTCTGTGGAGATGCTCAAACGCGCCTAAGGAGTTACCACTATCAAATCAAAATCAAATAAAACTTTATTTGTATAGCACCTTTCATGCCCCAGCGAGCAACACAAAGTGCTTGACAGATTAAAATGACCCATACAACCCACATTCCCTCCCTTTCCCACACATAGAACAATTATGACACTCTCCCCTCCCAGTCCAAAACCCATTCCCAGGCACACATACACATAAAAACCACAGTAAACACTATGTTGAGCTCAGATGGCTCCAGTAATGAGAAACACGCCATCTAGTGGGCCCTCTGCCTCGTCAGCTGTAGAACCAGGTCAGCAGCCAACACACCAACCAAGGGCACCCGGGTATGGAGGGTGGCAACCCCCGCCACTGCCCGGGCCCTACCGGGGAGCGCCCGAGCCACCACCGGTCCCAAGGCAGAGGGCTCCACAGATGAAACACTGGAGGATTAAAATGCGTAGCATATAAAATAACGAGAACTTATATGAATAGTAAAATGACAAATAAATTCCGAATAAGAAACTAAATAAATAATAATCAGTTAAAAGCTAATCTAAAAAGGTGGGTCTTGAGTCTATTCTTAAAAACCTGAACGTTCTCTGCGGTCCTGAGGTCCTCCGGCAGTCCGTTCCAGAGGCGAGGGCCGTAATAACCAAAAGAAGCTTTGCCGTGGGTGTGTGTCCTGACTTTAGGGATGACTAGGAGATGGCTGCCAGAGGAGCGCAGTGACCGCGAGGGTTCATATGGCAAAAGCAGTTCAGAAAGATAAGAAGGGCCAAGACCATTAAGACACTTAAAACCATTAACAGTATCTTAAAATCGATCCTAAAACATACGGGGAGCCAATGCAGTGATTTTAAAACCAGAGTGATGTGCTCCCGCTTCCTGGTCTTTGTCAGGACACGGGCTGCTGAGTTTTGTAAAAGTTGTAGACCTGAAGTACTCTTTTTGGAAAGACCAGAAAGCAGGGCATTGCAGTAATCGATTCTACTGGTGATAAAAGCATCAGCGTCTCCGTATTGGCCTGAGAGAGAATGGGGCGGACTCTGGCAATGTTTTTGAGATGATAAAAACCTATTTTGGTGACGTTTTTAATGTGAGGGATAAAAGTCAGCTCAGAGTCAAAGGTCACGCCCAGATTCTTAACTTTTGAGGAAGGATTAAAACACAGTGATAGTAATTTGGGTAAAAGTTTCTCTCTCTGGGCCTCAGGACCAATGATTAAAACTTCAGTTTTGCTCTGGTTGAGCTGGAGAAAGTTTTCTGCCATCCAGGATTTAATGTCTAAAATACAGTTAAAAAGTGCATCTATTGGCTGTGTGTCATCAGGAGACACGGAGATGTACAACTGTGTGTCGTCAGCATAACTGTGGAAATTCACCCCGTGTCTCCTGATGACGCTGCCCAGGGGAGCATATAAAGGTTAAAAAGCACTGGGCCTAAAATGGAACCCTGGGGCACACCACATATGATGCTATGGACCCGGGAGAAACAGGTGTCCATGCTCACCATAAAAGTCCTGTCTGTGAGATAGGAAGTGAACCATCTATGAACAGCACCAGAGATGCCGATCTGTTTTAGACGGGTTAAAAGAACAGTGTGGTCTACGGTATCGAAGGCAGCGCTTAGATCCAGCAGAACCATCACTGTCCCTCTCCGAGCATCATAATTTACTCTAAAATCATTTAAAATCTTCAGAAGGGCCGTCTCGGTGCTGTGGTTCACCCTAAAACCAGACTGAAATTTCTCTAGGACATTATTAGTGTTAATAAAATCGTTAAGTTGATTCAACACAAGCTTTTCTAAAATTTTGCTTAAAAATGGCAAGTTGGGCACCGGTCGGAAGTTGTTTAAATCATTAAAATCTAAATTACTCTTCTTCAACAGAGGTCTCACCACTGCCTGTTTAAAAGCAGCAGGAAAGACCCCTGTCTGAAGGGAGTAATTCATCAGAGTTAAAATCTCATTTTTTAAATAATCATAGAATTGTTTAAAAAACCTTGTGGGAATCGGGTCCAGAACACATGTGGTCGGCCTCACTGAGGAGAAAACTTTATCAAGACTCTCAGCTTCAACCAGGACAAAACTGTCCAGTGTTTCCTCAGGTAGACACGCATTTTCAGATGTTTCTAAAACCATGTTACATTGGGAGGATAAAATGTTACATCTGATGGTGTCTACCTTCCCCCTGAAGTGGGCTGCAAACTCCTCACAAAGAGTGTCAGACGGGGTTTTCTGGGAAGAATTAGTCATTATTTAAAATATTAGCAATTGTGGAAATTAGAGTTTTAGAGTTATTTCTGTTTTCTAAGATGATTCTGGAAAAGTACTTGTTTCTGGAATCTCTAACTGCTTTATTGTATGATTTTAACTGCTCAGTATATATTTGCTTATTTATTGTATTCTTGTTTTTCCTCCATCTCCTCTCTGCCACCCTGCAAGTTCTCTTTAGCTGCTTCAGATTTTCACTTCTCCATGGAGATGGATGTTTTGACTGTACTTTTTTGATTTTTGATGGAGCAAGCAAGTCCAGAGTAGATTTAAGTCGACTGTTAAAGTCATTGAAAATAAGATCACAGGGGGCAGTTGAATTAATAGGAGGGATCTAATTAAAAGCGTCCAGAAAACCAGCGGCCACTTCAGGGGTTAGATGGCGTGTGTGTGTGTGTGTGTGTGTGTGTGTGTGCGTGCGTGTGTGCGTGCGTGCGTGCGTGCGTGTGTGTGTGTGTGTGTGTGTACACCAGAGAGAGATTTACATATGATTCGTGGACTTCCTGCAGCATAATAACCTGTAAATAGCAGTAAGCTGTAGCTTCTTGGCTTTCAGAGTCATTTGAAATTTGTTCTGATGGTTCAAACTATTAAGAGTTACGGAAATGCAACAAAAAAAATAATAAAACGCACTGTGGACGGAATCTTAATTTATTGCTGCAATTTCAGGCAGTAAATGACATATCTTAAGTGACAGTTTTTCTTTGTCACTGTTTTTATCATGGCTTCAGTTAAAGCGTGTTTTTTTTCTGCATGTGATAGTTATTGGGGGGAAATATGAGCCTAATACAAACTATTTCTTTCAAGATTAGATCATTTATTTTTCTAATTTCAGCTGAATTCTCTTTTAAACATTTATAACAAGATGAAATATTTAGGGTTATTCTTATTCATTTATTCCTTCAAGTTACTACAGTTTATACTACAACAGTGAACCACGGCCTATTTTTGCAAACACTTAGTGGCGGCGAAGTAGCATTGTTGGCGTGGGCTTCTCCTCAAACGTTAACATAACGTTCTCCTTTGGCTGGTAATCCATGTCAGCTTCCACTCGCCATATTACCAAGGGCTCACAATAAGCTTGCGCACCTGACACGCACCCTCCCCTTACTGGACCTGATTCAGAAAAAGCTTGGTTCAGCTTGGAGGGGCGCGGCCGGGCACCAAACCAGTGGTGCAACGAGGTCCTTGGTAGTAGAGTTCACGCTGAAAAGCTCTGTTTCAGCGTGGCATGGACTGACTCTCTCTTGAGCGTTTCCTGGTGAGCTGGTTTGGCTGAAGAATGAAGGAACCGTTTTCTGATCACCTGACCGACCGGTGAGTAACAGCTGTGTGTGTGTGTGTGTGATCACAGTGTGCGTGTAGAAGGTCTTGGGCTGTTGTTGCATGCCCTGACCCCTGCTGAGGTCCATATACCTGCAGAGAAAATAGATTTCTACTGTTCTCTTCTACTCCTCTCCCCATGTCTTTCATCCCTCCCCTGCTCTTCCTCATCTGTCTAATTCCATCATCTCTTTGTTTTCTGTTTTCCTGTTGACCCTTTCTCCCTTCCCTTCCAATGTATCTACGTTCTCCTTGACTCTGCCTTCCCCCTTCTGACTCTCTTTTCCCCTTCTGTTTTCGTTCTGTCCCATCTCCCTGACTGTTTAATTTTTAGACAATGTTTTTTCCAGTTAATCTCCTGAGACATTTTAATATTATTAATATATCAAACTTACAGAAACTGAAGAATTTTTCTAATTTATGCACATTATCCGGAATACCTTTGTGTGTGAAGACAACACAAACGGACCTTTATAAAGCAGATAGTATGGGAGTTATGGTGCATGTATATCATAGTCTGGTTTCATACAGGACTCAGCACACCCAGGCCCTGCCCTCACCTGCACACAACTAAGAGGACAGTTTGCACATTTTAATTCTTTTGACTTTCCATATGTCTAACACTCACTCTCTGCAGCTGAAGTCCAAAGGGGATGATTTGAAACAGGCTGCATGATGTCACAGCTGGTAGTTCTGTAGTCTCACTAGAAGGATGTTGAGGGTTCAACACCCAGCTAGGACCTTTCTGCATGTGTGGGTTTACTCTGGGTACTCTGAATACCAATAACATGCTTGGTGGCTCTAAATTATCACTAGGTGAGAGTGTGTCAAATAGCTGTCTGTCCCTATGTATCTATGTCTGTCTCTATGTCGGTCTCTATATGTGGTCGAGTGATGGTCTGCAGATGGACCCCGCCTCTCGCCTAATGACCATAAACGCTAGCTCCCAGTGACCCTGAACAAGGACCAGCAGGTAAAAAAAAAAAACAAATAAACAAATTATTAGAAACAAACTAACTGGCTTTTGGTTAGGAAAAGAAGGCAGGTGGTGTAAAAACATGCTAAATATTTAATTTTATATGAACATTGTAGCGTGATCAATATACACTCTGACCTCTGACCTACGTGATCATCTAAAATAATAATCCATCTTCTTCCCAATAACTCGGATTATAATGACTCTTTTATGATGTTTTAACCTGAATCAACATTCCTCCAAGGTCACGGTCGTATCGGAAGAAGCCACCGGACTTTAAATAATAATAATAATAAAGACTCTTGGTGTCTCTTCCTAAAATGACACCTTAATCTGTTACAGAAATGTCTTAAATGATTAATGCACTTTCTCTTACAGCATTGTGAATGTTTGATCCAGCTTCAGTATTATTGTTACTTTGCTAAAAGGTTAAATCAGTATTATTACTTATTTCCACCTTGCTAAGGATAAATAAGTAAAACTTCCACACTCCTCACACGGAGGTGACGTAGGACTTTAGAGCCTGAGTCACGTGTCTTGTTTAGAGTCTCCTGATTGGCCCACGTTTCACTGACAGCTCTCAGCTGTCTGCTCCGCACGGAAGAATCCAGTTCTCCGCCAGCCTCGGAGGAGACGACATAGCCCGCTGTCACTCGCTACACAGTGGGTTATTGATGCCGACTGTCCCGGTAACGGGTCAAGCCCCGTAGCAGTCGAAGAAGCTTCTTACCCCTGAGAGCAGGAAACATCCACCTGCCTCTCTATTCCAACCAGAATGGGTAAGACAGCCAGCTATCAACCAACCAGCCATGGGCCCCACTGATCTCCGCATCCACGGACGCTCTCCGCCGCCCGGGCGGGTCGATCGACCTGTCAGGGCTCCCAGATCAACCGAGGGGGAATCTCCGCTTCCTCGTCAAACTCCACCAGCCGGACGTGATCCAGGAGCGAGGTTCAGTAACGACCCATGACCTGGTAAAGCAGGCTACTTTGATAAAGCTAACCCTATACCACTAGGCTGCTCATCAAGGTAACCTCTCCACCTTCTCCCTGATAACTAAACCCTTAAGCTAACTCCCTAGTCTTCACCGCGAGACTCAGGTTCTAAACTCAGAAGACCAATTTAGAACATCTACCATTTAGTGAATGCTAACCAACTTGCTACCTCAAATGCTAATCTGTTTACAAATGTTCGTCAGCTTTTATAATAAATATTGAATATATTTATTCCTGACCTGTCCAGGGTGTCCCCCGCCTCTCGCCCCTTGACCGCTGGAGATAGGCACCAGCTGCCCCGCGACCCTCTGTGGAGGAATAAGCGGCTACAGAAAATGGATGGATGGATGGATATTTATTCCTGACTCAGCTTCCATTCGTCAAATAACAGGTACATAAATGCTCCCTGCAACTAAATAGAATCTAGAATAATCCTGCTTTTATCACAAACAGTTGTTCAAATCCAGGTCTCCAGAGCACACAGACTCTCGTTTAAATCCTCGGTAGCTGTGATAGATAAAGCGGAAGGTGAGTAATAAAACATAGCTTTTATACACACTACAAGGTTTAACTACATAGTGTACAACACTACAACATGTATGGTAACAATTTAGGTGATTAAAGGGATTCTCCACCAGTAAGTTATTTTTTGTCTATTGTCATATTCCTCAGAGTTAGATATGTGGGCAAAAACAATTTGTAAACAGCCCAGCCGTTTTCCTGATCCGGCAGGCGGATATTCATGCTCCTTTAGCATTAGCTTAGTGTAAAACACTGTAAATGAATGGTACCTACTAGCATGCTATTAGCTAGCTAAAGTTTAGTGGTTAACAAAAATAGCAAAATTTTTCCTCAGAACAGTGAGTAGACAGTTTTAGTACAACTGCACAAATTGCAAATACTTAATTGTGTGTCCAGCTTGTTCTCAAACAATGTAGCACGGAGATAGTGTGGATGTGGAGATACAGCTGGACCTGAACCGGTGCTCCTAGTATTCACTACAGTTTGATGGAAAAAACTCAAGCAAGGATATAGAATATTCAATGGCCCAAATCGTATGTACTTGATTTATCATTTTTGCACTTAGATAAACTTAAATATGCATTTATATAATTGATAGCACAATACCCACTCCCAGGTTGGAGACCCCTGACCTTTTGTTCTCTGTGAGCTACTTTTACACACAAAAAGTACAACAACATTTTTTTTATCTAGACCCCTAGATGCATGATGTCACGCGCCCAAGCTCCTGCCCCCCAACTTTTGGCTGGGGGGCAAGAAGACTGCACAGACCCACTGAACACTGTTGTTATCATCAGTCAGTTGTCAATAAATTGAGCTAAAAAGTGGCAAAATGTTCTGTCCCCACTATGTTCATTGAACTCCACTGGCTACCTTTGGCAGCCCGCATCAAATTCAACACTAGCATTCAAAGTGCTGAAAGAAACGGCTCCCATCTACTTGCTAAGGCTTACATCATGGCTCGGTCACTTTGGTCTTCAAAGGACTGTCAGCTAGCAGTGACTACACCACGCTGGGGACAGTCCAGACTCTTCTCATATGTCGTTCTACGATCTTCAGAGAACATCTTCTAGACTAGCTCCATACCGTCCCCTACTCCTCTGTCCTCTCTTCATGCACTTCACTGTATCCTGTGTTCGTTTTTCCCTCACGGTCACTTTAGAGCAGGGATGTCATTCATACGGCCCACAGGCCAAAACCGGCCCGCTAGGGGGTTCAATCCGGCCTGCTGGATGAGTTTTGAAACTAAAAAAAATTAGGGCTGGGACTTAATTATGATTAATTAATTATGAAAGAAATAATGCAATTAACGCAACTTGCATTTGAAGCAAGGCTGAGCGCTTGTCAGCATAATTTCCTGCTGTCCAGATGCTCAAATCAGACCTTTGATGCACGCAGCCCGTGCCAAGGTCCTCCTTTGGAGGATCCAGCCCGCCCCACTCGCTTCAGATGTTATCAGTCCAGACGCTTCACCTGCCTACGCAGTCGCCGAAAAACTCAGCCCTCCGCTCTGTCCTTTCACCACAAAAACCGAAAAGGATTGGCGGTGAAACTGCACGTCTCTAGCCTTATAAGTTTATTCCAGCCAGTGGAAATGGCGGGTCGCATCCAAAGTGCGTTTGTTGGATGACAGCTGAGCCAAGCTGAAGAGCCGCAGCGCGCCACCGAACTTGCGTCCTCCTCGCGCTGCGCCTGTCAACTTGGCCAGTGATGAATCCTCCACATCTAGTCACAGGAATGTGAGGCCAGGGCTTCCGATCGCGTTACGCACAGAGATCAGTGGCCAAGCTGGGGCGTTTGCGTTCTGTGTGTCCTAGTCTGCGCCTTTGGCTCGTTTCTGGCTCAACACTTGACACGCACACCAGCTACAGCATCACTGCGCTGAGCTGAAGCTGATAGATCAGTACCGTCCTGACACTGAAGAACAAAGACCTGAATGGGTTTGGATCCAGATCTGGGTTTTCCCTCAGACCTGATCTAAATGAAAGCATGGTGAAACTGATGGAGTCCAGTCAGCATCACCTTAATTTACTGCTTTTATACAGTTTTAGATGAAACACTGAGTTCCTCAAACCCAGACCCAGACCCTATTTGAAAAGATAAACCAGTACCAAACCCACACTGGTCTATAAACAATAGAGACCCTCATTGAAAATGAGGCAGAGCCTCCAGACCAGACCGTGGGTCAGTTTGAACACTGCAAAAAATGATTCTCTCCTCCAGGGTGTTTCCACATGTTGGAAATCCTTTAATATTAATATTTTAAGACAATAAAAGTTTTGTGTACTTCTGCACAATTGTCTTAAAGCCGCACTCTGGATTATTTCAGCAAGAGAGCAGTTTTTAAATCTAACGTCCAAAGGCTCCTCCTCAAAACATCTCGACACGTGCGTGCACACGGCGCATATACTTCGGGCATAAACTGTACAGCTCAATGTGTAGGGTTTAATCACTCACAGTTCACAATCTTATTCCAACAATACTACGAGGGTCTGATGAGCCCTCTCTGTCCCTGCTGCTTCTGATATTAGCTCTGTTAGCAGCGAGCTGCTGCTGGACTCTGAAGCTGAACTTGACTCGGCCCTGGATGAACTTTCTGACCAAAATAAATGCGTAACCCTGTCAAGCCTTGCCATTCTGTGAGGTGAAAGGTTTAAAAATAAAAATAAATCTATCTTTAGCTGGAGAATGGGTAGGTTTATAGTAGAAATGAGCTGTGAGTCCTCAGTGAACAAGACGGTAAACAGAGAAACACACGGAGCATCCTGTACGACAGCGCCCCCTACTGGTACAGGTTTGGTCGATGTTGAGAGAACATGTTGAGAGAATGCAGAATTTTGAATTTCATTGGCTGAAAAATGTCGGCGGCAAGAAATAATGCAAAGGGGTCTCTAGGAGGAAGGAGGGTCTTCATCAGAATGACAGATGTTGTAGAACTCAACCCATAGATCATAGTTTAGACCTGAAATATCATTTAAAACATTTAGAAAACTTTGATACAGAGAAAAATGCTCCAGAGAGCCGCTTTAAGAAATATTTGTTTATCTTGTGTTTTGTAAAAGAGTTTTGAATAAATGTGAAGATTTTCAAATGTACTTGTAATTTTTCTTGCATGAAAACAAGGAGAAAAACATGCACTTGTTATTTATAGGTAATTATTTTAGGATTGTACTGGTCCGGCCCACTTGACATCTAATTTGTCTGCATGTGGCCCCTGAACTATAATGAGTTTGACACCCCTGCCTTAGAGACTAGTGTTCAACCATCTAAGTAGTTTGTTTAGCGTTAATGTCAGGGTTAGTTGTTTGTTAGCCTCAAAGTAAAATCTTGGTTACAATATCATTTGTAAGTCGCTTTGGATAAAAGTGTCTGCTAAATACATAAACATAAAACACAATGTATCAGCATGGTTCAAACACGTAGCGCTGTAGGCTGTACAGATAAATGAAAGAAGGACTGTAACATAATATTTTACAGGTTTCCAGCTGATAAAATCGCCAAAGTCAGAGAGTTCTAGTGGATAAACCACCACATTGTGGAGCCAAAGTCTCATGACAGAATAAAAAAGTTAAATATCTGCCACTCATGTCCAGACATGAACTAGTTATAGCCATCTAATGAATTGTATGCCTTTGTAACCAGGTTAAATGAGTTTATTTTGATATAATTACGCAAAATGTGTGCTGTAATCGGAGCGGGCAGCCATTGATATAATTCATTTTGTGTTTACTGAGCTTGTCAGGTAGGTCAAAAGTATAAAAATGATTTATTAATTTATTTATAAAGTCCGACTGCCCATTTGTCCTTGTGTTGTGGGAGAGGATTGGAGTCAGAGTCAGCAGCTCTAATAGTTGTTTTGTGTTTCGGTTTATGGAGCTCACCAGAATAAATGGAGAATCTGTTAATCTACAGAAACTACAGTAATGGTGTCACGGTAATCCTTCAACATTAACCTGCACAACGCAGAAGAGATCCGGTTACTCCTTCATTGCTTCAGCTGAGTGAATTTACACCAGACTGTAGTCCAGATGGCCCGGTTCTGAGGACTCCACAGCTGGCTAGCTCCACAGCTCGCTAGCTTATTCTAACAAAATCTAGATCTACTCATCACCTACAATTACGTCACCCCTCCATACCTCTCTGTTCTCCTAAATCACCATCACCCCTCCCGCTGTCTCAGACAACCGTTTCAAATCACTGGGACAGAGCTTATTCCATAGTCTCTCTCACCCTATGGAACTCGCTCTCACTCACATCAGAAATTCAAAAAAGTACAAAAAATTCACCTATTTAACCTCCGTTAATTTGTTTTACTTGTTTGTCCTATTTGTTTTGTTTACCGCTTCGTTTTCTTTATCTGTAAAGCATCTTGGAGTTGTTAAAAGCACTATATACAACTTGTGCATTATTAATTATTATCTGGAAGCTTTGTGCTGTCCAGGTCAATACTCTCTCAGACCATGACAGGATGTATATATGTGCTAGAAACCAGCCAACACTACCATGATCCTACAGTGGGAAGGGGTACTATTTTAGGCATGATGTTCCAACCTCATACCAGTTCTGTTTCGAGTTCTCAAGGATCAAGACACACAGGTTTTACTGGGTCCAACATCATGGATTTGCTGCCATTACACACCACCCATAATCCAACAGGCTGCTGCTACAGTGATAAAATCACAATGGTATGATGTTCTGCATAAACTACCCATGTTGTGAAGTTGACATCATGCTTGAGATGGAGCGAGGGATAGACCAGAGTTTCATTTTCAGTAGTAAGGGTGTTAATCTGGTCTGTCAGGGTAAATAAAGAGTGGAACCAAAAAGCAAAACTGTTACCTCACTGGTCCATCAATCTTCCAACTCTCATCTATGGTTTTGAGATTATGATCATAACCAAAAGAATGAGATGCATGTCAGCAGTGTGTCCAGTGGAGCTCCATCAACTGTGGGGAGCTAGAAGTAGGACTGCTGCTCCTCCTCATCAAGAAGGATCAGCTGAGGTGGTTTGGGCATCTGATTAGGATGCCTCCTGGAGGTTTTCCAGGCATGTACCACTGGGAGAGACTATGGCAAAGATCCAGAACTCACTATAGGGATTATATAAACCCTCTGGTCTGGAGAGAGCTGGAGAGTGTTGCTGGGGAGGGAAAAGTCTGGACTTCCTTATTTGAACTGTTGTCTTTTTTGTTTTAGACATAAATAATAAAACCTTTAAAGGAGACAATGTTTCAAACACTTTCATTTGTTTCAGTTTTTTTTTTCAAATCTCCACAACATTCAAATCAAGCACACACCTTCCCAGCTGTCCCTTCACCTGACATCAATCTGATGCTTTTTATTGTTCTTGATTAATTCAGTTCCATCAGACCTGGGAGCCATGAATCAGGATGAATCTTATTCTGAAGTGGTTTTAATGTCAATGGAGTGACTGTAAACCATAGGGATACTAAAAAAACATCCTGACAACAACAATAATATGAATCAGATCAGATAAACAGATCCCAGTCTGGTGTCCCAGTGACTATTTCAGCACACAGTGTCATATTTTAGATAAAACCTTCTAGTAACTTAATAGGATCCAGTTGGTGGCTCCCCACTAGGATAGGAGGTGATTTGCCTCCCTGTGTGTGTGTGTGTGTGTGTGTGTGTGTGTGTGTGTGTGTGTGTGTGTGTGTGTGTGCGCTCACTAATAAGAGTCCCTGAGACAATGACAGACACCAAGCCCTAATTAGGTTGTCATGCTGAGAGAGCGAGGGGAACGACAGAAAGAGAGGGAGACTGGAAGAGAGAGCTTATTACGGAGAATAGGTGTCAAGCTCTGGCAGGAAAAGGTGGGAGGAGAGCAGAAGAGCAGGGGGATGAGGGGGAGGATGACACGGATGAAGGAGAAGAGGTAACCGGGTGAGGACAGAGAGGAACAAAGAGAAGTAGATGAGAGATGGGAGGGGTTTAGTATTAGGGCCCAATCAACTGATCTGGTCTTTATCAGGTTCTAAAATTAATCTACACTAACCTCAAGTTTAGAAAAACACCAAACAGATTCACCATGTCATCAAACATTAAAGCTGTGTGAGGAACTGAGTCCAGCTGATGATCCATCATCCTGTAGGACCTCCTCTATCAGCAGAACTCTCGGTAAATTTCTGACTGTATTATCTCTCTCCTGGTTCTGGAGGAGTTCTGACCCAATCTGCTTTACAGCACTGCTTCAGTTCATTGAGGTTTGTAGGCATTTGCAGTGCTCGCGAAAACTTTTGTGCCACGCCTGCCAAACTGGCAGACGTGGGAGCGTCTCAGGCAGGACATTTTTGACTCACGTAGGACAATGTCCTCACATGCTGCAGATCTGTATCTATAGTGGGTATTATAGTGACCTGATTAATATAACACCTTCCCACCACCATTCAAGGCAGTCCAAAGCACTGAACACAGTCAAATACAGACAGTAAATACAATAATATAACAGAACAGTTCAAAGAAAAAAATAACAGGCCAAGTATGAAAATATCTTCAACGATTAGTCTAAAACTCAACAAAAATAACTGTCAGCAGTTTAAAGGACACTAAGAATGTGGTTAAAAGACAGGCAACAAGAGGCAATAAGCACCAAGTCCTATACTACATCAGACCACCATAATACTGAGTCAGTCTGACTCTAAAGACCCAGGATGCTGTTGGTCTAGTTTCACTCAGACCACCATAATACTGAGTCAGTCTGACTCTAAAGACCCAGGATGCTGCTGGTCTAGTTTCACTCAGACCACCATAATACTGAGTCAGTCTGACTCCAAAGACCCAGGATGCTGCTGGTCTAGTTTCACTCAGGAATCCTGTTCATCAATCAGGATCTGGTTATGACATTTTAATTATTGAGCAGTATTTTATTAAGCTGTTAATATTGTTTATGCTCTAAATTACTTTACAGTCAGGTATTCTTACTTTTTATTTAAATGTATTTATTTATTTATATTTACCTGTAACTTTGCTGCTGGTGCACCTGAATGCCCCCACTGAGGGATAATAAAGGATTTCTATTATATTCTGTTCTGTTCCTCTCCTTCATCCCACTGTTCTCTTCAGAGGCTGAAACCATAACAGCAGAATAATCCGTGGAGTTCTCAGATGATCATCCTGTTCTCGCTCCTTCATTCTTAAAACTTCTTTCTCTTGTAGTTTGGTTCCTCATCCTAAAGTAACCAGTTAACAGTTACTAGATCATATTGACTTTGTTCGGGGATCGATCAGCTGCACTTTCAGGTGAAACCTCATGAGCTGTTCTGTGTTTCATCAGGAACACGTCAGACAGTACCGATGTATTTTAATATTATCCGAGGGAACTGTGTGTGTCTGATCTTTAAATAATGATGGACAAGGAAGAACAGACTGAATAAAAACTAAATCGTGGTGGTTACAGTCGTTTAGGAGAAGACAGAGGCCGACGCAGATCTCACGTCTAGTTCTGAATCTGAACGCTGCAACATCACAGGGTCTAGTCCACCTAGAAGCTCCAGAGGAGAATAAAACACTCAGAACCTCCTAATTGATCGGAGGCAACGAGGTCTGCAGAAATACTTTGACATTTCTCATCAGCACGCGAGCAAATGCGCGTGAATGACAGGTGCATGTGCGCAAAGAAGCGCACGCGAGCGAGAGGCGCGCACGCCGAGAGCAAGAGAACGACAGAGAGAGAAAAGGAGAGAGAGAGCAAGAGAGATAGAACTGTAGAAGCAGCACGCCGGACAAAGTGTCCGACAATTTTCAGTTTTACATCGGACAGTTTTAAATTACGCCGGTAATGTCCGATGTGTTTTCGCAAACACTGCATTTGCTTCTGCTCAGTTCTCCAAACACAGCATCTCAGTGAGCTTCAGGTCTGGACTCTGAACTGTTGTAGAACCTTTTCTTTACCAGTCGTTCACTGTAGATCTGCTGCTGCTGCCATTTTTTTATAGAGAAAAGGTTTTCTCCTGCAACACTAACTGTCCTTTCATGACCTTTGACCTATAACCTGCTAGCAGGCCTGTAGAGGTTGAGATAAAGTTCTCAGGTTTGTGGGGACTGACATTGGGGTGACTGTGTTAGGACGTCCACTCATGTGAAGACTGGTAACCCCTTAGAGGTCAGGTGACACATCTGATCAACTCATTGAAGTTCTGATTTGATGCCTAAAAATGAAAATTTTACAAACATTTTTTACAATGTAAAAGAAGTTAGAAAAATTAACTAAAATAAAGAAATTATTTAACATTTATGAAAGAAAAAGGTAAACAAAAAAGAAACATTTACTAAAATTAAATACCTTTAGAACATGGCCATTATATTATGTCCTGATTAGGGACACACTGATTCCACATTTGTCAAACCAAGTATGAGTACCTACATACCAAGTATTGATAGGAGAATTAATATCATGTTTCACTTCTTAAAATTAACTTAATAAAATTTACTTTTCTGAACATAATTACCAGTTGGCCTTAAAGCTACACTCGGCAGGTTGGTAAACGAGCTAGGTCTCGCTAGCTATTTTACAGAAACACGTCTCAGAGCTCTCACCCCTCCCATCAGGTATAATCGGTAAGCCAGCCTTTCTACGGACATGGGACCATGCATTGCCACGGTTACAATAGATACCAGAACTCCAGCCGTAGAAGTGTCCCCCAGGTTTTTCCTCTTTCTACGTCGAAACATTTTTAGTTTTCTGTTAGCTGAAAATGTGTTTTTTTGGGGGGACTCTGGTATTTTTTCCTAAAAAGGAAGAGCTAACCGTTTCTGTCCTTTTCTCACTTCCGGGATGTTCTACTGCAAAATGTGCCCGGGCGGATTAATGGCGGATCCAAGCAGTGCGGAAGTGCGGCAGACAGACAGCCGGATTGTCCAATCTGAAGTTTTTAGAGAACTGCGGGACAACCCCTTTATTGATTTCTTTCGGGGTTTTTTAAATCTCCACAATATATTTATAACTATACTATATTAGAACGTTGTTAAGAGGCATAAAAAAAACGTTAAAAGCTACATGGTTTACCAACCTGCAGAGTGTAGCTTTAATGTCGTCACCTTTATTCACCTGGAACTACCTCTCTGCTGACATAGCTCCTCTTCTACCAGCTTAAAGTCACGCTGCTGTCAGGTGGTGTGTTCAAATCGCTACATACGACGGCGACAGCTTCTTCTTCTTCTGTGACTTGCAATCATGTTATGGTGCATTACAGCTAATTAGTAGGTTAAAACGTTTATGCACAAACTATCCCTGTCAGGGAAAAGAGGCTTCCATCACAGTGGTATCAGGTCCTGTAGTATCAGAGCACTTTTATGAGTTCAAGTACATCGGACCTATACCTGATGCTGTTATTTGCATTGATGCATCCCTAGTCATCTTAGGTACAACTATAGCACTAAAAGAGGATGAATATGTTTTTACCATCTGTATAATTTAGGAAAAAATCGCATGATGTAGTGAGCCGATATATTTTTCTGAATGCATTTTTCAGCATTATAAAATAACTTTTTTAAATTAAAGTGAAGCAAAGGCACACCATCCACCTGCAGGTAAACAAGGAGGAAAGCTTTGTTCTGGGCTACAAAGCCAACTGGTGCACATAAAGTGGAAACACTCTACTTTCAAATGCATTCAGACACAAACACAAGTCCCAGAGTAACACACTGTAGTCATGCCAGACTCTAAAGTCCTGCCAACATCCATATTGTGAATGAACAATTTCCTAAACTGGCAACTTTTCACACAAAGGGCAGATTAAACGCATATGTAACACCTTTCTAACGCATATTTCTACTTGTTCCAGAAGGCTTAACCAATCAAACTTAGTTGTTATAGAATAAATCAAGAAACAGCATATTTGTATGAGTTGAAAAGCACAAATATATACAACTTTTGTTTTAAAAAATGTTATTGCTTCACTTATATGACATAAAACTCTATATTCGTTTTGCTCAAAAACTAAAAATAGTTCCTCCCTTTGAAAAGCTGACTGAGGTCAGAGTTCATACAAAAGTACATATTTTTTTCACAAACTGGTGAAAGCCATACCATGCTTGTTTAGCCTCTTAAAGCAAATGTGCTTGGACTGGATCTGAAAGTTCAAAACAAAATGTGTTTTGTTGGGTGTACTTTGACCCAGCTCCCATCTGGAAACAGCAGCGATTTCATGTGATACTCAACGTGTTAGCAGCAGAGCATCTATGTGACCCAGAAATAACCCTGAGAGTCTTCCTTAGAGAGTCTGAGTTGTAGCGCCAGCATTTTACTCCAGGGGTATAGAGCCAAGTTCCTGGTCAGAATGAATTTAGAGCTGTGCAGATACAATACCTTAAAACACAAGTGTAGAATCCGTTATCCTCCAACTCAGCGGATCGGAACCAGATGGAGTCGTCTTCTTTACTCAGCCTGTGACCGGAGAAAATGATGGGCTCCTAAAAGACACATCAGAGATGAATATAAAGACTAAACATCATATTTAGACCCTATGTACAAAACTAAAGTTAATACACTGTCAACAAAAAGGCTCTCGTTACACTTGGAGTTTATGAAAAGACTGCATGAGCATTTATAGAAATAGACATGTTTAAAGGGAAATACATCTAAGAAAAACTAATGCAAAAAACCAAATGAACAAAACAAAATACCAATACTTAACACTTTGATGCCCAAAAGCACAATTTTGTGTTTTTGCATTTTTTACCATACTGTAATGCATATTCTTGAAAATGAATGCCAGATTGTGCATTTCTTTGTGTTAATTATCAATTTTTTTCATATTTTTGTTTTAGTAGCTTCTTGTAAACAATGTAATCTTAAACACTAACTTTAATGTCCCGACGCACAAAAATGTTTCCATTAAACCCATTCATATCACAATGTTTGATCCTTCTCAAATGAAAAGTAGCAAACATCATCTCATTTCTCCACTTCATTTGAGGCCTGGCATTAGAGATCAACATTGTAGTAGAATATTAGCTTTGAGAAAAACCAACTGTTTCAGCTTTGAGGGATCCTGCTTCCTGCTATCACTCCTGTCCTCACCGTTCCTCCTCTTTTCCTCCTCTTGCTGAGTTTGAACCAGAACCTGTCTATGTCCCTGCTCCTCCCCCCTCCCCGCTACAGACAGGCACACAGACGCTAAGGCAGAGCGCACCTTGGAGCTGACCAATTACATGCGAGTTAAACACACACACACACACACACACACACACACACACACACACACACACACACACACACACACACACACACACACACACACACACACACACACACACACACACACACAGAGAAAGAGAGATACAGAGAAAGGGAGAGGGAGAAAAAACTACTGGTACACTGATTCAGCTTCTCCAGGATTAGCAGGATGACTGCTAATATCGCAGCAAAAATATGTTACCAACTTACCTAACCAAGGTTTTAAATCCGTGTATGGTTCGTTCTTTGGTTTTTCCGTTTCAAAATAAAATAAAAAAAATAACAATAAACCGCATAGTGTTTTGGCTTTTACCTTACCTTTTTTAACCTAAAATGCAAAATCTGGTAGGCTAATTGTTTGAATTTGTAGCAACACCGGGAGTCGTGAAGATGGCAAAACCCACGCTGAAATCTGCAATGCTTTGCAATTATCTTGCCCATGGAGCTCCACATCAATGAGTGTCAGAAGGTTCTGCATGGAGAACAATTTGAGAAGACGCAACTCTAATGTGATGCGTCAACTCCCTCTGAATAACACAAACATGTCATGTCTTCGTTGTTTTCTAAGTGCATGTGCGTGGTGCTGACTGCAGAGTTTGAAAAGAAGTCAAGTTGCCACGAGTTCTGACTGTATGATTTCCGGTTCTGCCGAAGGAACGAAACTTTTTTTGTTTTAACCTGCAAATTACAAAAAATAAGGCTTTTTTCTTTTGTCAATTTTTTGTTTTTCAAATTTTGTTTTAAAACAAACAAATAAGAAAACAAAATGATTATTAGGTTTTTCTGATTTTATTTTGAAATGGAAAAACCAAAGAACGAACCATACATGAATCCGTGTACTCTTCGTTCTTTCAATTTTCAATTAAAACCAAAAATTGAAAAAGGAATTTTTTCTTTCACGGATTTCAGTACACGGATTTACATGAATCCGTGTACTCTTCGTTCTTTCCATTTTCAATTAAAACCAAATATCGAAAAAGGAATTTTTTTTTTTCATATTTTGTTATTTGTTTTTGAAACGGATACAAAACGCCAAAAAAGGTCTTGTTTATCATATTTTAATCCTAGTCGAAGATCAAAAAAACGAAATGGAAAAACGGGCTGTAAGGAAGAATTCGATTTTCATATTTCATTGCTCCGGTTTGCGAGTCTGGTAAAGTTTAAGAAATTGGCAGATTCGAAGTTTGCCGTTCAAAAGCTTCTGATCAGATGGGTGTAATAACAAATACTGCACCTCATTAGAATCGTAGGAAGGTGGTCTACAAGCTACAACCTCGTTTTTATAAAACCATCCCTCCTCCGCTGCAGTTTTACATTTTGATCGCTGGTCCAGTCAGCTGAAGGCTGCTGAGCGGGCAGGGACCGTCTACAAATTACCACTCTGTTGACAGCTCTTATGTAAAAATTAAATAACTACACTCTTCTACACTGTACTTTCACCAAACTTATACATAGTGTCAATAGACATCTTCTCTTCAGATTGCATTCTAAAAATATAATTTTGGGGGATTTTTGTTTATATTTTGTTAATATTTTTTATTATATTTACTAGGAACTCTAAACCTGTACACTGTAATCACCATATTATTTACTCTACATACTAGAAGTCACCAAAATCACACAGATGATCACAGTACATATATACTACAAGTCTCAGTTTCTGGAAATGTGTTTTTTAATGATTTTTGGTGAAATATTATTATTTTTTCAATAACTCCACCACTGTACACTCTGCTGACACCAAACTCACAGAGATGATCACAGGACATCTCCTCTCTATACTACAAGTCTTAGTTCTGTTGAAAAACAATCAGCTGATTTGTCTACCTGGATGAGTCTACCTGATTAACTGCAGCTGTCTGTTGTTTCTACATGAGCTGAGAGTACCTGTGAATCACCTTCCTCCTGAATCCCTGAGATGTTGTAGATGTTGTTAGGAACTATTGTCCTTGAACGGTTCTCTTTTTTTTATGCAGGAATGTGTAAATTAGATCAAAGCTTTGGAATCAGGTTCAGAGAAAAATGGTCGTACTGGAAAAGTGCAACCTAAGGCATTCCCTTGTTTAGTCTAGGTCTTTTATGTTTGACGTAGATCCTCTCTACAACCATCTACCTTCTCTGTCCATAATGTGGACATTGTCATTTTCAAAGGTCTGTCCTTGTCCTTGAGATGTAAATGGACTGCTGAGTCATAACCTGAAAAGGTGGCTCTACTGTGTTGTGCCATGTACTTGTGTAATTGTTGGTTTTTATTCCGATGTAAGAGTCTGGCCAGTCCTTACTGTAAAGGACTGCATAAACAAAGAAGCCAAGCTTCTTTTTGGTTGTATGGTTCAGTTTAGATTAACCAGTTTCTGTCTGAGTGTGTTGTTGCGTTTGAAGTTGACTGTCAACTTAATTTTAATATGACAAAACTAAGACTTGTAGTATTGAGAGTAGATGTCCTGTGATCATCTCTGTGAGTTTGGTGTCAGCAGAGTGTACAGTGGTGGAGTTATTGAAAAAATAATAAACAATATTTCACCAAAAATCATTAAAAAACACATTTCCAGAAGCTGAGACTTGTAGTATATATGTACTGTGATCATCTGTGTGATTTTGGTGACTTCTAGTACGTAGAGTAAATAATATGGTGATTACAGTGTACAGGTTTAGAGTTCCTAGTAAATATAATAAAAAATATTAACAAAATATAAACAAAAATCCCCCAAAATTATATTTTTAGAATGCAATCTGAAGAGAAGATGTCTATTGACACTATGTATAAGTTTGGTGAAAGTACAGTGTAGAAGAGTGTAGTTATTTAATTTTTACATAAGAGCTGTCAACAGAGTGGTAATTTGTAGACGGTCCCTGCCCGCTCAGCAGCCTTCAGCTGACTGGACCAGAGATCAAACATGTAAAACTGCAGCGGAGGAGGGATGGTTTTATAAAAACCAGGTTGTAGCTTGTAGACCACCTTCCTACGATTCTAATGAGGTCCAGTATTTGTTATTACACCCATTTGATCGGAAGCTATTTAACGGCAAACTTCGAATCTGCCAATTTCTTGAACTTGACCGGACTCGCAAACCGGAGCAATGAAATATGAAAATCGAATTCTTTCTTACAGCCCGTTTTTCCATTTCGTTTTTTTGATCTTCGACTAGGATTAAAATATGAAAAACAAGACCTTTTTTGGCGTTTTGTATCCGTTTCAAAAACAAATAACAAAATATGAAAGAAAAAATTCCTTTTTCGATTTTTATTTTTAATTGAAAATGGAAAGAACGAAGAGTACACGGATTTACATGGATAGTTCCGCATTTTTCATTAGTTTGTATTTTATTTTAGTTTTTGTTTCAAATTTTTTATTCTAGTTAGTTTTACTGTAATTTGTTTTTACTGATTGTTTGCAAGTTTTAGTTAGTTTTTATTTTTTTAGTTTCAGTATTAGTTTTAGTCTTTTGTAATATGACTTCCATATCAGGGACAAGACGGATACACAGTGAAATAACAAAATCACAGAAAATCATAAATGTATTATTTTGAACAGGTGAGCTACCATACATTCCAGGTCAGTATCAAAGGAATATGGCAAAGTAACAAAAAAATTATTCAATGGCGTAGATTTGCTCTTGACATTGGTGGGGACCAGGATGAGACGAGCGCCGGGTTTTGGGGGTTTGAGCGCATGCAGAGACAGGAAATATTTAAAGTGCAGATTTGGCTCAGTACACATAAACCTGTTCTGACCCTGTCAGTTTGACCCAGAATCAGACCTCCTTGGGTATCAGCCAAGGACCCCTTGGTCCTGGTTCTGGGTCCCGGTAGCTGGTTCCAGAAGCATTTTAGAGGGGTTTCAACCAAGATAGTCCCAGACCCATACCTCCTCCGTGAGTAACAGCCCCAGGTTGCCCCGTTCCTGGTCCTGGTTTTGGCATCCAAGAGCATTGTCAAGGGGAATTTTGCATAAATGAGGCCAGAACCAGACTTCTTTTCTGGGTAACAGCTGGGTCGGCCCAGTTCTGGTCCTGGGTCCATAGTGGGCTCCAGGAGCATTTTAGAGAGGTTTTGACCAGGATAAAGACCCAGAACCAGTCCACCGTGGGTAACAGCCTAAGGTCCCCGTTAAGTTTAAATCCTCAAGTTTAGTGTTTTCTATCATTGAGGAAAAAGTCAGACATCTTCTGCTGACGTCTGCCCTGCAGGGCTCTGATTGAAAATGCCTTTCAAAGTTGTGGCTAAGACTTAATAAAACAGCCTCCTGATGATAAAATATGCAAAGAAATGCCACCACAAGTTATTTACACCACAACGCGCTTAAAACAGGATCGCACATAATATACATCACCGTCTGTTGTTGGTCACAGTGCATTTATGCAGAAAAACTGGTGTTTCCATTTTTTTTACGGATGTATTTTGCTTTCTCTGACTTGGTGGACACAGGTCCGTCTGCAGAACGTTTTATTACTGGAGATGCAGCGCTATGTCTGCAGCCTTGGATAGAATTATTGGTGGGGATATTTCAGTGATTTCTGGATACTGGTGGAGACACAATCACCTCCATCCATGCCAAATCTACACCCATGAATTAATTACCATAATTGTACCTGAGCCACTCATAATATGATCTCTGCTTTGCCTGAGTTTACCTTCTGATCCGGAGGCAGAGGAGGGAGCTCCTTTGCCTTTGTGAAAGGCGCTATATAAATAAATTTTACTTACTTACTTGGCCTTCTCGATGTAAGCTAGGTTAGCCGTGTTCTGAGAGCTTCTCAAGTTCACTTTCAGGTCTGCGGGGTTTTACCCTCAAGAAATGTTCTACATATTTGATCTCGTTCTACTACAAGACACTTGCTTTTATCTAAAACACAGTTATATTCAAAGTAATCCTAAAATGGTCTCTGACATGAAGCTCGATGTTGACAGATGAGATGATCCATCTGCTGTGGCACGCGCACCGCAAAAAAAAAAAAAAAAAACTGCCGGAAAGACATAAAAAAAACTAAAACTAAGCTGATTTTCTCTATAAATTCAGTTAGTTTAAGTTAGTTTTGTTAATGCTCATTACAGTTTTAGTTAGTTTCAGTTATTTTTCTAATTTAAATTTTAGTTTTTATTTCAGTTAACAAAAATGTTTTTTAATTCTACTTTTTGTTATTTTGTTAGTTTTAGTTAATTATAATAACCCTGTACCCAACAGATGTTCCTAAATGCTTTGTCCTCCTCGGTGCAAAAAAACCCCAACCCATTCCTATAGGAAAATTTAATAATCAACTCATACCCGACCTGGTCTCAAACCCAGGTCTCCCGCATCAGAGGTGTTGTCTTAGATCACTATACTATGGCTCAGTTGTTTGGAATTTGTTCCATTTTTGTACATGAATATTAGTGTCAGGTAACTTGAGTCAAGATCGCGATAAATCTGCATTGCATAAGACATTCTGGGTCAATTCACTTTAAGAATATTATTGCATGTAAATTTAAATAAAATAATATTTTTTTACTAGCCAATGGGGCTCCCAGACCACACGAAGCCCCTAGGCTCTAGCTAGCCATTAGCCTGGCAAGCCAGCCTATAAATGTGGATAGTGGATATGTGGAAAGTCTGCAGAGCAAAACTGACGGTCTAGTTTACTAGGTTATCAAGCCATATCTAGCCTGTGCATTATCCGGGCCTGTCTGTGGGGTGGGCGAGCCAAGATGGGCCAGACGTATGAAAATTCACGTCATGACGTCAAATCCTAGCGTTTCAGCCTGAAAATATTTTGAGAGGAAATCGCTGGAGATCCATGCAGAAGACTGTTTTCGTGTTCAGCCTGCATGAAAAGCTCAGAGTGACCAATAATATTCAGAAAAAACATGCAACGTTTTTCAGTAAACCACACCTTTAACTGTTGATGCAGAAAAAACAGCTCACTATAGCACAATGGTTTCCAAAGCTGGGGTCGGGACCATACTGTGGGTCCTTAAACAACAAATAGAGGTCTTGGGATGTCTTCTTTTCTAGAACTAAAAGTGAATTTAAAATCCCTGATAATGCCATACCATAAAGCAGGAATCAGCAACTGGCGGATCGCGGGCCAAATCAGGCCCACGACCTATGTGTGTCCGGCCCCCCACGTGTTTCCCGACTGTTTATTTATCTGAACCATGTGTTTCCCTGACTTAAATCGGCCCACAACCACAACCATGTGTTTTCTGTTTATTTATCTGATTCATGTGTTTCCCGGAGTTTGTGTTTATTTCTGACTAATTGTGCATGTGGTCATGCCCGGTCCGTTATCAGTAACATTTAAACACATAATGAAAATTTGGTCTGGGCTGGGGATCAAACCCAGACCCTCTTACTCTGAGGTCAGTGTCACTAACCACTAGACTACAGTGTCTGATAAGAAACTGCTGAAGTTATAATGGTTATAACCTTTCTTTTTCAGCATTTCAAGGCTGACACATTGAGAAGAAGACTGAGTTACATTTATATTTCAAACAGTTTAAACATCATCAGCTCTCTGCCTTTTAAGTCAGGCTCTATGTGTCTCATTACTTTAAGCACCCACACCCCTCCCCGCGTGCAACTCCTTGGCCCTCCAAGGTTTTTAGTTGATGACCCCTGCCATAAAGGTTACAAACGACATGGTAAAATAGCTGTAGTATGTTTGTGTCGTCATTGTGTCTTTGTTTATTAGTATATTATCAGTGTTTGCATCATTTTTCTATTGATGGTTTGGGTCACGGGTCTCTGCCACTGTTATTTTGTGGGTCAGAGGCCAAAATGTTTGGGAACCACTGCTGTAGGAGATACAGTAAATAACTGACAGAAGTGAGCTGAGAAAACAAAAATAGAAAATGGCTCGATTTTACTGGCTGCTAATTCAGGGAGAAAACGTGCCAACATTGTGCCTGAAATTTTAGTTGATTATTCTGGAAAGCATTTTTATGGTCCATACCATTCTTGGAGGTGTTGTTGGAGTATATCAGAATAAATTAAATGAGGCTGTTTCACTGGAGCATAAGGATTATAGCTTTGAGTTAGTTCTGGTACATTACACAACACCATAGCCTAAAGCAGTGTCCCTACAAGCTGCAGCAAAGCGTGGAGTACAGGTCATCTCCTGGGTCAAAGTCCATAAACAGAATTTGACCAACCAGGAATCATTTTATGACCTTTACAAGTTATTTTGGTTATTTAGGCCAGTGGATCTAATTTCAAATAGACACGTGGTGGAAAAGATGACTAAGACTGTTTTGTAAGACTAGAGGGAACAATGAGCTATTTTGTCAGTTTTGGGCGATATACATTTGAATGCTAGGACTTTATTATGGTCTGGTTATTATGTGATAAGATTTTCCAACCAATCTTACCTCTGCATCTCCTTTGTTCTTGTACCAGATGAGGCGCAGCTTGGCGTTGGTAGCCATGGTATAGTTGGTGCGTATGTAGCTGTAGAACAAGGCACATTTGACCCGAACGGGCTCACCAGCCAGAACATGGTACTCCTTCAAGTCCACCGACCAGTCTATGCATCCATCCACTGAAAGAAGAAAGAGACACACGGGGGGTTTAGCACTGATGTGCTCAGTTTTACAACTTTAGGCTCACAGTGAAACTGATGAGTCACCAAAAACACTTGCATGATACTGTAAGAAAAAAGATAAGAAAGCAGTGTATGGAAAAAATAATTGATGGAGGAAAAGCAGAGAATGGATGTGACAAGTGACAGGCAGATAGTTTTATCTGGTTTCATGGCGATATTATTCTTCAATCCTGAGGCAATAAAACATGAAAAAAAGATGTGCTTGTATACATTTTGTGTTTTGTTGAAGGGCTGCCAATAAAGCAAGGAGCTAAAATAATTATACAGAAAGACACATTTCTATTCTATATAGTGTTTATGTTGAAGGGAAATAAACAATAAAACGATCACAAAGAGGAAGAAACATTTCAGGTAAAACTGGAGAAAAAGAGGAGAGAGTGACTAATGGAATGAGGCCAAATTAAACAAAAGAGAAGAAGAGAGGAACGTGTGCTGCAGCAGTTGTGGGTGAGACCAGGTCAACCAGAACGAACAGAAAACAAGTTGTAGATGAAAGACAAGAAGCAGCTGCTGAGATATAAAGGTCAATATCCA
This sequence comes from Callopanchax toddi, assembly GCA_006937965.1. Taxonomy (NCBI): domain Eukaryota; kingdom Metazoa; phylum Chordata; class Actinopteri; order Cyprinodontiformes; family Nothobranchiidae; genus Callopanchax; species Callopanchax toddi. Next base: position 363,563 of record SSNR01000326.1, read on the forward strand.
AAATGACAAGCAGCTTTCCCAAATGGATTTTTCCCATTCCTCATCCCCGTTCACCCATTCACCCTCCTCCAGGCACTTGTTTCTTTTTTATTTTTCTTTTCTTTTAATTTTCTTAAGGCTACTTTTCACCTGATGGTCTGTGAGTCAGACAGATGTAACTTCAACAATCACCCCCTCAGGCTCCCATCACCAGGTCCTACCTTTAAATTACAGACTCTAGTCTACAAAAACAGAACGTCACAATCTGTCACTGATGTTTAAATAGTTTTTCATCTTTATCGTTCGACTCTAATAAAGTCCACAACATGTCTGGTAACTAGATACAAACAATTACACTTGTTTGAAGACTTTTGACCCTTTATAGGTCAATTGATCATATTTGATTGTTGTTAACAGAACATGCCTGATAGCATGATATAAATACCGGTATTGATTTGCGGCCTAAAATTTTTTAAAGCAAGAAAAAAAGGGAAGCTTTTTGAAAACATTTAAAATAGAGTAAATAAATTATTATTGAAAACATATTGAACAAAAAAGTTCAACATATATTACTCTGTCAGACCAGAACTTTTGACTTGTTTAACATTTTAATGACATCTTCAGGTTGAAATAAAATAGATTTTGGAAGTATTTGGTAATATAATATCAAATTACAGCTCAATATATGTAAACATTGTAGCCATTTTTGTGATTTTCAAGGTTTTTTGGTTGACAGCCATCTTGAATTTAGTTAATTCCAAAGATCCACCGTGTGATATTGAGTTATTTATGTCAAGACAGGAAACTTTTGGTCCTGTTAAAGATGTCTGCATTGTGTTCTTAAGAGCTACTCATGTTTCGTTGTCTTGGTCTCATATTTTAATTTGCTGGTGTGAAATCACAGGATCCAATCTGCTAACAGAATTAGCCTCAGCCGTGTATCCCAGCAGCTACATTTGATTTTTGTCATGGATTGCCAACATGGCTACCTCTTAAAATGAGTGTAAATATGTTTTATCACTCTGTAAAACATGTCAGGTGTTATTTGTGTTGTGTTCAGTCTCTGCTGAGGACATAAAGGCTTCATCTGCATCAGTTTATGGGTTCAGTTTACAGCCAGGAGCTTAATTGGTAACATTTATAGATTTAGCACTACGCTAAAGTCAAACGGCGACAGGAGAGATTTAGCATCATGGCACTAGCAGATTTATTGAACGGCACATATTCACCCTCGCAAGCTAGTGCTCACATACCCTGCACACACACACACACACACACACACACACACACACACACACACACACACACACACACACACACACACACACACGATGAACCCAGAGCATCCCATTAATAGAAAATCACATTAGTTTGGTCTACTGGACTGTTTCTTGTTTAGGACTGTGTCTGTTTAACAGGTCACACACACAGACACACATTAACACACACTAGAAACACAACCCTATACAGCTGTGTGTCACATCCATCCAGTTTCTTTAGCCGCTTCATCCTCCACAGAGGGTCGCAGGGGAGCTGGTGCCTATCTCCAGCGGTCAAGGGGCGAGAGGCGGGGGACACCCTGGACGTGTCGCCAGTCCATCGCAGGGCCAGCTGTGTCACAGCTGAAGCAAAATCTCAATGAATCAGTTATCTTTGCCTCTATACACCCGTGTGTGTGTGATGACATATGTGGGTGAGGTGTGAACATGAGCAGATATATAATCCCCATCAGCTCTATCTGCATATGAATGCTCCCAAACAGCAGAATGGAAATAAGCCTGGATAAACGTTTCAGAGAGTTCTGGTCAAACAGCGTTCACACTCACCATGCACACTCAAACACAAGGAAGCATCTTTCACTTTTGGCTGTTCTTTCCGACAAACAAGTCAACAGAGGAAACCATCTCTTGATGTTAATGAATCTGCAGCCTGTTCAAGTGCACAGAATTTGCAGAAAAAACATTCATAAATGTTCCACTGTTCAGACTGTTTTGACTAGTTTTCATGTATTGAATTTTAAAAACGTACATGTGTACCTCATATTTATAATAAGTAGTCCCTAAGCTTTAATAGCACATCATAAACAGAGGTGTGGAAGTTCCCCTAGGATAGTTTGAAGACTTTTCCAGGTTGGCTGTTTGTCACCAATCCCTGCTCAGTCCTGGACAGAAAATAGAAAACTGGGTGGTTCATTCTGTATGACAGAATACATTTGTTTTGTTTTTTAAAAAACACACAGAATATCTGGAACATCCAAATTCAGCCACGGATACAAAAACGATTCAATCATGAAGGTCCTGAAAAAGAGTCACATATGGTAACGAGTAACAGAACTTTAGCTGCTCTGAGCCTTTTTAGATGCTCCCCACCTTATCTCTGAGCTAGCCCTGTCCCATAACCACAGATGACCACACTCAAACTATAATTAATTATTTGGATGCTATTTTTACGTCTTGTCACTGTCAGACAAAATCCTAGTATCTCTGTATCTCTAAACACTAAAAACAACCTTTCAAGAAATTCTACAAATACCAAACCCTGGATCATCATAATGTCTGAAGCACTTCTCGACGCTTTTCTTAGAAATACGAATCATCCATAAAACCAACGATAGATGTGAAAATTTACCAACAGAGCAGATTTATAAAACAACATGACAGTGAAGGCGATTTTAGCCACTTTAGAGATGATTTTTGTCTGGTGACATCATTCATTCATTCATTCATTCATTCATTCATTCATTCATTCATTCATTCATTCATTCATTCATTCATTCATTCATTCATTCATTCATTCATTCATTCATTCATTCATTCATTCATTCATTCATTCATTCATTCATTCATTCATTCATTCATTCATTCATTCATTCATTCATTCATTCATTCATTCATTCATTCATTCATTCATTCATTCATTCATTCATTCATTCATTCATTCATTCATTCATTCATTCATTCATTCATTCATTCATTCATTCATTCATTCATTCATTCATTCATTCATTCATTCATTCATTCATTCATTCATTCATTCATTTATTTATTCATTCATGTTTTCTGACACAGTAAACACCGGATCCGTAAAATGTGACATAACAACTGAAGAGCTGTCATAGTCAGTCAGCAGTGACAACTACACAATAAAAAAAAAATAATTTTTTAATCCTTCATGTGCATTTATACACCCACGACCCTGTCTGACCCCTACAGAGACCACGCTGTGCTCAGATTAATTGCTTCAAATTGGAATCATTATTTTGTCAACTATAACAAAGCTTTTACACAAAAAATGCTGTTGTTTTAATGACTGCACATGATTGGTCGCTAATTGCAGAATGAGAAATAGTAAACAGAGATGTGTTATTCAGCAGGAGGGGGAGTGTGTGAAGTGTTTGTGAAGTGTGTGTGAGGTGCAGCAGTTTTAGTCCGAGGCTGTCACTCAAACGTAAAGCCCTTCAGAGCCTCCAGTCTGTCTGCACGCCTCCCACAATCCCCTGCAATACCACTACAGCTGCTGCCATAATAATAGCTTGACCTGACCCACCCACACACACACACACAGGTAATGATCCAGACACTTTCCAACAGCCAAAGTCAGACATGTTCATACACACTGAAAAGAAAAGCAAGTAAACACACACAAGTCTATCACCACTGCAGGACAATCTAAAGCCTGGGTGACAGAGGGGAGAAACGAGAGCGGTATAAGGAGGGAGGGAGAGAGAGTTCCCACCGTTTTAGCTGATGTTCAATTTCAGTACACAGCCAAGCTGATGGTTGCTTCTTTTCTCTGGACACATTTTAGGAGAACAAGCTTTCGCCACCCTAGATAGACCTTTTTATATGTGTCTGCAGGACATACTGTGTGTGTGTCTGTGTGCATGCGTGTCTGTGTACATGCATGTATGTGAGAGAGAGAAAGAAGGAGAGAGTATGTGGTGCCGTATACGACAAAATCTATCTTTCCTCCACACATGCAACACTTTTAAGCACACACATACACTACTACAAGTGTGCACAGTGCACACACAAAAAAATTCTACAAGCATGCACAAACACTACTACAAACATGCACACACACTACTACAAAAATGCAAACCCACTACTACAAACATGCACACATGCTACTACAAGCACACACATACACTACTACACGCATGCACACACACTTATCAGTTATCCTGGGTCAATTGTAGTAGTGTATGTGAGAGGTAAAACTTGTCTGGGTGAATTAATGTTTAAAATATAAATTAGAGGTACTCTAGAATGGGTGACAGATCATACATGTGTATGTGTGTAAAGATACAAGTAAGAATGAGAGGACATACATGTCTGTGTATGAGTTTATAATATTGTGAATAAGAGGTCATACATGTCTGTGTATGAGCTTATAGTAATGTGATTGTGAGCTTTGTACTTGTGTGTGTATAAGCTAATAGTAATGTGTATTACTACAGCTGTCCCTAAGGCGACTTTGTCCCTCTTTCAGACCGAGACCAACTTCAAGTCTGGGGATTGCCACTTCAGCTTGTCTAGAGAAAACGTACTCAACGCTGCCAGATCCACAGGACTTCCAACTAAAACCAGTAAGGTCTCATCCATCTGATAAGAGTGGCTCACTTGGTAACAAAATTACATCTAAATTAAAAGTTAAATCTAGCCATATAAAATCCAGACTTCAATTTTTCATAAAATCATGAATAATACATCTTACAATGATTTATGTTTCATGTTTTAAGTACCTTATTGTTTTAGTGAACTTCATATTCAAAATCTGTCATGTGTCACCTCCCTTGTGTCATATGTCTCCCTCTAGTGTCCTGTCTTGTGCTTTGTCTAACCCTCTGCCTTTTGGCTCCCACAGGTGAATCCAATTGTCATCCTGCCACCTGTGTCTCATCTTGTCATCACCTCCCCAGTATATTAGTGTGCCTGTCTCGTCTGTGTTTGTCGGATCTTTGTCTTCATGTCCCCAGCCCTGGTTTGTGTTCATCATCTCCCTACCTTCGAATAAAGTCTATTATTGAGTCTACATCTGCGCCTGGATCCTCTGTAAACCTCCCAAACCTGACAAAATCAGTATTGATTCCTTTTCTTGTACCATCTTTAGACATTTATAGTAATACATAGATTTTATCAACTATATTTTTGTCTCTGCTTCAGATTATTATTGGTATTCATTCCCCGTTCAACCAAAAAGATCCTAATTTTGAAACTTCAGTAAATACAGTATTATCCATTTAAAAAGGTTAATGTCTAAACATTTTGAATCACCACAAATTTTTTAATGAATTTAATTTTATTGAAAAAGTGTAGATTCAGATCTCTACATTGTAGTAGTGTATGTGGTATTGTAGTAGTATGTGTGCATTTTTGTGGTAGTATGCGTGCATGTTTGTAGTAGTGTGTGTGGCTGTTTGTAGTAGTGTATGTGTGTACTTGTAGTAGTGTGTGTGTGCATGTTTGTAGTAGTGTATGTGTGTACTTGTAGTAGTGTGTGTGCATGTTTGTATTAGTGTGTGTGTGTGTGTGTGCGCATGTTTGTAGTAGTGTTTGTGCATGCTTGTAGTGTTGTATGTGTGAGGAAAGATAGATTTTGTCCTGTGCGGCGCCGGCACCTCATAAGAAAGTCTCTTTTGCCATTGTCAAAATGAAGCCTCAAAATAAGTTGCACTTTTGAACAAACTAGTGGAAATCTACACCACACTATACACTACACACACACCCTACACACACACACACACACACACACACACACACACCATGGCAATCTATTTTGCAAGCTGTATGAATATGGTAATGCACATGTGGGTTATGGCCTCCATTCAATGCAATGAAGTAACAACAGCATCTATCAGCCAACATGGCTTGTAGCACCATGACACACACACATACACATACACACACAAAACCAACAGCCACAAAAACATGCTCAACTTCATGTCATACATGTTCACACACACATACATTCACACACAGCAGAGCAGAATAAATGGAGTTGACCAAAATCTGCCCTCTGTCTAATGCTACCAAACACACTAAAATGTATTCACTCTCACATGACAAAACACAAACACACACACGCACACATTTTAAACACAAACATTGAACAAATGATGAAAATATGCCATTTAAACAGCAAAACATAATTTGACATAACCTATGTATAACGATGATGTGTGTGTGTGCATGCATGTGTGTGCGTGTGTGTTTGAGTGAATGATGGGTTTTTCTAGCGTACAGAATACTGTATACCACTACAGGTTTAATGATCAATAAGGTCATAACAAATCTTACTACTCAGTAGGGGTTGCACGACTTGCTATTTTTACAAGTCGACTACCAAGTGATAAAAGTCGCATCGACTAATTGCTGATGATGTCATACATATGGTGTATACAGGACGGCTTTATAAAACTTGACAGGCTTTATTGCAAAAATGTACTTTTAATGCTGACAACAAACAGCTCAGAGAGAGCAGCTGTTTTAGGCAACACTTTGGTTTTAGTACCAAGTCTTTAGGCTAAAATGCTGATTAGTTTTAATCACATTTTACTTGTGTTTATATGCAAAACCGTTTTAGTGTAGTTTTAGTCAGATTGTGGTCTATTGTTCGGCCATAATAATACTGTCAAAGACATTCTCTATTTAATGAATAAAATCACTCAAAGCTCGATAGCCAAGCCATTAGCTCGTTAGCTTAGCCGTTAGCACATTGGAGGTTTGAATGGGCTGCACCGCATTTTTAGTAAAACAAGAGATAAACAAAGCAAAGACTCACCATTAAGTTGATTAAAAAAGAACAATCAATTGGCAAGGGCATCAAAAGCTGCCAAGAAGTATTCTTTGAGTAAATATCCATTTTATTAGTGCAGTGCCAGACCGGAAGAGAGGCTGCTCGCTGCAGAAACAGAAAGGTGGAGAAAAGTGGATGTTTGCTCCACTTTTTGAGGTTTTTTTAATGACTGGTTTAACCAGTGGTTTAAAGACAAGTTAACTATATGTTGTGTAAATCAGTAGACTTATTTTCAACAACAGACAACCTGACTAGACTGTTTCATCTTTGAAAAACAACTAATTTAAATTTAAGTAAACTAGCCAACTTTGTTTCATTCCAATAGAAGCTTTTTTGTTGCAGAACTGCTTTGGGCTTCTTTTCTCTTGAACCAAATGGTCAACGTGCCCTGGAACAGTGTGTGCCATCTACCAGACGGAGGAAAATGTGATTTGATTGATTTTGTGGAGCACTGTTACCAACTGAGTTATAGTCCTGCCACAGCCCTCATGCTGTAGTACAAATCCATGGTTAAAAACAAAAAATGCGGCCAGTGTATTATTTGTGTAATGTGAATTGTCCCTAAGTTGGATTGCTTGTTAATCAGGTCATGAAGCAGTAGACCCATGAGCGAGTGGACAAGTGAATTGACAATGACAAAGAGGAAGGAACAAGAATGAGCTGCATGAGGAAATGTAGCAAATGAGGGAGTATTTTTTTATGAAATACTTAATGAAAAGTAATGAGTCCCATTTCCTTGAGGAGCAAAACACATTGGCCTTCCTATTATCCATAATAAGTCCTGGAGAGGTATATATGGATAAATGAAAGGCTAGAAAGCAGGCAGAGTGGGTAGAGGGGGAAACAAAGAAGGCACCTGTGGATGAATTTAAAAGGACAGGCAATATGAAAGTAGATAATGATTTTGTTTCAAGTTTCCTCTAGTTGAATAATGATAGCAGGTCTAGGGGTGGAGGGGGAGTGCACTGTGTGTAAAAATATTGTTTGGAGCATTTGCAACATTAATAAGTCACTGTCAAATTAAATGTGGTACCGTGGTATAATTACACTAATGAATGAGATTATGGTGGAAGTGAGCGATGAGCCATCTGACACTAGAGGTTATGTTTGTGGTTCAAAAAGCAGGAACCATTCTGCCTCTTGTTTTTCTAACCTGATGGGGAATGCTACATGCTGTCTGTCCTCATGTTCACCTTCACAAACTTTGTTTAGGGGGGACATTTTATTTTCTTGCACATAAATCTCCTCCTGCTAATTATTCTACAGGTGAGAATATGTGGCAGAAAGAAGAATCCATCCATCTATCTTCTATGCCCGCTTAATCCTCCACAGATGGTCGCAGGGGAGCTGGTACCTATCTCCAGCGGTCAAGGGGCGAGAGTTGGGGGACATCCTGGACGGGTCGCCAGTCCATCACAGGGTCACACAGACAAACAAGACAAACAATCCGTCTCACACCTATGGACAATTTACCAGACCAATTAGCCTAACAGTCGTGTTTTTGGTCTGTAGGAGGAAGCCGGAGAACTCGGAGAGAACCCACACATGCATGGGGAGAACATGCAAACTCCACGCAGAGAGGCCGCTGAGCCGGGGAAGCGAACCCATGACCTCCTTGCTGCGAGGCTACAGTGCTAACAACTGCACCACCATACAGCCCAGAAAGAAGAAAAAAAATAGTTTTAAAAAGTCCAGTCTTTTATCATTGTCTTCTGCTTTTCCAGGACAGCTTTTCAGGATCAGCATCAGCCCTAACAAGATGATTCACACTGTCCTCTCTCACTAACCCTTATCCCTTATGGTGGGATCCTCAGCCCAGAGATACAATCCCCACAGTGTGTCCTGAGTCAGCCCTTGGGTCTTCTCTCATAAGGACATGCCTGAAACACCTCCTCCGGGAGGCATGCATGTGGCATCCTTACCTCATGACACAGCCACCTCAGCTAGGTAGATGTTCTCAGTATGGAGGAGCAGGGCTTCTACTACGAGTTCTTCCTGGATGTCTGAGTTTCTCACCTTATCCCCAGGGCTGAGCCTGGCCACTTTACCATAGAAGAAAGAAATTAGTATTTTAATCCGAAATAAGAGAAAATTTCCCTCCAGGTTGAGAGTGAGCCTCTGCCTCAAGTGGAAAACAAGTTTCCTGTTATCTCGTGTTCACAAGTGCTAGTAGAATGGAGTGAGAGGTGAATCTGCAAATGAAGCCCTGATTCATCAGAGCAATGATAATGTCTTGGTCTGAAAGAGCTGAGCTGAACGGGAAAGCTCTCACCTTAATAGTTCATCTATGTTTCAGTCTTCATCACCAGTTTATGAGACTTGGACCATGACCAAAAAAACCAAAAACGGGTCATGCATGAAAGTGAATGAATTCTAAGCATCGTGTCTAGGCTTAAGATGAGGAATGAATGTATGGATGGTATTTTAAAAATCACATAAAAAAGGAAAAGGAAAAACAAAAAAACAGAGAAGAAACAGAACCAGAAGATAACAATACCTTGAAAGGTCAACTGGAATGTAAGCAGACCAATCAAATCAGACAATGCGTGGCAGGATGTGAACATGGCTCCATGATCAGACAAAGACACAAAACACTGTCTTCCTTTCCTTTATCTGACAGAATGATGAAAACATTAAACTGGAGATGAAAAGCAAAAGAAGCCAAGGCTGACAGGAGGTTACATCATGTGAGCAGAATCACATTAATGATCTCAGATAACATGTTCACAAGTCGTCTTTTTCCTACTTAATTGTGCTTTAAACATTTGTTTAATGCTTGTAATACATTACCTGTTGCTGTATTGGTTAATTGTTTACTGCGAAAAACCTCAAACATTTTATCCTCACTGATCACTAAAATTAAATCTGATTTTAGCTGGTTGGACAGAAGAAAATAATGATGCACGTTGTGTTTATTCAGATAATTGTGTTTTTTTTAAATACTTGATTATATCACTTGGCAGTTTATCTCAGGGGTAATGATGTGTCTCTCATGAATGGCTGTAGTTATTTTACAACGGCAGAAAAACATTGTGTTTAAATGAGGAGATAAACTGATTGTACACACACTACAAAACATGATCAGTTACAGTTAATAGGACTCGTTAAATGATTGTTATAATCTCTCACTCACATGCATAGTCATTGGTTCAGATGGCATAGTTTGATGGAGAATTGGTTGAGTGCATAATGAACCATTCAGAAATACTACAACAAAACAGAATGTAAACAAATTTGAAAAGATGCTGATATTGATAATTATTAATGCTAACCTATAAATCTAAGTAAGCCAAAGTAATTTATTACATTTTTTTTTTTTGGGGGGGGGGGGGGGGGGGGGTATTTATTTGAAATTTTATAGTTTTTATTAATTGTGCAACAGAAAAATAATCGTTAGAATAATCGTCTAATTATCCATTAGAATTGTCATGTCCTGGGTGCCTGCAGGCAGTCTGTGTTTGTTCCTCAGGGCGTGGCAGGCAGATCCTCTCCAGTTGCAGCTCATCATCAATCATCAGAGGAGGACCTTTATAAGGAGCAGATCTACAGAGGGACGACGCCAGTCTTTTCCACCTCACCAGTGGTAAATCTCAGCTCTTCTTCTTAGTATCTTGCCTTTAACTCCTATAACAATTTACTTCCATTCCTCCAGCCTGTCTACTCGGCGTCATTCTCCTCAAGATCCTCCGGAGTCTTCCTCAGCCTCGAGCTCACCTGGTCTGCCTGCCTCCCTGCCTGCCAGCTGCCTCCACTCCACTCATCCTCTAACCTCACCACCGCTCCAACCATTCTCACCCGGGACAGACAAACCCTCCCAAGATCTACATACCTTCATCCTATCAGTAAGACTTCCTCTCAAACTCGTATTGGCTCATCATCATCTCCATATACTCACTCTCTTCTCTCTCAGTGAAGCCTCCCGTTACCTGGACCTCACGGATCCCCCCGGATCCACCTTCACAGCACCTGTGGCATTACCAAATACGCTATAACCTCTGACCTTTGACCCCTGTTGACCATCACAACAATAATCCATTTCTTTCCCAATAACTTGGAATACAAGGACTCTTGGATTATGGTTAACCTGAATCAAGATCCCTACAGGTGACCAACTGTCCACTTGCAGGTGTCCATCTCCCAGATGACCTTAACTGGACACTAGCTGGTCTAATAAAACATTCTTTTAAAGATGTCTCTTCTTTAACACCACAGACTGGTGTTCAAACTGTAATCTCTTGTTTACAGAACAGTCTCCTGTAGTGTTCCTGCTCAGGGTCATCCACACACTCACACTCAGAGTGTTATAATGCTTCTCTGCTATTTTCATGCATTTCTACATTTATAATGTGAGTGTTTAACGGGCGGAAGTCATATGTGAGTTGGTAACTCCCTCACAGTTCCCTATCCAATCAGAGCCGTCCACAACTCCACTAACTCAGTTTTGATTAGTACACTTAATACCTTCTGATTGGTTTAAAAGTAAGATAACTCGTATCAAAACTAATATTCAGTTCCGGTACGAATCAGTCTTTGCTACAGCCTGAAAGCAGCCTGAGCTGCTATCCTTCAGAGTCTTAGCTGAACCCTTATCAGCTTTGAACAAGTCCTCTGTCTCTCCCTCACCACGGGAACTGATCAGAAATGACTTCAGCATGCCTGCTGAAATGCCTCCCTTGCTGACCGGGACATATCCACGGACTGTCCAGCGAGGTCCTCGGTGGCCACGCCTTCCAGGACCACCACTCCGAGTCTGGGAACTCCAGCCTCAGCTCGTGGAGAAGCCAACGCCTGCCAGATCCAGGAGCGTCCACCTTCCAGTGAGCGAACACCACTTTCTGATCGAGAGGTTTGCTTTGATAAAGCTTAATTCTTCCACTCTAGATTAAGCCAAAACTAAATCCCATTCCAACTCAAAATAGCCCGAAATTGACTCTTAAAGTCACCACTAGGTTAACTAAATTAACTAACTTCCCTAGTCATTAAAACATATGCTACGGTCCGTTAAAACTCACAATTAAAACCATCTTTAACATCCTCAACATGTTTAAGAATATTAATTGTGTTTACATCAAACTTTCAACTGTTTTATCTGTCTGTGTTCTTAGGTTTTTCAAATTAAATGGTTGTTCAATCCTTATCTGCCTCAGCTTCACATTATTAATAAGGTATTTCAATTCACTGTACTCTTTCAAATAACCTAAAGATACCTTCAATAAATATTAGCTATTATCAGGGTTAAATGACAGTTTATCACTTTTCATTATCATCCAAAAATAAGCTTCCAATATTTATCTGAAGAGGGTGTAGTTAAAATAACTAAGTTATTTCCAAACGCTACACACCTTACCATTGTAATAAATATTATTGTACTTAACTCCTGCTCCTTTGTCTGTTGTGTTGCTCCAGAATCCTCATAAAACCTCAGATTATGACAAGAATAGTTGACTATTCTATAATATAACCACCTGAATAATTGTTTTTAAAATAATCGTTTTCCCCCAGCCCTACTTTAGAGGCATTACGGTAATCAGGGGCATCCTTAAGATTGTCAGAAGATAATCACGGTTAAAAATTTGTCTCATTTCTCACACTTCCAACTAAAGGAAACTAAATTGAAAAAGGTTCTAGCCTGATACAATAGCTCTCCATTTAGAGGTAAAATTTCACTGAAGAATTTTTCTCCTTTGTTGGTATTTCACTTTTTCTTTAGAGAATTTTTTTTAAAGAGTCACTTTATTCAAAAGAGTTCTAAAAACCACTGTCCTCTATCAAACAGTCTCTCTGTGTTGTCTCTTTTACACACACCCTCCTGCTCGACCCATTTATCACTGTGCTGATGTAGCGTGCCACACAGTCACTCCTGTATTTGTCAGTACTTTTGTGTGTGTGACACACACACACACACACACACACACACACACACACACACACACACACACACACACACACACCTCTTTGCTTTTTTCCTGCCTGTCATTAATAAAAAGAAGCTGCTGCACACCTGTTCAGTGACAGCTCCCTGCAGAGAGGGGCTGAGGTGGTCACTAGGGGTTTTGTTTTCAGAAAGGAAGAGGTATGATTCCATTACAGAATTATTCTCTTTTATTTGGATTTTAATTTGTCTGTAAATAAATTTGTTTTGAGGGTGAGGGGTTTATTTGGGCAGTGTTGCCCTAAGACCCTCATCACTTAGGATGAAGACTGCACTATGACAAAGTACATTAGCAAAAACTAGAGATCTTGAGGGATGTATTAGGAAGGCAGTAGGCTCCAAATCATTTGTGTTAGGTTGACGATGGCTTTGAGCATTCACAGGAATTTACCAAAGAGATGGGGTGATTTATCATTGTGGTTGTACCACTTCAGGGTCTTGGTGTGAGCCTAGTGTCAGTGTACAGTATCTATGACATATGGTGCATGCACACCAGCGTTGTTTGGTCATCAAAAATTTAAAACAGGACTGGCCATGTTGCCTTGGGCACAAACCCATTGTGCAAACCTTCCAGCACATCACTGCATCCTGATGTAGTCAAAGAAACTAGTGACAGAACAGGGCCTGGAAGGTGCTGCAATTATGGGCATACCCAATGAGATTAATAAAGAAACATAGTGCTGATACATGAGGGGTGATGAAGGTACAGTACAGGAGAGCAATCCAGAAATGTAGAAAATAGGAGGGAAAACCTCTACGTGTGTGATCACAGTTGTTAAGAATGAGTAGAGACCACAGAAGATACTGAAACAAAGGAGACTCTAAGTCCTCGTACTGCACACACCCATAACAGCTAAGTAGGATGGTGGCAATGCAATAAGTTACAAGTAGATATGGTCTGTATGTGTAGATGAATAAAGATCTAAACCAGTCACACAGGCTGCTCAAAGAATCCTTTCACCTCTGCTTCCCCTGAGTTTCTCTAAGTCTTTCATTTCACTCTCTACCCACCTGCTGCTTGTTCTTCATCATCTCCATGTGAATGTCTTCTCTCTTTCCTTCCCTCCATCTCCTCTTGTGTGTGTGTGCCTTATTACACGTCTGTCTGTTGAATATTTTAAATGTACCACAGTAGAATTGAACAGTTTGATGGTAAAACTGTTGAACAGCAGCAAAAACACACTTGAAGGCAATCCTAATTTGATGCAAATTTCCAGCTCATATCACCTGTCCGTGCTGTCTAGTCAAACCTGAAATCAGAACGAGGTGCAGACTGTTGGGAGTATTATGGTCTAACTCAACTAATGGGGGCTACTGAGACAAGTCTGGTCTCTTGTTTTGGGCATTTCTAGTTTATTCAGTTTTAACACATTAAAATTAAACTTAGTCGCCCAATAAATTCTGAAGTTAAGTCATTTGAATCAAGGCCTTGAATAAGCCTTGCTTGATTGGGGCGGCATGTAGCTCAGTTGGTAGAGTGGCCAATCTGGTAACCAGAGGGTCGCTGGCTCAATCGCCAGCTCTGGCTGGGTTAGATTGTCGTTGTGTCCTTGGGCAAGGCACTTCACCCACTTTGCCTGTGTGACTGTGTGTGAATGTTGGTGGTGGTCAGAAGGGCCAATGGCGCAGAATGGTAGCCTCACCTCTGTCAGACTGCTCCAGGGCAGCTGTGACTACAGACATTAGCCGTAGTTTACCACCACCAGAGTGAGAATGAGTGTGTGAATGAATAATGAAGCTGCTGTCAAAGCGCTTTGGGTGTCCTGAAAGTCCAGTCCATTATTATTTGTTTAGTGTGTCTGTAAAGGTTAGAAAATATTGTTGACATCAGCATTCTAGAATGTTTTCCATCAACAGGTACAGTTGACAAGTGTTTCCCAGGGACAGCATCTGCTACTAGGTCCTACACCAGTCACTATGACTATTTAAACTCAATACATTGATTTATTTCAGATTTTCCACAGAAGGTGGTGATGGTTTTTCTACCTGTTCATTTGTCTGCACGTCTTTTTTTTTTTTTTACAGAGATATTCAGCATAAAGTTTGTGTTCAGGCTCAGAGTCAATCCGGACACACACTAAGTGCCTTTTGTTTTTAAGTAATCTTGCAGTATCGTGTCACCCAAAATGGTATTTTCATTATCTGACAAAAACAACGGGCTGCATGGTGGCGCAGTTGGTTAGCACTGTAGCCTCGCAGCAAGGAGGTCGTGGGTTCACGTCCCGGCTCTGCGGCCTCTCTGCATGGAGTTTGCATGTTCTCCCCGTGCATGCGTGGGTTTTCTCCGGGTACTCCGGTTTCCTCCCACAGACCAAAGACATGACTGTCAGGCTAATTGGGCTGGTAAATTGTCCTTAGGTGTGAGTGGGTGTGTGGTTGTTTGTCTCGTTCATCTCTGTGTGGCCCTGCGATGGACTGGCGACCTGTCCAGGGTGTCCCCCGCCTCTCGCCCCTTGACCGCTGGAGATAGGCACCAGCTCCCCCGCGACCCTCTGTGGAGGAATAAGCGGCTACAGAAAATGGATGGATGGATGACAAAAACAACCATAACACCACCACTTCTCAACATAAGAAGATCTTAGTTTACAACTCAGGCAACAGGTGGAGGTGAGTTCTTAAGAGGAAAATGAGACCTTCAGTCATTATGGTTTTATGTTTCTTGTAAATCACACAAGAATGTCAAAATAGTGCTGCTAAAGCTTTAGCTGAGGTGGTATACCAGCAGACTCACCTACAGCTTCATCCAGCAGGCCGTGAGACTACTAAATTCTCTCCCCCCACACACTTTTAGCCACACCAAACGGAGACATGAGGGTTGAGAATGGGATTAAACCTTCAGCCCCCCAAAACAAACAAACAAACAAACAAACAAACAAACAAACAAACAAACAAACACTACCTCTGTACTATACATATTGTGCACACTATACAAATGCTACTGCTGCTATTATTATCATTATGAGTGAAATGCCTCTGCACAAAAATTGTAATTACCGGTACTTGAAAAGCATTTCATCCACATCTCTTATATTTGTTTTCTTTTTATTCTTTTAGTATCAGATATCATATGTTTTTTTCTCTAAGCCACTTGCACTTTATCTACTCCGATTTAGTTGTTAGGATGTGTTCTTGTTTTGTCATGTCTTCTTGTATCTTGTCTGTGCATGGGACTGTGAGAAACGTAATCTCAACTTCTTTGTACACCTAGCACATGTGAAGAAATTGACAATAAACTATCTCTTATCTCTTATACTTAGATTTGACCCAAAATAGAAGTTTGTCTTCTATACCAAAGTTACTTCAGATCTCTAAATTTCTAGCAAAGCAATACTAATTTCAGCAAGGAGTAATTGTCACTTTTCCATAAAGGTCACAGTGACAGCCATAGCATTTATTCTAAGACAGAAGAAGCAGTGAGAAGTGCATGAAAGAGAGAAGAAAAGACAAACAGAAAGAAAAAGACAGAGAGGAAGATTTGGTATTTGAGCAAGGCCAGAACACATCAAGGTCCTTCCAGGCATGGGAAGTTGGAAACAGTGTATGTAGGTGTGTATGTGTTTGTCTAACGTTTAATTCCTGCACGATCCAGAAATACTCCAGTGTAAATCCTGACAATGCCTTGAAATGTTTTTCTCTAAAGGTTAGAATTCAGGTTAAATGTCAACAGGAGGAGTAAAGCAGTATATATGTGAGATACATGCACTCTCTCAGAAATAAGATTTTTAAAATGTCCACACAAACACGGACACCTAAAAACTAAATCTGGCAGGCGTTAGCCAGCTGTGTGGGATTACTGTGCTCGTGTGTTTTTGCCAGTTCTCCTAAAGTCTGCACAGGAAGGGGACACAGTGCCCCCTAATCTGGCATCCTGAACCGTGTCCGGTCACCTTGATCACCTGCTGCTACACACTCAATTACCCCCAAACACACAAACAAACACACTGCTGACACTAGAGGTACATCAGGAGGTTTACATCCTTCAAAACTTTGAACCATTTCCACTGTCCGTTTTATTTGTATAGATTTAAAATTCTATACGCTGTAAAAAATACTGTACGTTTTACAATGTGTTTTACTGTAAATTCATGACATTTTCCAGTAAATGAAAACATTTTTATGTAAATTACCGGTAGTTAGTCATCGCTGATATGTCCTACAGTTAAAACTGTATTTATAAAAACTGATCATAATTCACCAGATGCACATACGGCACAGTAACACTGACATGGAATTTCACAGGATTTTTTGAACAGAGAGTAAGTAGTTATATGTTAAAAGGAACTAAAGTCTTTAAAAAACTGAGATTTAGAACAAGAATAAAGGAATTGAGTATTTCAGTAAATGGGGTAAAATTGTGGAACAACCTTAGTTTGGAAATTAAAGAATCAAAGTCGCTTAATGTATTTAAAAGATGTATTAAATCAAATGTATTGCAGAATTATGAAATTATAAATTAAGTCAGTGTCTGTGATTAATTTAGGAAATAATGTGAATGTGATAAAAATGTAAGTTTGTAAAAATATGAATGAATCAAGATTTCTGTTTGGTAAATAGGGATAGAGAATATAAGATTTTTTTTCTTCCTTCTGCCCTTTTTCATTCATCTGTATTTTTATTGTGTTTTTTTTTGTTTATCTTTTAAATTTTTGTTTTGAATGAAATACATTTCTAAAATAAATAAAAAAAAGGTTCTGTATGTGAGATTAAAAAACCAACCAGCTGATTTGACACCTAAATATTTGAGTTTTACCATTGATTCTATAAAATGGCATTTGTTCAAAAATATAAAAAGGATGTTCTCACATGATATGCGCCTGCTTTTGGAATACTGTCAGAGCTGGTGTCTGATCATAGATATAAACCTCACATGCTTTTTAACACTAAACAGAGTTTAAACCCCTGTGATTCTCTGCTGCTGAACCATCACTTGGTGAAAATCTCCAACATTAGGTCATCTCCAGCTATTTCGACGTCAGATCCCTCCACCCCCTCTGTATAGGTTGTTTTTGTGATCACCTTGAAGCTGTGACTCACCACCTTGAATAAAACAGAAAGCATCTGCACCCCCCCTCCAAATGACAGAATCCACCTCTTTTAAACTATTTTTTTAGCACCATTGGACCTCGTATTGTGGATCTGTCCCAGCTGCCTTCAAACATGCTCGTGGTTGTCCAGCCTCTCACCAAAAGGATCAACCTTGATCCTGCCATTATTTCAATTTTAGACTCATCTCTAAATTAACTTTTTAATCCAACGTATTGGCTAAACGTATTCATAACTGGAAAAGAAAACAGTTAAAAAGTCATTTATTTAAAAACTGAAGAGTGTGATCAACCTTATCCAGCATGTGTAAGTGTTCCTGCACTGTTAAAAAAAGTAAGTCAGTTCAACTTAGAAATGAAAGTTCACCGGCTGCCTTAAAAAATTTGATTCAATTCAACTTGACCAAACACTTTCTTTCAACTCTAAATGTCAAGTTGTACAAATATCATAAATTATAACCATGCATTGTTTTAACTTAAAATTGTTAGTTGAAACAACAAATCCTGTTAGCTTAGCCATTTAAAAAAATTTAAAAAATCAGTTTATCTTGTTCAACATCCACCTGTCCATTTTCTGTAACCACTTCATCCTACACAGAGGGTTGTGGGGGAGCTGGTGCCTATCTCCAGGGGTCAGGGGGCGAGAGGTGGGGGACACCCTGGACGGGTCGCCAGTCCATCGCAGGGCCAAACACAGACGAACAATCAGCCGCACACCCACTCAAACCTAAGGACAAATTACTAGGAAACCGGAGTACCTGGAGAGAACACACGAGAACACACGGGGAAACATGCAAACTCCACGCAGAGAGGCCGCAGTATACTGCAGTATATTTTTTAGAGGGTAAATGCCTTTTTATGTATTTTGTGTGTTTTGTTTTTTTTAATCAACTATTTTATGTATTTTATTTTTTAGTCTGATTTTATCTGTTTTTATTTCCTGTTTTTATTCCTGGTTTTAGTATGTATTTCTTTTTTATGGACCTGGCGTCTGGTAAATAAAGTTAATCAATCAATCAATCAGTGCCGGGATGCGAACCCACAACCTCCTTAATGCGAGGCAACAGTACTAACCAACTGCGCCACCATGCAGTCCCTTGTTGAACATACATACAATATATATAATGTATAATATATATATATATATATATATATATATATATATATATATATATATATATATATATATATATATATATATATATATATATATAATATTTATATATATATATAATATATACATATTTTACTTATATGGTATCACCAATAATCCTACTCCTCCAAACCTGCCAAATTTCACAGATTAAAAAAAAATCTATAACTTGCAAATTTAAGTTGACTGAATGAGAAAAATGTAACAATTTGTCAGAATAACTCATAAATTTAAGTTTTTCTGATCAAAACACAAAAAAGTAAGTTTAACAAGCAAAACTTAACTAGACAAGTTGAGTGAACTTATAAAGATAGATTGAAACAACTTTTTGAGGCTATGATTTTTTACAGTGTGTACCTGCAGCAGTACTTTCACCCAATGGCGAAGATTTGCTCTTGACATTGGTGAGGACCAGAACGGGGGGGAAGGGGGCACAGCACCTAGTCCGCTGGACTGCACGTATTATTGGTGGGGCTATTTCTGCACCCCTGGATTGAATTATTGGTGGGGACAATTCAGTGATTGCTGGGAACACGTCACCTCCTTCCTTGCCAAATCTACGCCCATGCCCACCTGATTGTTCTGTCTCCTGCTGCTGACTGGCTCTGCTGTGAACCAAAGGTACTGCTGTGGGGCTTCAGCCTGATCTTGTCCAGAAACCCAACTTGTGTTCACACAAGTCAATTTCATTGTAATCATCAAAGCAAAAGTGCACACCACAAACCAGCTTGCAGACATGCTCTTTACAGTGAAAGCCTTTCTCACCTGCAGAAACCTCACCCATGCCCTAAGTACTGTTTTTCCAATTTACCGGATTTCTGGACAAACTGGAGTTTGAACAACTTCCACATACACAAACATCATAATTAAACAATGTATTATGTGTGCTACACACTAATTCAGTAGTTTCAATCAGCCTCCACCTGTCTCCCTCTGACTACGTCATACATCATCAGTGTTCGCGAAAACTTTTGAGCCACGCCTGCCAAACTGGCAGACGTGGGAGCATCTCAGGCAGGACATTTTTGAATCATGTAGGACAATGTCCTCACGTGCTGCAGATCTGTATCTATTCAATAGTGGGTATTACAGTATAGTGACCTGATTAATATAGCGCCTTCCCACCATCAATCAAGGCAGCCCAAAGCAGTTTGACAGTAAATACAAAAATAAAGCAAAACAATTCAAAGAACAACAGACCAAGTACAAATACTATATTTTAAATGATTAGTCTAAAACTCAATTAAAAGAACTGTCAGCAGTTTAAAAGACACTATGTGGAAGGTAGGCAACAAGAGGCAACTCCTATACAACATCACACAACCATAATACGGAGTCAGTCTGACTCTAAAGACCCAGGATGCTGCTGGTCTAGTTTCACTCAGGAATCCTGTTCAGTTTCACATTTCTGTCAATCAGGATCTGAGTATGGCATTTTAATACTTGTGCAGTATTCTAATATGCTGTTAATATTGTTTATGCTCTAAATCACTTCACAGTCAGGTAGTTATTCTGATTTTTTATTTAGATTTATTTATATTTGCCTGTAACTTTGCTTTTGGTGCACCTGAATTTCCCCACTGAGGGATAATAAAGGATTTCTATTCAATTCAGTTCAATTCTATTCTGTTATTCTATTCTATTACTCCTTCATCTCACTGTCCTCTTCAGAGGCTGTAACCATAACAGCAGAATAATCCATGGAGTTCACAGATGATCCTCCTGTTCTCACTCCTTCATTCTTAAAACTTCTTTCTCTTGTAGTTTGGTTCCTCATCCTAAAGTAACCAGTTAACAGAGTTACTAGATCATATCGACTTTGTTTGGGGGACCGATCAGCAGCTCTTTCAGATCAGCTGTTCTGTGTCTCATCACCATAGAAACACGTCAGACAGTACAGATGTATTTTAATTAGTGCTGGGCCGATAACACCGTTAACGGCTGCGTTAACTCCGGACTCTTTATCGCGCGATAAAGAAATTGTCGGCGTTAATCTATTGTCAAAGTTAAGTTGGAATCTTGGTCTATACTAAGCAATGGCGTAGATTTGTGCTAGTCATTGGTGGGGACCAGGACAGGA
This sequence comes from Callopanchax toddi, assembly GCA_006937965.1. NCBI lineage: Eukaryota > Metazoa > Chordata > Actinopteri > Cyprinodontiformes > Nothobranchiidae > Callopanchax > Callopanchax toddi. The sequence continues at coordinate 384,547 of SSNR01000326.1, forward strand.
CCAGGACGGGACAGACACAGACTGCACCTCTGATGGTCCGACAGCTGTTTTCTGTCTGATCATCAGCTCACCGCTCAGAGCGGCAGGTGAGGGGGCGTGACGAGGTGCAGCTCTGTGCGCTCCGCGGAACACCGGTTATAACGTTAACGTTCATTATGAGATCATGAGAGAAAGAGAGAGGGAGAAAAGAGGGGTTCATATATCTTTTCATTGAGATACTCAGGGGAGAACCTGGCGCTGATGTTTAATGCGGACCTCCTTAGTGGGTTTGGGAGTTGGTTTGTGCGTCCTCGCGACGCAGCTTCTGTGTGTCAACAAGTCTCTGCAGCTTATGAACGCTCAGAACTCCTTCACACGCCTCCTTCACCTGGACCGGGAAGAGCGTGCGGGAGCAGAAAGTGTCCCAAGCCAGCGCCAACCTCGGCATACGCTCCCTCCTCCTGAACTGGACCGTGGTTTGGAACTCATGCAGAACTCCAACCACACTCCTCATCAACAGGCTGTCTGGGTTCTAGGCGTTTCCTGGTGAACCGACGTGCTATTTGGGCTGACAGCCTCAGCGGTGCACGCTCCTCTCGTTAATAAAGTGAATGTGACAGCGCGCGCTGCTCAAACACGTGTTTCTCAGCATAACTGACAGTTCAACATTCAATAAGTCAAACAATATCAACACTAAAACTAGGGATGGGTTAAAGTTACCCAAGAACCGATACCAGTGGCTTCACTGTCTGTTAGTGATGGGACCAATTAACACTGATAAGTGGTCTGTTCACAACTGACAGCCACACCCATTGGCACAGCTGCACCTTTGACAATGAAGGCAGCTTGACTTCTTTTGTTATCTTGAAAGTTTCAACTCATCCTATTGAAAAACAGCCATTCACACCTCCAACCGATTCATCACCCAAGCCCTTTCCAACAATAACTCCTCTCCACACCCCTCCCTTTCACCCTCAGACCCCCTGCCTGCAATAACAGGCTTTTGTTTGTTTCGCCATGAAATTAAAAAGTGAAAGCAGGCATGCATAGTGCTTACAGTCACCCACAAAAAAATGAACGGTTCTCTACAAAGACTCGGTTCTCCTCGTTCACAGTGAAGAGCCGTTCAAAAGATTCTGTTCGTTCATGAACGTCACATCACTATTGTCTGTGACTTGTGATTTATGTTGTAGTTTCCTATATTATATTAACAAATTATTATTATTACTATTATTATTATTATTATTATTATTATTATTATTATTATTATTATTATTATTATTATTATTATTATTATTATTATTATATTAACAAATATTGAGCTAAAGAGGAACAGTGTGGGTTGAGAGCTGGAGATGGTGCCAAATAGTTCATTTTATTTGGTTAAAATGTGGAAAACTGCAATAATTTCACTGTGAAATCACAGAAAATGGTTATTTTTCACCTTATATTTTAGTTTTATGATCATTTTATTAATATATATATTTTTTATCTAACTCAGTTATTTGTTGTAAAAAGCAGAGAAGAAAAAATAAAACCTGTATTACAATTTGTTGCATTTTTGTGTGTGGTAGAAGTATCGGTATCGGTACTCAGTATCGGCGAGTACTCAGATTTAAGTATCGGTATCGGATCGGTTTTGAAAAAAGTGGTATCGGAACATCCCTAACTAAAACACATCGATCTGTCAATGACTTTATTAGAGGTTTGTCTTTAGTTTTCAGAGACTCATATTAATGTTTAAATCCCCCCAAAGTGGTTTTATTGAACAAAAACATTAAACAGCCCTATAGGATAATGTAGAGAAACAGTAGAGAAATAAAGACATTTGAAGGCAGATTTAATCCATCTAATTAATTTTAATCTTTGTAATTGTAATCACTTTTATTATTTAATCCAATTTGATCCATCCATCATTTATCTATCCTGTTGCTAGCTAACTAGCTATCCTTAGTAGACCGTAACACCAGGACAAAAGGACATTTATTTAAAAAAAATTCATACAAAAGCAATGAAATGACTTTTACTGTACATTACAGAGCAGTCCAGGCTCAGTCTAAAAGAAGGAAAGAAAAAAATGATCATTGCAAACAATGTGGAAAATATACTTCTTTCTTTCTTTCTTTCTTTCTTTCTTTCTTTCTTTCTTTCTTTCTTTCTTTCTTTCTTTCTTTCTTTCTTTCTTTCTTTCTTTCTGTCTGTCTGTCTTTTGGTTTGTAACATTAACATAAAATGCATTTTCTTTTCAAACAAACAACAAGATTAACAACATGAATTACAACCAGAAAAGGAAATGGCAGAAGCAATGCTTATTTTAGCCTACCCTATTTTCCACCTAAAATACATAACCTATATACATTTCGTTTGTTTTCCCCAACAAAAAATTCAAATGCACTACATAATGTTTTATAGTTGGCCAAAAAGTATATTTTTTAATGTGGTTGAACATTCTACATCAAACAGGGGGTTTCAAACCGTACAAAATGAAAAAGACGTTCTGTTATATTTGGAACATTATGGTAGATTAGAATAGACAACATTAGGACACATTATTTTACTGAATAAATCCATTAAGCTGCTAACATCATTGAAACATTAGCTTCATAAAAAGACCTCATTTTTCCAAGTAAAACTTTTAGTAACACTACATTTCTGAGATTGTACCATAGAACCTTTGTTTTAATTTCTATAATTTACTTTCCACTGCTCCCTCAGATCTTTAATTGAATCATGCATTCAGCGTGTGTGTGCACGGCACGCTATGCCTCCTCGTGCTCATGTGCACCTGTTCCTCCTCCTCTGCTCTGTGAAGAGGAAGTACTGCCCTAATTACTCAAGAATCCCAGAGGATGTTCAGACCAGTTTACACTCATCACAATAAATTACACTCACCTCCCTCTCTGCTGCCAAATCGTGTCTTCCTCTCCGTCTCTCTCACACTATTTAGTGCAGCATTGTTTCCCTTTGAAAAGTTTCATTATGCTTCTCTCGTGTTAAAAGTGCTGGTAAACAACTGCTCACAATCCGTCAACACATGAGCCTTCATATATATATATATATATATATATATATATATATATATATATATATATATATATATATATATATATATATATATATATATATATATATATATATATATATATATATATATATATATATATATGTATATATGGATTCCTAAAAACCTTATTACCTGGTATAATAATGCCACTTATTTTTAAAGTTTCTTATGAAAAAGATAATTTTGCGTTGACGTTTACATTCCACTTAAAGAAGGATGAAGGTTTTTTATTATTTTAGTAATAACACCCATCAGCAGTGAGATGTACCTGTATAAAGAGAACGCTGTAGTCAGTGGAACACTGTCATTTACCTCAACATTACCTCTTGTGACAGCCCACTAGAGCTCGCTTCATGCTTTCTTGTCCTACCTTTATAGATTATGACAAGATCATCATTGCGTTAAAAGCAGTTAATTTTTAATTTGCTTTACATAAAAAGAAAAACTGGCCTCTAGCTGTTTCATCACTGAGTAGGAAGGATGATAGATTAGACGTAGAGTGAGGCAGATTCTCCATTAAAACCCTTTATTAAACAGTACTCAGAATACGTACTCATTCTTACTGCTAAACTGCACATTTTGACGAACACAGTAATATGACTGAGCACTCACTGGCCATTTTATTAGTAAGTAAGTAAGTAAAGTTTATTTATATAGCACCTTTCACAGAAAAAATCACAAAGTGCTTCACAGAAAACAGAATCAAACATGATAAAACAAATAAAATCAATAAAACAAACAAAATATCATTACAAATCAAAATCATTAAACAACAACAAGAGAACATAAAAGAGTTATTTAAAAGCAGTTTTAAATAATTGGGTCTTATATTAGGTACACAAATGACCAACCCCATGTTAGGAACTCAGTGCATTTAGACATGATGAAGATGACTTACATCAGAGTGAGGAAGGAGGAGGATTTATCGGACTTTGAATGTAAACATGGCGGTTGGTACCAGAAGGGTTTACAGAGAAAGATCTGAGTAGAGTAAATATCCAGAGAGCAGCAGTCTGGTAGAAACCTCTTCCCACAGTTGCTGTTTTTTAAACATTTATTATTTATACATTATTTTTAACATTTATACATTTTTTGAACCTTGTTTTAATTATTAAATCTATTTTATTTATTTAACTTTTTGAAATTAATATTATACTTTTTTTTTTTTTACTTTAAAAAACTTTTGGTTTTCAATTTTTTAAATATATAATCCTTTTAAAAAACACTTGTACATATTTTACTTTTTGAAAATTTTGTAACTTTTTTTAAAATTGATTAAATTTATTTATTTTACATTTTTAAACATGTGTACTTTTTATTTCTAACCCTCACACTGGAGTCAAATTGACCCCAAATGAATAAAAAACACCCCACAATAAGGACAATGCAAGGGTTAAAAAATTTGATACTTTTTTCTTACTTTTTAAAATGTATAAATGTAATTCATTAAATTATATATTTTTTTAAATTGTACTGTTTTAGCTGTTTAGTAACTTTTTTGTTTGTTTTTCAGGTTTCAGATTTAGGTTGCAAATCACCATTTAAATAAGAGATAAAAGGGTCACCTGGCCTGTAAAGGGTTCAGATTGAATGTGGTGAATAAAGATGTACAGATGAAGCGAGCTGGAGGAACATGTCTGGAACCCACACATAGTTTGATTGACAGGCTATATGAGAAATTGCATAATGTCGTTTCACGATTATTCTAAGACCCTAAAAGCATTAACTCCCCCCCCCCCCCCCCCCCCCCCCC
>SSNR01000326.1:389352-406509 GCA_006937965.1 Callopanchax toddi
CCCCCCCCCCCCCCCCAATTACTCAGAGACTCAGGCAAACTGTGTTGAAGGTTTCTCAGTAATATTTCACCTGGAGTCCAGCTCTGCTGTAAATAGCCGTCTGTCAATCAAAGAAACACAAAAGGAGTGACCAGACAGCTCAGGAGGTTTATAATACCAGGGTGTCACATTGGTCAGGAATAGTCCATTATAATGGCCGACCGACTAACGGGCAGAATGTGACACCAAATGTCCTGCATGTGTGGAGAGAGAGGAAGGGAGTGGTGAGGAGGGGAGAAATCACAACAAGATGGAGAGGAATGAAAACGGAGGTGGGGCAAATAGAGATGGAAAGGCGTACGACTGCTCAGCAAAGAGGGAGGATGATGGACAGGGGTGTTTCCTCAGAAAGACAGACGCAAAGATGAAAAAGAGTGGCAGGAAGGAAGACGGAACGAGCAAGAGGAGAGGAGAGTGATAAGGAGGAAGAAAGACAGCTTGTCTTATCGCTGAGCTGTGAAGAGTAGCAAGTTGTCCAAAGACATTTATACTCCCAAACATTTCACAAAAAATCTAAAGGAGAAGCTGTTTTGTTAAAAGCACACAAATCCACTCCATCAGAATCAGACAGGAAGTCACCTGTAGACCATCTGCTGAGCAGATTCTTCTGAATCGTCTCCATTAAGTAGCATTTATCCATGCGTTTTAAGTGATTATCTCTTTTATGGCCATAGAAAATAAACAATAAAAGTGATGATCAATAGAAAAACACACACGTTAGTATATTTTAAACTAATGATACCTCTTTATTACAATTAGAAGTCATAAAGTGTATTGTTATCTGGTTGGTTTAGGTCAGATTTATTGTGAAAACTGACCAGAGTAATAATTCATCTGTCTCTGCTCTGTGGACTGCAGAAGTCCCGGAAGGCAAGAAAACATAAAATAAATCAAATTCTCCCAACTAGATCTGTTCAAACTTCTCTTTTGTATCCTTCACAAAAACCTTTATTCATCTGCTTTAAGGTCATTAAGACAAGAAAACAATGTCAGGTTTTTTTTCTTCTTCTGGGGAAAAAAGTAATTTGAATTGTTTTCTATTTTGTTGTTGAGCCCCAACAGTCTCAGAGTTTCTTTTTCTGAATTCATAGACATAAAGTAAAGAAAAGCTTAATTTCTTTTCTCGCCTTTCAGCGAGAGTGGCTTGAAACATGAAACTAGAACATGATCAATAAAAACCAGTGGCGGGCCGTGACTTTCACCCCTAGACCTTCAGTGATTCCCTACTCAGTCCAGCCTAAACTAATACACCTCATAATACCATCAACAGGACACCACAGTCACATTTACACAGATATGATGTTAATTAAAGAGGAACTGAATCTTACTTTGTCCATCAGCGTCAGTCATTAAAGAAAAGTTTCAGAGTTTATCCTCACATGAGGAGTCTGCAGTACGACACATTAACTTTTCCTGACAAGACACCAACTCTCTAATATTAAAGAGACATTTTGACTAGAACTCTGTTACTTCTGCTTTGTCAGGGGCCTGTGAATAGGGAGGAGGAGGAAGTAATTGTCAGTGAATGAAAAGCACAGTGGAAACCTAAAGGATGTACAGAGAAAGAAGGAAAGGAACCAGCGAGAATCTCTCTTCACTTCTGAAGGACAGAGGAAGAGTTGCTGACACTGCACTTCCAATCAGATAAGAAAAGACCTCGTCATCAAGGTTTAAGGTGTGTGTGTGTGTGTGTGTGTGTGTGTATTCAGTGAAAAGTGGCTGTTATTGCTTGTGTGAGGATGAAGAGTAAGGGGAGGCATGGCCACGTGTCAGGGAAGTGTCAATCAGCACCTATATGGATTAATTAGTGTGTGTGCGTGTGTGTGTGTGTGTGTGTGTGTGTGTGTGTGTGTGTGTGTTCCATGTGCATGAGGTGGAAGCTGTCAAATCACTGCTGACACAAGGCAAGTGTGTCTTAAATCATTTATAAATGAGGGAGATTAGATAGGAGAAAGTGAATTCTGCAGTGAAATCAGAGATGATTTTTTAGCTGCTTCATTCTCAGGTGCAAAGTGCCTGTGAAGTTGTATGAACATTTATTGTGTCAGATATAATAAAAGTACCAATACCTTTTGCAATCTTCAAAGTATTAGTAGATCCAGCACAGCACAGCAATATGTTGGACGTTAAACTCCACATCTACAGCTCAAGGATGAGGGACAGTTTTCTGAGGACAAGGATGTTCATGTCTTAGATAGAGGAGAGTGATGGTTTAGGAGGGGAGTAAAACAAGTGATCCATATCAAACGAGAACATTAAATAAAGGAGGAGGACTCCGTATTCAGCTTTGCAGTACATCCAATGCAGCTTTCTATTTTCTTCTGTTTATCCAAGGTCAGGTAATGGAGGTAAGAGGATCAAGGAAAGAGCAGACATTTCTCTCCTCAGTGACACTCTCCACTCTCCAGCTCCACCTGGGGGATCCCAAGGAGTCCCCAGGTCCTAGAGAACATAAAATCCTTCCAGGGAATTCTGGGTCTGCCTAATGCTTTGGTTACATGGCAAGGTTTTCAAATAGTTGGTTGATTTCAAAATGTGAGAGATCAGATGCGGTGATAAAAAAAAAAATCACAGAGGATAACTGTTTAATCCAACAGTGTGTGTGGTGTGTGGTCACACAGCAAAAACAGCACATGACAGATGAACAGATTTCACCCACCAGCCAGGTTGCAGGTGAGGGTCTAGGCCTGAGTGTGCTGATTCATATATGACACTAACTTATTTAGCATTGAATCTAATAATCAAACACCAATTTTCACTCTCATGCAGATGACCAAACCCTAAATGTGGACTAGGACAACTAAAGGCTCTAGCAGCAGGATGCAGGGATGGATGATTAGGCATGTAAACTCAGCTTGCATTCACAACAATTTACAACTTTTAGAACTTCACACATTTCTGTTTAAAGGGAGAAATGTCCTCTGATGAGACGCAAAAGGTCTCCAAGAAACTACAAAAGAATTTCAGCTTTATATTTTTATTTTTTATGTTTTATAGTCTTTTATTTTGTTGAAGAAATTTTAGTCTGTCCTTTATTATGTTTATTTCTTTAACAGTCTTTTATTTTATTTTGATGTTTTTGGTTCGTTGTCTTTTAATCAGGTTTAATTCTGTTTTTTGTGAAGCACTTTGTGCTTTATGTCTGTGAAAGGTGCTATAGAAATAAACTTATAGAAATAACATCCCAAACTTCTTAAGTAAAAGCTGCAGCTTTTCAGTGAGTAAACCTTTTCTACTCTCTGCTACAAGTTTTCTAAGTATTCTCCAAAGTATTCTGGAAATTCAGAGCTGTGAGGCAGAGATGCTCGACTCGGGAGGACCATGTGTGTCTGTGTGTGTGTGGGTTTTTTTTTTTTTTTTGGGGGGGGGGGCTTTAATCATCCCCAACTGGATGTAGTGAAGCTGAACGGTGCTGCATTTCGTGGCGAGGCCCTTGGGATGAGCTCTGCACACATAAAGGACTGGCTGCCATGTGGGATTTTGGTCCAACTTAAACATCCATCTCCACTGACATCTCCTCCCCTGTGTGTGTGTGTGTGTGTGTTTGTCTGTGCTGAAAACAGGAGGAGGGAAACAATATGGAGGCGGACTGAGATGTTAGGCTGAGTGTTGGAGGTAGGCATTAGGAGGTAGGCATTAGGAGGTAGGCTAGTCTGAGGTCCAAGTGGAAGTTTAGTTTATTAAAACTCTTGTACTTTGGCAGCGCCTCATTTCCTCCCTCCTGCAGACCAGGTGGATGAGAGGACACGGGGGACCAAACCCAGTGGGTCCAACTGGTGGGAGGGACAGATGCATCTAAAGTGCCTTTGGAGCACATTAGAGCTTAGCGGAAGTCTACCGTACATTCAGGAAGTTTCAACTGAGAGAACAAAAAGTGTTTCAACAGCATTTATTGGCATGTTGATATTAGGGCTAAAAAACAGTTTTTTTATTTACTTATTCTATTTATAGCAATATATTTTATATATTTTATGGCTTAATTAAAGTTTCACCTTCAGTGGTTTATTATTTTCACTGTATTTTCTTCAACTGAAAGGAGAACTTTAGTTATTTTAAAGTGTTTCAGGATATAAATAATGAGGAGTGTAGTCAGCTTCCTGAACAGCCTCTGTCCAGAGAAATAGAGCTGACTTCAGTTAGGACTGATGAGCCAAATTAACCTGACCTCAGCCACCTTCTATCCTCTGAGTTTCACAGTGATTACTCTAATGCAGCACTATTTTATAAACGTTTACACCACATTCAGTTTTTATTTACATGTTTACTGTAATAGTTCACAAACATTAGCTTCCCAAACCATCAGCAGCAAAATGTTGCACATCCAGTGCATTCAGTCCTCAGGTTGAACAAGAATTTCAATCAGGCAGTTCTTGGTGTATTTCCATCGTATCTGCAGACCTACGTCAGTCAGAAACACTCAGAAAGATTTCATCTTTGTTCTGTTGTGTCCCAGAGACCTGTTCTGAGCTGAATATTCAGCAGCATTTCACAGTTCTGCTTTCAGTACATGGAATAAACCACAACACTCACTAAAACTGCATTATGCCTCGATACAGGTTTAAATCCAAATCTAAAAACACTGAAGCTGCAACACCAGGCTGCAGGTGATTTCACTAATAACCTCCCAGTCATTAGTGGTATTTGAACCTTTTGATTGTCGTGCTTTCTTGGTATTGTAGTTTAACTGTCCATGTTTTCATGTTATAAAACTGCCCTGACCTGGACGTCCTTCTGAGAGAGATGCTGGCATCATTCCTGGTGCAGAATCAATGAGGATGGAAAGGTTTACAAAATAACGTTAAAAAACCTGCTGTTGACTTTAGGAGCTGTTTTAAGATTTAGTTTAAACTAACTGTTTGCTCCTCTGTGCCGTCTGTTTCTCCAAAGAGAGGCTGTTCAGGAAGCCATGTAAGATAGTAATCACTCATGACTTTTTACACAGAAACACACTTTGAAATGGCACAAGTAATTCTTCAACACATTTTAGGGATAAAAACATATTAAGCAGGTAATCAAAGACTATAAAGAGTATTTAAAGTTTACACATTTTAAAATGTTAAAACTTTACTGGAATAATTTTCTTAAATTAAAGTTTTGATTAGTGAGGAGAAACTATGTTGTCACATTTGCTAAATTCCTGTAGAATTAGCAATAATATAAATAAATAAATAAATAAATAGAACAGAGAAAACATTAAATCTGCCACTTCACTGTATTTAAAGATTTTCATGTCATGTTATGGAAAGCCTTTTTAGTCTAATTTGAATAAATAAATAAATAAATAAATAAATAAATAAATAAATACTGTTATAAAAATATCATTAAATACTTCATGCAATAAATAAAGGTATCTTGAAATAAAATGAAAATAGAAAAAAAATTGTTTTTAATAGGGAGCTTTTTTGTCAGTGTTATTTATGCATTTCTTATAATTATGTATGTATTTTTTATTCATTTTTTTCTAAGTGTTTTATTTTGTGACACTTCTATTTTGTAAAGCTATTTGACATATTTCTGGGACTCTTACTTTTAACTACCTTTTTATTTCAAGCCAGTATTATTTATTTATTTATTTATTTATTTTTATTTTTGACTAAAAAGGCTTTCCATACCTGTCTGGGTTTTCTCTAAACTGTTAAACAGATAGAGTAAGATACAGATTAACATGACATCAGAACTTCTGAATGTTTAACAGGCTGAGAACAGGTTTCCTCAATTTATAAAGCTTAAATATTATATAATATATTAAATATTAAACCAGGATCTTAATTCCAACCTCTTTAATTTAATAAGGATAAATGAATCCACTAAAGTGTCCAATAGAACCCAACTTTAAAAAAAGAAGCCATCATAAAATGACTGGGATGAGAGTGATTTGACCACAACACCAGTCTGTGAACAACATTTGAACAAAGCCACCCTGAGAGGCTGCTGTTACCCAGAAACCTGAAGTAAAGGATGACATCCTGCTACCAACAAGCTCCCAGGAACAAGGATGTTTAGTCAGGTGGTTTAATCAGACAGTGTTCAGCAGCATTCAACTCTTTATTTTCACCTGTGACCTAACAGGCACAAAGAAGTCTTTGTAGAGAGTTAGAAACCTTCAAGATCCAGTTTATTTCAGGTAAACCAGACTCTGGATTAACATGAGATGTTTCAAACTATTACAATCTGTTATCTCTAATCTGACTACATTCTGAGCAGCTTTTGGTTTGTAGCATCAAAAAATAGAAAATGAAAAGCCACTTGCAGTTTAAGTGAATTTTCTAAACAAAGAGCCCTGCAGCATGTTTCAGTTAAAAGGAGCAGTTAATCCCCTCATTGCCTAGTTAGATCAGAGATAAAAATCAAGACACACTCCTCTTTCAGAATATATCTTCCCTTAAAAATATCAATAAACCATCTCGTGGTTGAGCAATGAAGCAACACGATAGGATCAAGACAGCTGAGATGACTATCACACACACGCTCCCCTACGGCTAGCAGAACCCTGAAGATCAAATTAATCTAAAACACAGCGAAGAGGGGAGAAGGAAAAGAAGAGAGGACATTTGTAAATGAGATAGAGGTTTAAAAGGGACGAGAAGAGAGGAAAGTAGAGCAGAAAAGAAAAAGGTGATGAAGGGAGGGAAGAAGAAGAGATCAAAAGGAGGAGAATGAAAAGAAAAAATTGAAAACAGAAAAGTGTGCATGAACAAAACCAGAATAATGAAACAGAGAAAAAATGAGGACTTCCCTTTTAGACTCCTAATTGGTTTATGAGGAGCAGAAAATCCCCTCAGTTCCATAAAATGCTCCAGGATGACGACAGCCTCGTTCATCCAGAAAGTCCCTCTTTCTTTGTCAATATTAATGTTCTACACACACAAACACAAAGCTAACACAAGGGTGTGGCTTGCCATTAAAGCTTATTACCAACACTTGTTTCCTGGAAGTGCAGGGAGCTCATTAAGAGATGAAGACCTGCAGACATACACGAGCACCACCCATATTCATGTAGTCATACATGTGTGCAGAAGCAAAGCTGCCTCTCTGCAAATATGTAAACACAACCTGCCTCATCCTCTGTGCATGAAATATACATGGAGGAGCTGCCATGTACTTTAACTGGAGCAATGCTTAGTTAGCAGCCCACTCAGCCTTACAGTGAGCAGACTGAACGCTCAGGTCCACTTCAAACCCCAAACCCACCCTCAGCAGCAGGGTTAGAGTCCCGCTGACAGCGCTCACGATTCAGTAAGGATGCTCAGTGTTTGTCTACTAAATTTGTTATAAATATACATACACGTGTGTGTGTGTGTGTGTGTGCACGTGTGTGTGCGTGTGTTTGTGTGTGTGCGTGTGTGTGGGTGTGTGAACACTACAGCAGTAGTGAACACACATTCAATCATTTTAATCCGGAATCTAATCTGGAATCATGACTAGAGACCACAACAAATCATCTAGGAGTCAAAAATATGGCTTGTTTATTTTTTATTATATTTTTTATTTAAAAAAAAGTTTTAACCCCATGTCCTGTCCGGCTGTAGAGCAAACAGAATAGATGTCTGTCTGAGTGCCAGGAAGAAGCCCAACAGTGTTGCTGTTCCAGGTGAGACGTCACAGCCACTGCTATAATGCTCCATCTGACTTATATTTAAAAAAAAAAACAAAAACATATCTTTATTAGAATTGCAATCTTTGGTAATTAAATTGAGATTCATCACTGAACATCAGGTCTAATTTGAGCCATCTCTGGTTTGGTGTTAACGACAGCCACATAAAGGACCATGACTTTGAAGTTCAGTTGAGACATGATGCAGGATGACATGAGGCTCTATAAACAGACGAAAACCTGTTTGGGTGTTGAATGCTGATGTCATGGAGTTCTAAGGACTGGGTGCAGTCTGTCTCAGAGGACTAGAACCTTGATGACATATAGATGTCCTCTTGTAACCATTGGTTCCAACCTTAAGTCATTTGCAGTTGCATGATATGACCATCTGCTCTTATGCAAACCAACATGTGACCACATAGAACTTTGTCAGGTGTTGGTGATCTTGTCTGATGTATCTACAATACATCCTCTGTGTTGGATGACCTTCACTCATTGTTTTGACTGACTGGCTAAAGCTCTGGCAACTACCTCATGTGATGCCACCACATACGCCCTCTAGTGCCTGTTCTACGTATGCATCACTATAACACAGAGGCTGGAAATGAATACAACACAACCCTGTTTGGTTCAGAACTTATCCAAGATGACGCGGAGGCAGAAGTGCTCCAAAGTATGACTGTATTTACAAAACAAGGTGTTACTAGAGCCAGCTGCAACACATGCAGAGCTCTGATCTCAACAAAGGGGTTTACGTAATACCTCCAACAATGCTCAAAAATCTGACCACACATAATGCAGTTACTTTGGACAAATTATGCACACAATTAAGGTTTGAACCAACAACCCTCCAGTTGCAAGATGAATGTTCCAGCTACTGAGCTACTGCTATCTCTATGTTGTTCACTAACTAAATGAGAATCAATAAGGAATCAAATCAATAATGACAATGATAAAGTTAACGGTATTGTCAAATTCTCATCATTTCCCATTGCTACTCAATACGTATCAATACAATGTATCAACGGTATCATTAAGGAGCATTGTGTTCAGTGTGCCTTTAGGACCAGTTTCTTTAAGTTGTTATTTCTTTGCTGACAGCTGGTCTTCCTATTCAGTTAATTATGAAAATATAGGCTTTGAAGTAAATATAAAAAACAATAAAAAACTTTTAAAAGTAAATGTGATATAGATGAAGCTATGTAACAAATGACTCTCCAGTTAGAGGATAACTCTGGGATTTGAACACAGTTTTCTCTTTGTTTGTCTCACAGCATAAATTTCTGACCTATTTTCTTTTTGTTATATACCTTTATCTTCTTTTGATAAAAAGGCTGAGACAGAATCTATTTATTTCCCTCCCTAACTCAGTTTGTTGTCTTCACATTTCCTCCTCCTGTGCTGACATGATTCCCATCATTAATTGTAGGCTCACCTGTAACTGTGTGAGTCAGAAAAGTGAGTGTGTGCCTTTATTCAATTCAAGTCACTGCAGGAACGTCAGTTAAAGCAGTCAATTAGGTGCCACACACAACTGGCTCCTACGCACACTCATTATTAGCTTAACGGGTAGTGAAGCCAACGACTGCCCAGTGTGTGACCATCAACACAACTCGTTTCACTCAATCTATTCTCTCAGCATTTAAATATACAGTGACATTTACTTCCTTTAACTATGCTGGTAATCTGTCTGCCCTACTCTCTTTGTTTCTTGATTGTTCTGGCAGTGAGAAGCCAATTATTGTCCGGTCGTCCCCGAGCTGCTTCCTGTCTCCTGTTGCCTGAGTAGGATAGACAATTAGATATCTCATGGGAGTTAAACTGCTGACCTGACCACATGTCCTCATTTAATTTAACATATCAAAACAAAGTGAGCGCTGAACGGCAATAGTGACATTGAATTTAGCCTCATTGCAAAATTTGAACGTTTTCACATTATTTCCTACACACCTCAGGCACAGCACCCTTTAATATATCATATCACTGTATGTCCAGGCTAGTGTAATGCTTTGTGTATCAGGTAGTTTTCTCTATGTGTCTTTAAACTGTACTTGATTCATTATCAATACATCAGCAGTTAAAACCAATTTGATGATACAAAACAATTCAGCTTCATCCTGATGTGATTCTGCTTTTACACACAACATAATTCAGCCCTTAACCGTTAGTTTTAACATTAATCCAACACGATGACATTCAGTGAATGGCAATGTGACAAAGTAATGACTATACCAGATATTTAGATTCATCCTGTTTGACCTAGTAAAAAGGGACTGATAGCAAACAGGTTAGTTTGTAAAAAAAAAAAAAACATTTTAATAAATCACATTCACCATTAAATAACAATACACTAAAATGTGCCCTAGTGTAAATATAAAAATGTATATTTTTAAAAACCTGCCAGACAGCAACAGACTTGGTATAGAGAGGCACAATTCATTTTCAGTATCATCAAAACTCAAACGTAGACAGCTTTATTTAACCTGATGAATATGAGCTCTAAGCTGGCTCAGACTGAGAGATGAGATGAGGTGCTCCATCATCCTAGAGAAGCTCAGAATAGAGTGGCTGCTCCTCCACATTGAAAGGAGTCAACTGAAGTGGATCAGGCACCTGATCAGGATGACTCCTGGTTGACTACCTTTGAAGGTTTTCCAGACACGTCCCACTAGGAGGAGACCACCGGGAAGACCAGGACTTACTGGAGGGATTATGTATCCTCTCTGGCTTGGGAATAATGTTGGATCCCCCAGAAAAACCTGAGTGTTTCTAGGGAGAGGGATGTCTGGGCTTCCCTCCTGGACCTGTTACCTCCATGAGCTGACTTCCATGACCTGACTTTGGAGAAGCAGAAGACGATGGATGGATGAATGGAACGAGCTGACCTACATGATCAAGGTGAATTTGTGTTTGTTGCTGTTTTTATCTGGTGTTGCTGTAGATCCCCTTCAACAGTAGGGGGCACTATTAAATAGGGGTGCAACAGATCAGAAAACTCACGGATCGGATTGGTTCACAGATTTGAGTCACGGATCGGATCATTTTTCAGATCAGCAGAAAAAAAAGAAAAGACAAAAAACTTTGCTCTCTTATTATTTTCTAAAACACTGAGCAACATCTTTCTGCTCAATCCTCATTAAATACAAAGAACCTTTAACTCAAGATGTCAATCTGATGCTTCAATACAATTCTGAATCATATTAAAATAAATTAATGGGGGAGATAGACTCATGAACCTCTTAGGGGTCACAGACCTGTTTCTGTCAAACTAGTCACTCCCTGGGTTCACGGGGGTGGGGGTGAGGGTGGGGTGTGTGTGTGTGTTTGACTCACGAGGCGCTGCTCTGTGGCTCCTGACTGAACTCCGGTTAAAATATTAACGTTCATTAGCTCGTATAAAAGCCCAACATAACACGTTATCTCAGACACAAATAGATGAGTCTGGTTTCTCTTTCGAAGAGATGAATATTCAAGCTGACAGAGAGAAAGAGGGAGGGATCAGCGGCTCGGCGCGTGCACATGCAACAGAGACTGGATCAGATATTGATCAGGGATCCTTCGTTCAGTTCTGGTGTAGGAAAACAGCTGAATCCAACAGAGTGAACCTCTGTACGTGATGCAAAGCAAACGCCTTTTTCAGAGGGGAATTATCTGCAGATTCAGCGCGCATGAGGACAGAATGTCGGGGATGATTTAACGACGCACGAGCGCTGCATGAACCGCGGAACACGTGCATTCCGAACCACAGAGGGTGAACTATACGGTTCACGGATTGATGATGATTCGCCGCACCCCTAAACATTACGCCTAAACATCTGGAATGGCAGCAGAAGAGGAGTTACATTGAATGAACAGTCTCTGTTCTTCTTGCAAATTCTAACATTAAATTAGTTTTTCTGTTATATTTAGGGAGGATTCCTTAAAAAACAAAACTACTTTGAAACATTTCATCTAATTGTTAAAATGCCAATGTCAATTTATTTGTAAAGCATTTTAAAAACAACAGAGCTGCACCAAAGTGCTGTACAGCAACATTAAAAACAAACAATCACATCAAAACAATAAAATAGCAATAAAACATGATCATAAATGCAAAGATAAAAATACTGGATGTTATCGCCACAAAGGCATAATGAACTGGAGCGTCTAGATTTCATCTCAAAACCACATTGGTACATGGATGGTCTGTGGATCCAATCACACGTCCAAATCTGTTCATCTTTACAGCCATATTGAACACCTGTTGTAAATCACATTAGTGCATTTTTGTTTTTGCTTTTCTTTGTTTGGGCAAACTTTGTTTTTTTCTTTTTTTCTCCTAGTCACGATCATATTTACTAGAAAGACTTTGAGTTATTGCAAAGAAATGTAAATTATGTCAGATATACAGTATTTGCTGCTTTTCAGTTTTATGGTCACCATCAAGGAGAAGAATCAGCCATGCTCAAAAAATATTTTTTTTGTATTTTGATCTTACTAATGTCAACATTGTTGACCACCACGTGGCCACCGACTGCTCTATCACAGTCATTTTCAACATTTGAAGTAAATGTTTCTGTGTTGGATGAAATCGAGGAACTCCAACAAAAATACAAAAACCAAAACATTGTTCTGAAGAGGTGATAGCCTACCCATGACCTCTTCATAGAATGTGAACACATTTGGACTGTGGATAACTGTATTGAAGCTTTAGGTGTGCCATCTGGCAGTCGCCATCTTGGATTTCTGCCTGAGATCCTGATCATCTAAAATAATGAAAAACCTTTTACTATGTACTTAAAAAAAACACCAGCCTTCTTCAAAAAGTCAGCAGTCGAGGTTGGAGCCAACATAGTCTCAAACTTTATAAATTCTAACATTTGATATTTACAAAAGAATAGAATTCACCTGTAGTTATATTTGCTGCCTGACAATGTCACTAATGCATTTCTCTTTGAGTGCTTGAGTCTGTGCATCCATGCACATTCATATTGGATCACGGCGTGAAAAGTTCAATTTGGGCTCCAACAGGGCTTGTTTCTTATAGCGACACAGATACTTTAACCTCACAGAGGTGTTTGCTCCCAGCTCCTCCAGTCAAACCCAGCAATCCTGTCCAACACTGAGACTGAGTGTGTGAGCTCAGCGATGTGCTGAGGCCTGAGGCCAGACTGAGTGGGAGGCATGGAGCAGCGCTTCCTTCTCTCTGCACATAGATGGAAACATTGGAATAAAACACATCCTCCTGTACACGTATACTCTACTCTCTCTGTAGTCTGGCTAGATTTGTTAAAATATTTCCTCACATTTTGTTCACAATGTAAAGAAAATCTCTCTCTTTCTTGTACATGTTGTAATGTTCTACTCTTAAAGGTTCACTCTATATGCTGACAACAGTATCCACTCCCTACAAACTGCACCAGACGATAGCAGTTTGAGACAGGAAATTGTTTTGCTGCAAAATACAAGTGATGCTTTTTTTACTCATCTAATCTTGCAGCTCATGTATTCTTTAACAACTTCTGCACTTTCACATATCTACACAAACACACATTTGACTCAATCCGAAATCTTTCTGTGAGTCAGAAGCTCTTCCTCTTTCTTCCTTGGTAAAACCTCAACACTTTATTAGTTCAACTCACCATTTATCTTTTAATCATCTTAAAGGTTAGGAATGTAGTCTTAGGACATCTATTGTTGCAACCTATACAGGTTAGTACAATATTGCATGCTTTAACACGACTCAATTCACAACTTGAAATGAATATTATGACTCCAGGGGAGTTCACACAGTAAGGTTTTTAAGCCAATTTTTGTCTCAATTCTCCTCTTCTGACAAACTTAAGGATACCTCGATTACTGTAGTCTCTAAGATAATCTTATCAGATATTCCTGTCATGTGTGGTGAGATAAAAGTGCTCTGGTTTGCTCGGAAGGACATCAGGGAAATCCAACATGTCAGTGTGTGTGTGTTGACCACCCCCCAGAGGAGCAGCTTGTGAAATGTGATATGTAGCCAATCAGAGAGTGTGGTGACAGACACAAGCTGCACAGAGGGAGGGGGATACCACATCAAAACAGCTCTTTGTATTCTTTGTTCTTCCTGGTAACTAAACTGTCAGAGTTTATTGTTGTTTATAATACAATAAAAGTTGTCATGTTTGTTTACTCTGAAGTCACGCTTGATCTCCAGAAGTTCTGTGAGATTTCATGTCTGACCTCAGAATGTTAGTAAGTAAGTAAGTAAGTAAAGTTTATTTATATAGCACCTTTCACAGAAAAAATCACAAAGTGCTTCAAGTGCTTCATGTTGGTGGGTGAAATCAGTTCATGTGTGATGTGTCTTTTCCATGTCTCTGCACACCTTACACTGTAGGACCAGAGCGGTCAACATCCATGATTTTTTTATCACCACGTGGTCTCTGATGATTTGAAATCAGCTGACAATTAAAAATCCTGCAGTGTGAACCGGCCCTTAGTGTGTACACAAAGACAGTGTTGTATTGACATTAACCAAACCTTCTGATTACTTTGAAAATGTTATGAGAAAAAGTTTCAGTCCTAAATCCTAAAGTCTTGTTGAAACTGTTTAATGATTTACCAAGTAACAAAGCTGATTTATAAAAATAGTCTCTGGATTAAAGACCTAAGGAATGCTTAGTTCCGGTCTCTTTTAATGCCAAAGTTTTAAACTAAGTCATTGAATAAACTAAAAATATAAATGAGCTTCAAAGCCCTCACTTCCTGAAAGCCTTTACTTCCATGGCCTATGATGTAGATTTATTAAAGTACACTGAGACGTTTCAACATGCAAACAGGAAGTCTAACCGATTACAATCAGTTACAATCTTATACAGTATTATATAATACTCCAGTTAGCAAGACAAAATGCTAATCACATGAACGGAGAGCACCATGAAGTCCATTTCAGTGTTTAGTTTTTTTCTATCCCATCCAAAGACCCCCTCAGGTGGACCCACAATGAATCCAAGACCTCCTGACTAAACTATGATAAGATCTCTCGATGTTAAAAAATGATGGAGTTCCAGCTGTCTTGGTCAATTCTTGGAAGTATTTTTATGCAGTCTTGTCAGATGGGTCTCAGGGTGGTAGGGGGTGTAGCAGGTTCAGGATAGCTCATCTAGCATTTGGACTTTTCTTAGACCTGCTTCTCTAACTTTATATGTGAAATTTATTCATATCAACAAACTTTTAAATGTCCTTGGAAATGCAAGCAAGTCTGAGTTTATCTACCAAAATGCAAATCAGATGATGGATGACTGGATTTGGAAAACATGCTTTAAAGCTCTTAGCTCTCCATCGATGTACCGTCAGGAGAAGAAACTAACAAAAGTTTAGCAAAGTGATTCCCTGATTCTAATGATATGTGAGCTGATGTCTGGAGACATTCATCCATGTCCTGTTCTGTTAATGTTAAGGTGGAGAGTGAAACATACCTCACCACAGACCAAACACCGACCTTAAGAAATTTCCAGCAATGCTTTACTTTCATGCCTTTATTATTAGATTTTGGACCAGATGGAAGGAGGAAATGGGTTTTGAGTTTTAAGTTAAATATTTTAAGTCCTGAAGTCCTAAGTCCTGAAGCACCCATAAAGTGAACCATCTTAACTACATAAGGCACACAGGCTTCCAGGGTTTATTCAATCCAGCCTCCTAATAAGAACAATCTACCTCTAATCCCTGCAAAAACTTTAAAAGTCAGCAGTGTTACCTTGATCTTTAAGTCACATTGAACTTTTCCTCTCAACTTCTTATTCAGTGACTCCATCATTATCACCCCCCCAATAGGACAAACAACAGATCAACGTGACTGACACAGAGGCATAAACTGATGAGAAAAGTCAACATTCAGGAAAAATGGTGGATATTAGAGTGAATGAATGTGATGCTCCCAGAGTGACAGGTTGTAGTGTGTGTGACTGCATGTGCATGCATGCAGAGGTTATGTCGGGGCCATGGGCAGCATTGTGAAAAGGACGATTGGTGTTAAATTGGGGTGAAAAGAGGCTTGGAAGGAGCCAGAAAGACTGAGTGAGACACAGTGAAAGCAAGAAAGAGATGGTCACCCTTCACTCCACACATGGATTAGAGGCTATAGAGACATTGACAGGCTCAAAACCAGGCTTACACTGCTAAAGCCCTGCAGACACGCACACCCGTAACTCAGAATGTGTCCGTCCTAATGGTTACAGTGTGCCTGTAGAGGGGGAAGACAGCAGGATTCTCAGGTGTTCAATTCATGAGGCTACACATATTATTTCTTACTTTTAAAACTAAATATTTTAGTATAGGTTTCATCATCCACAGGAGTTTTACACAGGTGAAATCAAATTGCCCCCTCTGAATGAGGATCTCAGCACATTTACTGAAGACTTGATGAAGTATCAGGTGTTATTCTGGCCTGTTTTAGTAGATGGGTGACTTGAGTTACAAAGAAAAGAAGACAGGTTCAGGTACAGGCACAGAGTCTGATGAGATCAGTACACAAGAATTTTACATTCTGAGCTTTGGTTTCTTTACAGAAAACCAAACACATCTCTTCTAACTTTGAGAGCTCTAAATCCCTTCAAAGCCTGATATAGTAAGTAAGTAAGTAAGTAAGTAAAGTTTATTTATATAGCGCCTTTCACAGATATACATCACAAAGCGCTTGACAATATAAACAAAAACAAAAAAAAAAAACAAAACAGAGAAAACATTGAAAATAAAAAACAAAACAGAGATTTGGGGGTACCAGATACAAAATTTGGGCAAGATTTGGGGTACCATCAGGGGATCTACGTACAATGTAAATGATGAGATACATTGAAAATAAAAAACAAACCAAAGCAGAGATTTGGGGGTACCAGATACAAAATTTGGGCAAGATTTGGGGTACCATCAGGGGATCTACGTACAATGTAAATGATGAGATACATTGAAAATAAAAACAAAACAGAGATTTGGGGGTACCAGATACAATATTTGGGCAAGATTTGGGGTACCATCAGGGGATCTACATTGTAAATTATGAGATATAGTGGGACATTGACTTGTGTAAGGAACTAAAGTCTTGGGCAGAAATATTGGGGCAACTTCAATACAATATTTGGACCAAAAATAAAGATGGGAGCCAGATACAATATTTGGGCAAGATTTGGGGTACCATCAGGGGACCTACATTGTAAATTTTGACTTAAAGTGGGACATTTACTCAGGCTTGGGCAAGATTTGGGGTACCATCAGGGGACCTACATTGTAAATTATGAGTTAAAGTGGGACATTTACTTGGGCTTGGGCAAAGAGAAATATTGGGGCAAACTTCAAGATTTGGGGTACCATCAGGGGACCTGCATTGTAAACACATTACACATTGGCTTGTGTAAGGAACTAAAGTCTTGGGCAGAAATATTGGGACAACTTCAATACAATATTTGGGCAAAAAAAATAAAGATGGGAGCAGAAGAAAATGTAAACAAAATGGAGGGAGGGAGTAGCATTTTACACACAGTCACAACAACCGATAAACACATCAAGGAGGG
>SSNR01000326.1:406519-417117 GCA_006937965.1 Callopanchax toddi
GGGGGGGGGGGCTGAGCAGTCGCTTCATTCACTCTGTTGAGTAGGAGAATGTTTTCAGGGTCACCAGATAAGATAACAGAATGTGTTTGGAGCAGGCAGTCCTGTTTGTTACAGCCGCCTTAAATGTCTGTCTCACTGGCTTCATCCCGTCCAAATTTGAAAACCTGGCCAGTCCCATCTGATCCGTGTAGTTCGACACATCGATCGTAATTCACTCCGCGCCAGAGTTCGTTCGCAGACAGTCCTACGAGACAACTCAGTCCTCGCGAGTGTTTCAGTGTTCAAAGCACGCATCAACCCCCTTTGAAACACAGGAATCCTGTCAATTGCACCTGTTAGCTCCGTTGTTTTCCGATAAACCAGGTCCATGCAGATTCCAATGAGCGTGCACCCGATCATCATTAATCCAAAATTGTAGACCTCCAGAGACAGACTTGCAGGACCCGCAATCTGATCCATTACGAACCCCACAGCTCTTGTCTCAGTCAGCCGCGGAGTCCCCTCCTCCGTTTTGAGAGTGTAAAAAATTTTATCCATTTTGTTGGGAAGCCAGCAAACCAAAGCCATATCAAGAAAAATAAAAATATTTAACCAGAAGGAATGAGGAAAATGCTCAGAAGACAAAACAGCTGCAGGAGGAACACACAAGGGAGAGAAGGAACAGTGCGACCGCTCTCAACAGAAGCCGGAAGAAGAATGTATTATAGAATATATTAAGATATAATATATATATAATATATAATATAATATATATATATTAAGAATATATTAATTATTTAGAAAGCAGTTTATTGGATAATTATAATAGTAATACAATAATAATAATACAATAATTCTATTGATGTAATTTTTTATTATTTAATTAGAAAAAATAAATTTAGCATTTGCAACTTGTAGTACTTAAATTCTCCACCGGAGGGCAGACGACTTTACTGCAGCAGGTTTTTGGAGAAAGCACTAATCCTGTTAAAGGGATAGATACATTTGATATGTTTGGTGAAGGGGTCAGGTAACATGAAGGTCAGATGTTTTGCTTTAGATTGAAGAAGCAGGTCAACCAACAGCAATTGGGTCAGAACAGGAAACTAATCGGCATGTAGCTCAGTTGGTAAAGTGGCCGGTCTGGTAACCGGAGGGGAGCCGGTTCGATCCCAGCTCAGGCTGGGATACATTGTCGTTGTGTCCTTGGGCAAGACACTTCACCCAGCTTGCCTGCTGGTGGTGGTGAGGAGGGCCCATAGGCACCAGATAGTTTGAAGCGACTCCCGCCTAGGGTTGGGTACAGAAGTTCGGTCTGGGTATGGAACCGACCGTTACATCATTGGTACTAACCAGACCGAAATACAACATGAATTTCGGTGCGCCATTTCGGTGCCCCAAAATATAGCCGCCTAATTACGCCCTCTGGTGTTTGCTGTTAATAAGCTGCAGCCTGTAGCACACAAACGTCATGTGACACGCACGCAGCAGGCTGCCACAGGAAACACAACCCCGACACGCGCACTCGCCCATCTCCTCGTCCCTGCTGCAGTCCAGCGGTGATGTCAGCCGCGGCTCCTCGCATCTCTTCGCCCCGCAGAGCGCACTGGTCTGAAGGGGGCGGGCAGAGGTCCACTCCAGGCCGGCCGTCACTCACTCGCAGCACGTCCCATGAGATCGGTGGGATGCGCTGCTGGGACCAGAAGCTCGACTCCTCGCCGCTCACCGGGACAGCCGATCTGCCTCTTCCTCACATCCTGCTGCTTCTCCTTTTTTCCTTCAGCACACCTTTCATTTCCTTCATTGTCTGTCCTTTTCTTTTCTGTCCTGTTCACTCTCTCTGTCGCTCTGCCAACCTGAGTGGCACCTAAATAAGTTTCCTCCTGGACACGCCCACTTACAACAGGTGATAGTGATTATCAGTCATGTTAAAATCAGTCCACAGCAATCCAAAGAATTAAAAACAAACAATATTAAAACAGTATAAAACATGCAATAATAATGTATAAAAACAGGAAAAAAACATGCAAATAAATAAAACTTAAAATCAAAACCAACTTTTCACTGTGTGACAACAAGAACACCAAAGAGCACCGATCTGAGTGTTAGTTCAGTGTCTAGGATTGTATTTCCATTGTTAATCAGTAGATTGAGTTGATGTTTTATTATTTTTTATTAACGAAGTGACTTAAAACTACGAAATGGGTCCAAAGAAGGTACTGACAACAGAAGATGGTGATGAAATTAAAAAATCGCTGGAGTTCATGTCGGAGGAGATTTCTACTGTTAAAGTGCAGCAGAAAGCGATCCTGGACCTGGTGGAGGAAGTGAAGGCGCTTCGGATCCAGAACGCCGAGAAGGACAAGCGGCTGGCGTACCTGGAAAGCCGAGTGGAGGATCTAGAACAATATACTAGAATGAACGACGTAATTATTACGGGGCTTCGTATTAAACCCCATTCATATTCCTGGGCCGTGACCGCTGACAGCACAGAGGAGTCCAGTGAGGAGGATGTCAGCTCGGTGGAGCAGCAGATTGTTACCTACTTTCACTCAAAAGGAATCGAAATAGATTGTGACAAAATAGAGGCTTGCCACCCTCTATCAAGAAGTAAGGAGAACGATAAACCAGCTGTCATCCTACGATTTGCTAACAGAAAGCATAAAATCGCCTTGTTAAAACAAGGGAGAAAGCTGAAGGGTTCCAACGTCTACATGAACGACCATCTGACGAAAAGGAACGCCGACATTGCCAGAAAAGCGCGCAGCCTGAGAAAACAAGGACGGATTCAACGCACATGGACTACACACTGCAAAGTATTCATCAAATTAAATGGAACACCGGAACAAGCCAAAGTACTGGTCATCCGAAACATCAGTGAACTGGATAAGTACGAGCAGTCAGCCTAAACTGGAGGTATGATCACAACAACACACAACCATGACAGGGCCTATCAGCAGTCAGTCATCTTCATCCAGAAACATCAACAATATGACACAAAGAACAACACTTCATACCGACCTGGAACTGAGAACCTTCACCTATACAGACTATAAACCATCAGACTCACTCAGTCATCTAGACCCAGAGAACAACTTCTTCTTTCACATCAACAACAGCTGTCAGTTCTACACAGAGGAGGAGTACAACCAAACTTTCAACAGTGACAGCAAATTATCCATAATTCATTTCAACAGTAGAAGCATGTATGCTAATTTTGACAACATAAAGGACTATTTAAAGCTATTTACAAATCCATTTAAAATAATCGCTATATCTGAAACATGGATCAGCTCTGTTAAAGGAATGGACTTTGAACTAGATGGATATGAAGCTAACTATTTAAACAGAAACAACAAGAGTGGTGGTGGAGTGGCACTGTATGTGGATAAAAGCCTGAACTTTAAAGTCATTGACAGTATGACAACTGTGATTGATGAACATTTTGAATGTCTAACAATTGAAATCTTTAAGGAAAAAAAGAAAAATATAATAATTAGTTGTGTTTATAGAGCTCCAGGCTCTAATGTAGCAGTTTTTAAGGATTGGTTGAAAGAGGCGTATTCAAAAACAAACCAGAAAGTTGTTTTTATTTGTGGGGATTTCAACATCAACCTGCTCAACCCAAAGAAGCATAACATGACAGAAGAATTTATCAGCACACTGTACAGCATGAGCTTATATCCCAAAATTACAAAACCTACCAGAATTAAGCCACACTGTGCTACTTTAATTGACAATATATTTACTAATGACATCACAAACAATACAAGAAGTGGATTATTAATCAGTGACATCAGTGACCATCTGCCAGTCTTTGTAGTTTATGATGACAACTATCAAAGAAACCAGCAACAGGAAAAATATAATTATAAACGAATAAAGACGGAGGAAACCATGAGAGCTCTGAGGGATGATCTGGGGGCACAAAACTGGGACCTGGTCTTCAGAGAAACTGATGCTGATAAAGCATATGACAAATTTTTAACAATATTTAACACATTATACAATCAAAACTGTCCAGTTATTCAATTGAATGCAAAGCAAAAACATACAGATCAACCTTGGATTAGCAAAGGATTACAAAATGCTTGTAAAAAGAAAAATAAACAGTATAAAGATTTTTTAAAGCAAAGAACCAAAGAGGCAGAATCCAAATATAAAAAATACAAAAATAAGTTAACAAATATTATAAGAAAAAGTAGGAAGGACTAATATAGTAAGACGCTAGCTAATTATAAAAATAATATAAAATCAATATGGGATACATTAAACAATATTATTAAAAATCAGTCCAGACAGCACAGTTATCCAGAACATTTTATTGATAATAATACTAAGATAGAAAATATGCATGATATAGTCAATGGTTTCAACAACTTTTTTGTCAATATTGGGCCGAACCTGGCAAAACAAATACCTGATGCTCCGAGTCCGTCAATGGAAACCAGTAACTATCATCTGATTGATCAAACTCCCAGTTCTATGTTTCTCACAGCAGTGGAAGAAATGGAGATCATAGATCTAGTAAACAAATGTGAAAGTAAAACATCAACTGATTATAACGATATCGACATCAAAACTGTGAAAAGTGTTATTGGGGGGATTGTAAAACCACTTACTTACATCTGTAATTTATCATTTCAAACCGGAACATTTTCAAACCAGATGAAAATAGCAAAAGTGGTGCCACTGTTTTAGACTGGGGATAAACACAACTTCACTAATTACAGGCCTGTCTCATTACTTCCACAATTCTCTAAAATCCTAGAAAAACTGTTTATTAAAAGACTGGATTCATTTCTAGATAAACATATGATACTAACAGAAAGTCAGTACGGATTTAGAGCTAATAGATCAACATCACTAGCATTAATGGATTCTGTTGAGGAAATTACAAACGCATTAGACCGTAAACATTTTGCTGTTGGTATTTTTCTGGATCTCCAGAAGGCCTTTGACACAATTGATCACAACATATTAATCAATAAACTGGAACGGTATGGGATCAGGGGGATTGTTTTGCAGTGGATAAAAAGCTACTTGAGTCACAGGAAGCAGTTTGTGAAGTTGGGAAAGTTTTCTTCTTCATACTTGGACATTGCTTGCGGTGTACCACAGGGTTCAGTACTGGGTCCAAAGTTGTTTATTTTGTATATTAATGATATTTGTAAGGTTTCAAAAATATTGAAATTTGTAATGTTTGCTGATGACACAAATATTTTTTGTTCAGGGGAAAAACTAAACGAGTTAATGGAAATACTTTCTGCAGAAATGGCTAAAGTGAAAAAATGGTTTGATAAAAACAAATTATCATTGAATTTAGGAAAAACTAAATTCATGTTATTTGGGAACCATAAAGTAAACACACAAATTGTGATGGATATTGATGGCGTCATTATTGAAAGGGTGAATAATTACAAATTTCTGGGAGTCATAATGACTGATAAAATAAGCTGGAAACAACACATAAAACACATTCACAACAAAACTGTAAGAAGTATTTCCATATTAAACAAAGTCAAACATTTCCTGGATCACAACATACTTCACATGCTATACTGTGCACTGGTGCAACCATATCTGAATTATTGTGCTGAGGTTTGGGGCAACACTTACAAAACTACATTATCACCAATAATACTCTTACAGAAGAAAGCCATTAGGATCATTAATAAAGCTGGTTATAGGGATCACACTAACAACCTGTTCTTCAATTCACGGCTACTAAAGTTTACTGACCAAATTCATTTTTTGACATTACAAATAATTTATAAAGCTACTAACAAACTACTTCCCGGTAACATACAAAAACATTTTTCACATAGAGACAAACAATATAATCTGAGGGAGGAAGGAAATTTAAAACAGCCATCTGTGCGAACAACAGTTAAAAGTCACTGCATTTCAGTTTGTGGAGTAAAATTATGGAATGGATTAAATAATGAATTAAAGCAATGTCCAAGTATGACCCAATTCAAAAAGTGGTACAAAAATATGGTTTTCATGAGGTACAGGGAGGAANCCCTTTGAACATATCAATTATATATACATGTATGTATATGTGTGTGTTTATAAATATGTATATATAGAAGATTTATTTGTTTACTTTTATTTTTCTCATTGAAGTATTATTCTCATTATTATTGTTATTTTGCTGAAATTATGTTATTAATATTATAGTTCAAATAAATCATTCATTCATTCATTCATTCATTCATTCATTCATTCATGTTCAGTTAATAATTGTACAGTTAATGTTTTGTACATTTAATTAATGTACAGTATAATGGTACATTTTTTCTTTCTTTATATTAGAAGAATTTTATGTTAAAATATTGTTGGTCAATTTAATTGGCTCGGCCTTTTGCCTTAAGAAATAAAAAGTCATGGGATCATAAAAAAAAAAATCTGTGTTTTTTGGTTTTAAAAGTACCGATTTAAATACCGTTTACGAACCGGTACCGTTTTAAAAGTATCGAAATGGCACCGGTACCGAATGAAACCCTTTCAATACCCAACCCTACTCCCGCCTCTGCCTCAGGGCAGCTGTGGCTAAAATGAAGCTAACTGCCATCACTGTGTGAATGTATGGGTGACTGTGTCTAATGTAGTGTGAAGCGCTTTGGGAGTTCTAGGACTTAGAACGCGCTATACAAGTACAAGCCATTTACCATTTAATCCTCACTAACACTGACTCCTCACACAACTGAGGCCTTGTGCTCCTAAACATCACCGACATCATCAATCTCTCCACCTGCCCCTTGGACCCTATCCCATCCCCACTGGTAAAATCATGTCTTCCATGTATCACTCCACTTATCCTGGATATAATCAACTCATCACTGACCTCTGGTACCGTCCCTTTGGCCTTCAAACTTGCTGCCATCAAACCAATACCCAAAAAACCCGGACAGGACCATGACAATCCTGAAAACTTTCGCCCCATCTCCAACCTCCCTCTAATAGCCAAAATCCTGGAACGTTCAGTAGCATCTCAGCTAACTGAACATCTTCATTCAAATCAGCTCTTGGAGACATTTCAATCTGGATTCCGCACTCACCACAGTACAGAAACAGCTCTGATCAAAGTAACAAATGACCTCCTGGTGGCATCAGACTCTGGATCCTTCTCCATACTCTTCCTCCTTGATCTTAGTGCTGCCTTTGATACTATTCATCATTCCATCCTCCTACACCGTTTGCAGTTTCATGTTGGTGTTACTGGTTCAGCCCTCTCCTGGTTCACATATTACCAACAGATCTCAGTATATCTCCATAAACAACTGCACATCCGATATCTCCTCAGTAACCCATGGTGTCCCTCAGGGCTTGGTTCTTGGTCCCCTTCTTTTCATCATCTACATGCCCTTGGGGGTATCATTCGCCACAATGGACTCCAATTTCACTGTTATGCCAATGACAGTCAACTCTACCTACCTACTAAAAACATCACCTCCACTACTGTCTCCACTATAAAAAACTGCCTCAATGCCCTAAAATTTTGGATGTCTACAAACTTCCTCAAGCTCAACTGCAATAAATCTGAGTTAATCATAACTGGACCCAAATCCCTTCTCTCCTCCTTCAAAGATTTCACACTCAGTATTGACGGTTACACAGTCACTCCATCCTCTCAGATCAGAAACCTGCGAGTCATTTTTGACCCCTCACTCTCTTTCCTAACACACATCCGTCATATCACTAAAACAGCCTTCTTTCACCTTCAAAATATTGCCCGTCTCCGTCCTATTCTGTCCTCTACTGCAGCTGAAACCCTCATCCACGCCTTCATCTCCTCTAGCATAGATTACTGCAATAGCGTACTCTATGGTCTTCCATCCACACACACAAAGAAATTTCAGAATGTTCAAAACTCAGCTGCACAGCTCCTCACTCATACCAACAAGAGAGATCACATAACCCCGGTCCTAAAAAAACCTTCATTGGCTTCCCATTCAGCAGCGCATTCAATTCAAGATCTTACTCATCACCTACAAGGCCCTCAATAACCTCGCCCCTTGTTATCTGTCTGACCTTCTGTGTCACCATCGCCCTTCTCGCTGTCTCAGATCTTCGACCTCCAACCTCCTCTCTCACAAAATAACGTCAAAACATCGCACCATTGGGGACAGAGCTTTTTCTGTGGCTGCTCCCAACTTATGGAACTCTCTCCCCCAACATATTCGTACTGCTGACTCACTTCTGAAATTCAAAAAACGTCTGAAAACTTACTTGTTTAACCAAGCATTTAAACCCTGTTAATTTATTTGACAGTTTCCTTCTTTTTTGTAAAGCATCTTTGAGTAGTGGTTAAAAGCGCTATATAAAACCTATGCATTATTATTATTATTATTAATCTCTGTGATAATTACAAATGTTACATCACCTTAACATTACTGTTACTTTGAAAGAATACTTTCCTGTTCTGTCGCAGAGTACTGGACTTGGAGGTCCTTTGATTTGTTTTCTGAAGAGAAGATTAAAAGTCAATTTATTCATTTTTCAAAGACAGAACAATGGGGGAGATGAGTGAGGAGCTCCCTCCCAAATTGAGTTCATTTTAATTTAAAACATCATTGTTTGAATTAAAAGACAATCTCCAGATAGTTCTAGTATGATGTGCTGGTGATGTTTATCTTCCAGGCTCACCCCAGGACATTCAAACAACCAGTCCACTGATGTGACCAAAGTTTGGTGAGAAGGATTTCATGATCGTAATCATTTCTAAAGATGTTTCCTTCTATTTCTATTTCTCCTTCCTCCTAGAGACCCCTTTCCATTATTTCTTGCCGCCGACATTTTTCAGCCAATGAAATTCAAATTTCTGCATTCTCTCAACATGCACGTGCATCGACCAAACCTGTACCAGTAGGGGGCGCTGTCGTACAGGACGCTCCGTGTGTTTCTCTGCCGTCTCAGCCGTTCACTGAGGACTCACGGCTCATTTCTACTAAAAACTTACCCATTCCCCAGATAAAGATGGATTTATTTTTATTTTTAAACCTTTCACCTCACAGAATGGCAAGGCTTGACAGGATTATGCGTTTATTTTGGTCAGAAAGTTCATCCAGGGCCGAGTCAAGTTCAGCTTCAGAGTCCAGCAGCAGCTCTCTGCTAACAGAGCTAATGTCAGAAGCAGCAGGGACAGAGAGGGCTCATCAGACCCTCGTAGTATTGTTGGAATGAGATTGTGAACTGTGAGTGATTAAACCCTACACATTGAGCTGTACAGTTCATGTCCGAAGTATATGTGCCGCGTGCACGCGCGCACACGCGACCGGACGCGCGTGTCGAGATGTTTTGAGGAGGAGCCTTTGGACGCTAGATTCAAAAACTGCTCTCCTGATGAAATCCTCCGGAGTGCCGCTTTAACTCAGTCATTTGTCACTTACATATTATCTCTAAATGTGAAACTGCAACAAAAGCATCTCTATCTAAAGATTGTTTTAGTTGAAACATTTTCACTTTTTTCTTTATTATTGAACTCATCACCTGCTTTTGCAACAGAAAATCTGACCCATACTGGTGAAACGGCATGTCTCCATTCATGAAACTAGACAAAATGTCAGAATTGTCAGATAAAAATGATGAAGTTAAATGAATTATCTTTAGAAATAATTTTTTACAACCCCTGCAAGAGTTTAAAGTCCAAATAAAAGTTTTTACTATGTTACCTCTAATATAATATATATTACAATAAAATACATGTTTTTGTCACCTTGGGGAATTCTTATGAGACTAAAAACTGTCCCAGTAGCTGCCTTTAAAAAAATTCCACAACTTAAAGCTGAAGTCAGGAGCATTTTTCTACGTATCAAAGTTTTATAAATGTTTCAAATGATAGTTAAGTTCTAAATTATGATATATGGGTAGAGTTCCAAAACATCTGTTAGTCTTCTGAAGTCATAGACCTCTATGAATTCACACTGACCTCAGAGATTTTTAAGCCAATAGAATTTGAGTTTCTGCATTGTCAGCTGTCAATCAATGTGCATGCGCATTGTGTAAACCTGTAAATGTGGGGCCGTGAACAGGACGATCTGTGTCTTCCTGTTTACAGTCACCATAATGGAAGAGATGCAGAAGTAGGAGCAAATATCTGCTAAAAAGTTAAAATTCCCAACTACTGACGGTTACATCAACTTCAGGAAGAAAAACAAAGAAAAATCTGGTAAATAAATGCATTACAGACCAGAGTGATGCACATGCACAGTTGTAGAGGTGGGGTTAGATGGAGCAGGAGGGGGTGAAGTGATGTTTTGGGAGGGGCTTTGGTATGTTGGATTAAAAAATTATCTCTTGCTCAAATGCTCCAAATAGCATCTTTAAGCAGTTACACAATACAGAATGATCTGCCACTGCCAGTAACACAGTTACACAGATTTCACACACCACACATCTGAAGCCATAATCATCAGAATTACGAGAAGTAAAGGCTTGAAATGTTTCACTGTATGTGTAGCCTACTGACTCTATATAATCAGGGCTACACATAAACGTTGTATACTAAACATAATGATTGAGTTCCAGTTCCGTCTACCACTACGTTCTGGTGTTACGTCTGCGTTATGGACCTATCACACACTGACAAGCTGCAGCCTGAGCTGAGCAGCTCG
>SSNR01000326.1:425652-460155 GCA_006937965.1 Callopanchax toddi
CATTGTTTGAATTAAAAGACAATCTCCAGATAGTTCTAGTATGATGTGCTGGTGATGTTTATCTTCCAGGCTCACCCCAGGACATTCAAACAACCAGTCCACTGATGTGACCAAAGTTTGGTGAGAAGGATTTCATGATCGTAATCATTTCTAAAGATGTTTCCTTCTATTTCTATTTCTCCTTCCTCCTAGAGACCCCTTTCCATTATTTCTTGCCGCCGACATTTTTCAGCCAATGAAATTCAAATTTCTGCATTCTCTCAACATGCACGCGCATCGACCAAACCTGTACCAGTAGGGGGCGCTGTCGTACAGGACGCTCCGTGTGTTTCTCTGCCGTCTCAGCCGTTCACTGAGGACTCACGGCTCATTTCTACTAAAAACTTACCCATTCCCCAGATAAAGATGGATTTATTTAAATTTTTAAACCTTTCACCTCACAGAATGGCAAGGCTTGACAGGATTACGCGTTTATTTTGGTCAGAAAGTTCATCCAGGGCCGAGTCAAGTTCAGCTTCAGAGTCCAGCAGCAGCTCTCTGCTAACAGAGCTAATGTCAGAAGCAGCAGGGACAGAGAGGGCTCATCAGACCCTCGTAGTATTGTTGGAATGAGATTGTGAACTGTGAGTGATTAAACCCTACACATTGAGCTGTACAGTTCATGTCCGAAGTATATGTGCCGCGTGCACGCGCGCACACGCGACCGGACGCGCGTGTCGAGATGTTTTGAGGAGGAGCCTTTGGACGCTAGATTCAAAAACTGCTCTCCTGATGAAATCCTCCGGAGTGCCGCTTTAACTCAGTCATTTGTCACTTACATATTATCTCTAAATGTGAAACTGCAACAAAAGCATCTCTATCTAAAGATTGTTTTAGTTGAAACATTTTCACTTTTTTCTTTATTATTGAACTCATCACCTGCTTTTGCAACAGAAAATCTGACCCATACTGGTGAAACGGCATGTCTCCATTCATGAAACTAGACAAAATGTCAGAATTGTCAGATAAAAATGATGAAGTTAAATGAATTATCTTTAGAAATAATTTTTTACAACCCCTGCAAGAGTTTAAAGTCCAAATAAAAG
The DNA here is from genome assembly GCA_006937965.1 of Callopanchax toddi. Taxonomy (NCBI): domain Eukaryota; kingdom Metazoa; phylum Chordata; class Actinopteri; order Cyprinodontiformes; family Nothobranchiidae; genus Callopanchax; species Callopanchax toddi. The sequence goes on from SSNR01000326.1 coordinate 426,738, forward strand.
TTTTTACTATGTTACCTCTAATATAATATATATTACAATAAAATACATGTTTTTGTCACCTTGGGGAATTCTTATGAGACTAAAAACTGTCCCAGTAGCTGCCTTTAAAAAAATTCCACAACTTAAAGCTGAAGTCAGGAGCATTTTTCTACGTATCAAAGTTTTATAAATGTTTCAAATGATAGTTAAGTTCTAAATTATGATATATGGGTAGAGTTCCAAAACATCTGTTAGTCTTCTGAAGTCATAGACCTCTATGAATTCACACTGACCTCAGAGATTTTTAAGCCAATAGAATTTGAGTTTCTGCATTGTCAGCTGTCAATCAATGTGCATGCGCATTGTGTAAACCTGTAAATGTGGGGCCGTGAACAGGACGATCTGTGTCTTCCTGTTTACAGTCACCATAATGGAAGAGATGCAGAAGTAGGAGCAAATATCTGCTAAAAAGTTAAAATTCCCAACTACTGACGGTTACATCAACTTCAGGAAGAAAAACAAAGAAAAATCTGGTAAATAAATGCATTACAGACCAGAGTGATGCACATGCACAGTTGTAGAGGTGGGGTTAGATGGAGCAGGAGGGGGTGAAGTGATGTTTTGGGAGGGGCTTTGGTATGTTGGATTAAAAAATTATCTCTTGCTCAAATGCTCCAAATAGCATCTTTAAGCAGTTACACAATACAGAATGATCTGCCACTGCCAGTAACACAGTTACACAGATTTCACACACCACACATCTGAAGCCATAATCATCAGAATTACGAGAAGTAAAGGCTTGAAATGTTTCACTGTATGTGTAGCCTACTGACTCTATATAATCAGGGCTACACATAAACGTTGTATACTAAACATAATGATTGAGTTCCAGTTCCGTCTACCACTACGTTCTGGTGTTACGTCTGCGTTATGGACCTATCACACACTGACAAGCTGCAGCCTGAGCTGAGCAGCTCGCTGTAACTTTCTCTTTCACTTTAGATGTGACTGTGTATCATTCTGTTTGATCTAATTATTTCAACAGGTAGAATGGCTTTTCTCCATTTCAACCAATTTTTTTCTTGTATTTTATTCACTAAAGATCCAGAGAGCTTTCTCTCTGATGGTTATTATCTATCAGTCTTTGTAAATCCACTCCTCGATGCTCAGAACTCACATTATCCATCTTCTCTCTTTTTGTCTGATAACCCAACCCTTTGAATGTAAACTAACTCCTACAACCTGTGCACAAATTGTTTTGTTAAAACACAATCTCTCTTTTGGTGAAGTTTTAGGTCAGTCTTTAGAGGAGCAGCCTCAACAGCTGCCATAAAAAAATGTTTCTACTGCATCACTTCAACACATGCTGGGGCTGTCTTCCACAGCGTTAACATGCAGCATACAGTTGCATGGAGACATCTGCTGTAAAGCCTGGTGATATCCCAAAACATAACAGGAAGTTACAACATTCACTCATGCGTGCTTGTGTTATATCTTGTTCTAGGAGCTTGTTGGAGAGCAATTGCTAATTGGTGAGCAGCTGCACCTGGTAACTTACTGCTAACAAGTTGGAAGCTGAGAGCTTTCACTGTGTCTTTCTACAGGATGCTTAATGTGTTGTCTCACTTTCTGTCAGTCAAAGATTTTTTCCACCTTCTTAAATAAAAAGTTCAGATATTTTGAGGTGGGATTTTTTGGAAAGATTATGAACAGTTCTTACCTGTTTACATAGCTTTTTGAAAAACAGAGATCGGGTTGGATTGATTAGCTAGTCACACTACAACTAGTTCTTTACAAGGTCAAACGACAAAATTACAAATTCCGTCACTGTCGTGTTAAGATGTTCAGTACCTCCAATTTTCATCAGTACAAATGCAACAGATGCATTTACATTAGGCGACAACAGGAGATCCTTCCTGTCCATCAGGAGATCCTTCCTGTCCATCAGAAGATCCTTCCTGTCCATCAGGAGATCCTTCCTGTCCATCACAGACCACTACAGGAGATCCTTCCTGTCCATCACAGACCACTACAGAAGATCCGTCCTGTCCATCACAGACCGCTGGAAGATCCTTCCTGTCCATCACAGACCACTACAGGAGATCCTTCCTGTCCATCACAGACCGTGTAGCTCACAAACCAGAAATAATAATATAAATTCTGCTCATCAGTCAGATTCAGCTCGTGGGCCACCTATTGAGCACCCCTCTTAGAGCAATAACAACCTCTAAAGCAGGGGTGTCAAACTCATTATAGTTCAGGGGTCACATGCAGACAAATTAGATGTCAAGTGGGCCGGACAAGTACAATCCTAAAATAATTACCTATAAATAACAAGTGCATGTTTTTCCCCATGTTTTCATGCAAGAAAAATTACAAGTACATTTGAAAATCTTCACATTTATTCAAAACTATTTTACAAAACACAAGATAAACAAATATTTCTTAAGACAATTGTGCAGAATGCTGGTAAAGGTTCTCAGTCATCCAGGTCATGATAATCCAAAAAGGGTTTTACATAAAGGCAACTGGATTTATTTGGTTCTTTGAAGACGTTTCACTGCTCATCTGAGTAGCTTTGTCAATTCTGTCTGTAGTCAAGGAGAGAGAATCTTATATACTGTGCTTATCTTCCTCTGTCTGTGACACACCTCCTTCTACCCCCTTGAGGAGGTGTTCGCTCCACTGTATTCAACTGGAGTCCTGGTGAGTTGTTTTGATTAGAGGCGTGAATTGTCTGGGAATTAAATTCAGAGCAGACTGGTAGGTGCTGGAAAGATGAAATCTGAGTCCTCCTCCTCTGTTTAAAGTTGGTTTTTCACATTTGACATAGATGGCTTCTTTAACTCATCTCTCTTTTTGTAATTATTATTGTAATATTATATTATTGTAAGTATTATTATTAATAATTGTGCAGAAGTACACAAAACTTTTATTGTCTTAAAATATTAGTACTAAAGGATTTCCAACATGTGGAAACACCTGGATGAGAGAATCATTTTTTGCAGTGTTCAAACTGACCCACGGTCTGGTCTGGAGACTTCTGCCTCATTTTCAATGAGGGTCTCTATTGTTTAGACTAGTGTGGGTTTGGTACTGGTTTATCTTTTCAAATAGGGTCTGGGTCTGGGTTTGAGGAACTCAGTGTTTCATCTAAAACTGTATAAAAGCAGTAAATCCAGGTGATGCTGACTGGACTCCATCAGTTTCACCATGGTTTCATTTAGATCAGGTCTGAGGGAAAACCCAGATCTGGATCCAAACCCATTCAGGTGTTTTTAGCTCAGTGGCAGCAGGACGGACACGGTACTGATCTGTGCGCCGAGCTGACGTCCAGCGCTCTAGTTAAAAATATCGGCTTCAGCTTCAGGGCAGCAATGCTGTAGCTGGCATGAGTGTTGAGCCAGAAACTAACCAAATGCGCGGACCAGGACGCACAGAGCGCAAACGCTCCAGCTTGGGCACTGATCTCTGTGCGTAACGCGATCGGAAGCCCTGGCCTCACATTCCTGTGACTAGATGTGGAGGATTCATCACTGGCCAAGTTGACAGGCGCAGCGCGAGGAGGACGCAAGTTCGGTGGCGCGCTGCGGCTCTTCAGCTTGGCTCAGCTGTCATCCAACAAACGCACTTTGGATGCGACCCGCCATTTCCACTGGCTGGAATAAACTTATAAGGCTAGAGACGTGCAGTTTCACCGCCAATCCTTTTTGGTTTTTGTGGTGAAAGGACAGAGCGGAGGGCTGAGTTTTACGGCGACTGCGTAGACAGGTGAAGCGAGTGGGGCGGGCTGGATTCTCCGAAGGAGGACCTTGGCACGGGCTGTGTGCGTCAAATGTCTGATATGAGCATCTGGACAGCAGGAAATTATGCTGACAAGCGCTCAGCCTTGCTTCAAATGCAAGTTGCGTTAATTGCGTTATTTTTTAACACGTTATTTCTTTCATAATTAATTAATCATAATTAACACGTTAAAGTTCCAGCCCTAATTTTTTTATTTTCAAAACTCATCCATCGGGCCGGATTGAACCCCCCCAACGGTCCAGTTTTGGCCCGTGGGCCATATGAATGACACCCCTGCTCTAAAGTGTCATAGCAGTTCATACAAATACTATTCAATGGGCTTCAACACTGTCATTATTAAAGTTATTTGAAGAGAAAAAAGACGAGACATCTGACTGGATGTGTTCAAGCCTGGAATGGGAGCGCCTCATTGGGTAAGAAGCTACATTTATTTGCAGGGAACCAGCGAAGTGACTTGGTTAATCCACAGTGTGAGTTATCAACATTCAGACCTGTGACTTTTTAAAGGAGTGGACAGGAGGACGGACCACGGTGGACCTCCCTCTGTGAGACATATGCTGACTGAAGCCCGTACGGCTGGTGCTCAGGAGCCTCCCCGGCTGCAGCAGCACAGAGAGATGATGGATAGATGTCAGAGGCAGGTCTCTCTCTCTGTTTACTGGCTGTGTGTTGCTGTGAGTGTGATAAATGGCTGTGAGAGCAGAGGTCTTTGTGTGTTTGTCCAGACTCCATTAAACAGCTGTTCACCGGCCTGGTGTATTCAGCCCTGTGGCCTCAGGCTGCTGAGGACATACAGACACACATACAACACGCTAAAAGCAAAAACATGTTAGATATCATCTGTAGTCCACTGGCTCACACTGCCTTGACCAGTAAAACATGAATCTCTGAGTAACCAGGATTCAGATATGTTTATTGGGGGTTTTTTTGTGTTTATTTTAATTTGTGTATTATTGTGACCACAGGTGTGTTTTCTTTAAGATTCAGTCTAACGTTGATCCTGACCCTCACAAACTGAGTTCAGAAAGATGCATCATTAATCAGTCAGCAGTTGATGGGTTTTCTGTAATGTTTGATAGAAACTTAGTTCATGGTGACTGTCCAAACTCCTTCATCCAGTCATTTAATCAGCAGTGTTCCTCTATCTTAGATAAAGTAGCTCCAGTTAAACAAACAGTATCTCATAGAAGGAACAGTCCTTGGATGAACGAACATATTTATAATCTCAGGAGGTCATGCCGTAAAGCTGAGGCTTTGGAAATCAACAAGAATGGATATTCACCAACTGTACCTTAAGGAATTGATAACATATTTAAATGAAATGGTTAAAAGCTCCAGAGCTGTTTACTTTTCTCAACTGATCACCTCAAATAAGAATAACTCCAAAGTTCTGTTTGACACGATCAATCAGATAGTTTCACCTAAAATGTCCCAAATCCCTGTGTTCTCAAGGTCTGATTGTAACGACTTCCTTTCATTGGTTGAGAACAAAATTAGAAACATCAGGTCAGGTTTCTCACCCACATCTGCTCCCTACTCTCCCATCCACCCTCCTCCTTCCCATACCTGGTCCTTCTTCACACCTGTTCATTTTCAGAACATCTGTCTCATTTTAAAAAACATGAAACAATCTTCAAGCCCAGTTGATATTCTCCCAACCTCTTTGCTTCTTAAAGCTTTTGACCTAGTTGGCCCATGCATTGTTGATTTTATCAATCTATCCCTCCAAACCGGATCCGTCCCCTCCATTTTTAAACACGCTGTTATTGAACCCATCCTTAAAAAACCCAGTCTGGACTCTTCTCAACCAAATAACTACAGGCCCATTTCCAAACTGAGCTATATCTCTAAACTTTTAGAAAAAGTCGTGGCTGATCAGTTGTCCTCTTTCCTGGAACAACACAACATTTTTGATAAATTCCAATCTGGTTTCCGTAAAAAACATTCAACAGAAACAGCTTTACTCAAAGTATCCAGTGACATCATGATGGCAGCAGACTCCGGGGAGTTTACAGTCTTAGTTTTGTTGGACCTTTCTGTTGATCACAGCACCTTAGTGAACAGACTCCGTGACCTGGTGGGGATCTCTGGAACAGTTTTAGACTGGTTCAGATCGTACCTCTCAAACAGAAGTTTCAGTGTCCATATAAACAACATCATGTCAGATACTACAGATCTGTTCTGTGGGGTACCCCAAGGCTCTGTTCTGGGTCCACTCCTGTTTTTACTATATATCCATCCTCTTGGACAGATCATTAGTAGATGTCACAATGTCTCCTACCACCTTTATGCAGATGACATTCAGCTGTACTGCTCCTTCAAGGACTCAGAGTTCTACAAACTGTCTGAACTACTGGAGTGTCTGTCAGCTATTACTAACTGGTTAGAAAATAACTTCCTTCAGTTAAACCCTGAAAAGACTGAATGTCTGATTGTTGCCACTCTAAGCAGCCTCTAAGATGGCTGCTGTTACAGCTCCTCTACGGTTGTTTTAGACGTTGCTGCTGCAGTGATGTTTTTAGGGATTCTTCTTGCCTCCGACCTGCTCTCTGACTGCTGTGCGTTGTATTGAAGCTATGTTCATCCTGAACTCCTGTAGAGTACAGGTAACACATCTGTCAGAGGAGCTCTATAGGACCAAATGAAGCCAGCTGCACATGCATCTCACCACAGAATGAGGCGCAGCAGCTAAACTCAGAACAACAGCTAAATCCAGGCTGACAGAGCAGCTGCAGCTGTGCTCAGAGCCAACATCTGGATTCTTCTGGAGATCCAGGTGGAACAATGAGCACTTTATTCATCACACAAACCTTCATGTCAGCTCACATTTTAGTCGTATGATGAAGCTCAGGAGCAGGTAGCATTTTGTTTCTAAAGGCTCACGTTGAGTTCAGTAAAGCTACTGCAGGTGTGAGGAACAGAAAGTAAGTTTGGTTGTAAGTTTCTACTTTTCAGGACAAGATGTTTGTGGCAGCATTCCCTCAAATGGTCAAGCATTCAGTCAGTTTTCTGATGTGTGACAATATCTAAAGAGCTCTTGATTAGAAGTTGCCACAGCTGGGGTCAGGTCATTTCTCTCTGTAAAGCACTCATCATCAGTCCTGCTCATAAATACTGACCTCACTCACCTCATAAAGAAAACAAGAGGCTTATAGTCCAAAAAGATTTGTTATTTATAGGATGCAGAATTCAGACTCTCTCTTTAGTCACTAGATGAATTAATAAAGTTGTGTTTTCGTTACGTTTATTCTGAATTGAGGACATCAGGTGGTGGATGGAGGTGGCGTTGAGGCCTGCTGTTGTCATGACTCATTTTTCTATAAGGACAGGAAGACTAAAGCTATTACTTCATAGCATCCCCACCTTCTTCTGATGCTGAAAAGTGAAACCATGACATCCTGTATACAGATGCTGTCATGCTGTAGTCACAGCCAGAGGTTGCAGACTGGATGTGGTGCTGAAAGTCCTGCCTACACCAAAGCAAAAAACACAAACAGAATGGAAAATAGATCATACAGCTGCAAGCTAAGGGTTATTTGAAGAATATGTTTTATTTTTTAGGAAAATGTTCCATTTATTTATAGGAGGGGGCAGGGCTTAAAATTGCCACTAGGGGGTGGTTTGGCTCCTTTAGGCTTCAGCTCCCACATTAGTGTCCAGCGCTCATATTTGTCAACAGTTAAGAGCACAACATGGCAAAATATTGTTAAAAAACTCATTGTCAGTTGAAACTACACTGAATTGTTTACATACAATTTATTTTACTTTTGATATATTTTTGCAAACTGTAAAAATCACTGTGTTTCTACACTCCTATTAATGTGTACATTTTCTTCACAAAACTTATTCAAAAAGCATCTAAATAATTCTAAATTATTCATAAATCATCCAGATTTTATTTGCTATTTTTGTGATTTAGGTATCATATGGTTTGTCTAAAGATCAACGGGTGGGTCTAGGCAGTGTCCTCCTGTTTCAGACATGGACAGGAGGCCCCTGGGTCAACCCAGGACACACTGGAGAAGGTACATCTCCACCCTGGCCTGGGAATGTCTCAGGGTCCCCCTTGTGGAGGTGGCTGGGGAGAAGGTGGTCTGGGATTCCCTAATTAGGATGCTGCCCCTACAATCCAAACTTGGATAAGCGTTGAGGATAAGCGTTGATAAACATTGAGGCGATAGTTTGTCTACAATCAGTCATAACATAGTTGAACTGGTCTCCAACCCCTGCAAAAGTTTCCCTACTACAACTCTGAAACTATTTTGAGAGTTCAGAATATGTTCAGAACTTCAGCAGCATGAGAGTTAGGCTCTGTTCTTGTGAGGAAACTGACAACCATCACAAATGTTTTGAAAACTCGTTCATGAGTGATGTTCATAATTCCATGCTAAACAGGCTCAGTCCAGTGAGATAGTGGCCTTAATACAAAACAATAAATAATCCCAGAAACCTTTTTGCACAAAATCACTAAAAACTCCCAGAAAATGTTTTTAAACTAAGTTTATAATCATCTGAAAAGTTACTGAACATGTCTGATGATTATTCAGGGTCAAAACACTGGTTTGCATCAGAAACAAGAAAACAGGAGATTGATGCTGAAAAATATCATATATTATTAAAATACTGAAGGGTAGAGGATCTAAATGTCATCTCTGAGTGTGTTCAGAAAAATATACTGAATAATAATAACTGGATATAACTTCAACATTCAGTTAAATGATATAAAATAAACACCAGTAGAACTCACAGCAGCCTGTACTAATGTAACAATGAGCGTTTCCACTGACACAATGCAAGGAGAGCATTGAGCATTCCAACCAAACAGCTGTGTGGCCCTGAGAAAACCACCTATCAGGGAGGCTAATTAGAGTTTGCAGGGGAGCATACAGATTGGTTTCTGCAGCAATAAAAAATGTCATAAATGTCACATTCCTTAATGAATCCAGATTTATCCTATACAAAGTGATGGGCAGATGGAGTATGGAGAGTGGCAGATGAAGTGATGGGCCCATCGTGGTACCGCCATGTGGGATGGGTGTGATGATCTGGGTTTCAGCTAATTATGTCCTGGTTGTGCTCAAAAACACAAAGTTAGCTGAAGGAATACACGAAATTAAAGTTTTTCGAACTATAGATTTTTATCCATCAGTTTAATCTCAGCCCTATCAGATGTTGTGAAAAAGATCTGACTTTTATCAGCTAAACAAGGGCTTAGCAACAAATGATTCAGGTTTAGATGAAGATAAATGCTGGGGTGTAGCATGGCTGCCTAGCCAAACACAGAGGAGCAAAATGTCTGCAGTCTGAGGCTGGGTAATATTTAAAACTCTAAAACAGCACTGAAGACTTAGTAGTGAACCACTTCTAAATGGAAACATCCATCTTTTAACTTCTGATGCACACAGCTCTAAGATGTATGGACTGCATGTACTCCATCACTTTATGCTCATTCAAAGTGAGCTCAGTGTGGACTGGTGCTGTGCTTCTTAATCACATACACACAGTAAATACTTCAGGTTTAGACTCCCATCTCAAACTGCCTGTCACCATGACGATGGCACAGACGGATGTGAAGCTGAACTGATGAGAACATCACTTTAAACTGTATTTTATGGTCTATCTTTTCATCTCTTCTTTATTCGTCTACTAGACCATTTGTATTGATGAATATGAATGAAGCTCCTCTTCCAGAACCATTACGCTGTCGGACCATCACAGCTACAAGTGCTTGTTCTGCCCCTTAAAGCTGCCTGTTGTCCCATCTAATTCTGTAAAGCACTTTGCTAATGGCCTCAACACCAGCCGCTGACATGACTGTCACTATAATGACCTGAGTAGAACAGCACCACTTAGCTGTAACTTTAGCCCAGGCTGGGGCTGTCTGAGCCAGCCAAAGGTATAACAACCTGATTTTAAAGGGTGTAGGAGCCCTGTTGGGGCACAGCCGGGGCTATAAACCTGATATTCACCATCTATCACCGTTAATTGTTCAGAGAGCTCTTTAATAAACCTAAAAAGGTGTCAACTCACATGGAGGGCATTCTCCTCGTGCTTGTCTCTGTCATGGCTGTCACTGTAATCAAGTTAGCATGACTGAAGCACTTAGCATTAACATCAGCATGGCTGATAGCTCCCCCTCTCAAACTGCAGTTCTTTACCTTTATGGGAAGCGGTAATGATGGCTCACCACACATTATCCTGCTCCCTCTCTTTCCTCTCCACCTTCTTCATCTGCCCTCCATTCCTTTGCTCTCCACGTGTGTCCTCGCTCTTCTCCTGCCCATTTTAATTATGTCCAGTGATTGATTTTGCATTGTATTACATTGTGATTAAAACACCCTGTATTTCACACATGCTCACACACACACACACACACACACACACACACACACACACACACACACACACACACACACACACACACACACACACACACACACACACACACACACACACACACACACACACGGCCTGGATCTCTAATGAAGTGTCAGCACACTTGTGGCAGGCAACAATGGAACCCAAACAAATGGGAAGAGTTCACACACATAGCAACATGTCAAAAGGCACTCCCACTGCAGCTAATAACATGTCACTGCTGCTGACACTGCACTTTCAACACAGCCTGCATGTGTGTGTGTGTGTGTGTGTGAGGGGGAAAGAAGACAGCATAAAAGATTGTGTGTGAGTGTTTTATATGGCCTTACACTCAAATAGCTGTTATTTTAATCAGAGCTCATGTCTGAGTTGCTACATGGAGGCGTCAGTAATTTGTTTATTCCAGTCTGTTCTTCCCTGCTTTAAAATAAAAACAGAGTTCCTTCTAATGATTGTGTTAAGTGACCCATGTGTTTGCAAAACTGTAGCCTGAATGCTTGAGTGAGTTTGAAGTAATTACTATTACTGTAGTTATTGATGGATAAATTAACTGAATGATTCTGAAGATGCTGGGCCTAATTTTCTATACAGTCAGGCAAGATCAGGTAAGTGAGACTGAAGGTGATCGAATCAGAATCAAAATCAGAATCAGCTTTATTGACCAGGATAATGACATCTCACAATTGAGGAATTTGACTTGGTTACAGAACCAAGTTCCATGGCTTTATTTTTCATCAGCTTGGACCATTCTCTCGAGAGTGTCTTTCACCCCTTTAATGAGTTCTGCACTCGAGACCCGCCCCCAAGTGAGTTCATTCAGCCCTGGGGTGATCAACTTCATGACCCGAGTTTGATTTTCCAGGAGGGCAGAGAGTCTGCCAATCACTCTCGCCAGCATCTCTTTTATCTTCATTTGATGTTGATGGCTCAGATAACCGCCACAGCCAAAGAGCAGAAATCCAACCATCAGAAATCCAAACACACCCTCCAAAGAAAGTACAGCCAGGCACAAGATGTCCCACTTCTTCCATGGATTGATCAGGTAGTCCGCTGCATACATCCCTCGCGGACATGTCGGAGTCCCCTGTTCTGTTTTTATTGTGGAAAAAATAGTGTCAATTGCATTGAGAGCCTAGGAAAAAAGGTCCATGTTTAAAGTAATGTTTAATCCAAGTGGAGGAAGAATCAGGGAGTTGCTCATAGTTTTACAGAACAAAAAGCAGACACACAGAGGAGCTGAGAAGAGAGCAGTCGTCCTGTTCAGAGCCGGTAGCATGAAGAGTTCAGAGCCGGAAGCATGAAGAGTTCAGAGCCGGAAGCATGAAGAGTTCAGAGCCAGAAAAATGAAGAGTTCAGAGCCGGAAGCATGAAGAGTTCAGAGCCGGAAGCATGAAGAGTTCAGAGCCGGAAAAATGAAGAGTTCAGAGCCGGAAACATGAAGAGTTCAGAGCAGAGTTTAATAATAAAAATAATAATGCTCTTCTTAAATGTTACACACAAACTCCTCCCAGCTGAGAGTAAAGTTTTTTCCTCCTCCTGCCTCCAAGAGCAGCAGTGATTTATTTACTTAAACTTAAAGCCGCACTCTGGATTATTTCAGCAAGAGAGCAGTTATTGAATCTAGCGTCCAAAGGCTCCTCCTCAAAACATCTCGACACGCGCGTCCGGTCGCGTGTGTGCGCGTGCACACGGGCCGGCATATACTTCGGGCATTAGCTGTACAGCTCAATGTGTAGGGTTTAATACTAATAATAATAATAATAATTAATTATAATTAATAATAGGGTTTAATAAAAAATTGTCAATTTTGGGACCAATGATGAGCGATTGGGAAAAAGTTACATATCGCCCAACTATAGTAGATGCCTTTCAGATCAAAAGAGTAGAATTCCTTGAAGCACCACAGGTTACCTTCCTCTTTGAGTGCCAGAGTTTAAAAGAAAGTTCAGCATATGTTGAGAAATTGTGGAGTTATAGTTGTACAGTCAAACCTTAAAAGTAACATTATGGGTTATTTAACACAATATCCAGGAGTGCACACAACCAGTCCACTAGTCCTCATGAGAACGAGATTTCATTCATGCGTACCAGAACTGACTGCCTGAACACGCCTTTGGGGACCAGAGCTTTTGCGGTCCCGATGGGAGACCCCTCAATCTGACAAGCTTCACGTCCTGATGCAGCGCAGTGAATGAGTGCTCACATGAACTCTGAAGCTAGTAGACACACAGGCAGGACCTCTGACACAGAAGCACTAGCAGGCATCTACAATGCACGTGGCACCGCACCGCACCGGTACGCACAGTTCCTTTGATGTGTGCTTCGACACACACACAATCACAGTACATCTGACCCAAGCACGCAGCTCACACATGCCCAGTAGGGGTGCAACTGGTCACAATAGATCAATGATCCATACGGATCACCCTCTATGGTTCGGGACACTGTTCGCTGATCCAGCAGCGCTAGCGCATTTGTTAAATCCTTCCCGACATCCTGTGCTCTGAATCTGCAGATAATTCCCCTCTGAGAAAGGTGTTCATTTTGTCATCACATACAGGGTTTACCCCAGAAAAATTGCTAAGCTCAGTGGTAGAGAGGCTCATGGGCAGCCCACCATTAATAAGAATATATATATATATATATATATATACATATATGTGTGTGTGTGTGTGTGTGTGTGTGTGTGTGTGTGTGTGTGTGTGTGTGTGTGTGTGTGTTTGCTATTTATTAGACAGCAGACACAGAAACAGCCTGGAAATATTCTATAAAATCTAGAAAAAATATCACAGAGGACCTTTGGTTACTTGAGGCAGGCAAATACGTTTCAAGTTTGTGGCAGCAAAGTCTAACATTTGATTCCTCAACCAGTAACTCCTTCATCAGATTAAACCATTGACATGTTTTTCTCTTTATTTACAAAACTATTCCTGGTGTCCTCCCATCAAACCTACAGAACTACCGTACATCCTCCAAAAAACTACAGGAGGCTGCTGGATGAGGTCACATGACTTGTTCCTGTTGAACCAAGGTCCTTCAGAGCTTCTGCTCCTTATTGATGGAATCAGCTCCAAAACCAGCTGAACCTAAAGGAACTGGTCTCAGTGAATGAGTTTAAACAGGCTTTAAACATTTTAGACTAAGACATCTAGATGTAAATGTTCTGATCTCTGGTTTCTGTTGTTGACTCTGCTGCTCTAAACTACTGTTGATCATCTGATTCATTTTCATTTGTATTACTGATCATCTGAGTGTTCTTTAGTTTTCTGTGATGTGTGAACTGTTTTCTTTGTGTCCTGATCATTGAGCTGCTGCCTCTCTTGACCAGGACACTTAATACTAGGGATGTCCCGATCAGGTTTTTTTGCCCTTGAGTCTGAGTCATTAGATTTTGAAGATCTGCCGATCCCGAGTCCCGATCTGATCTTTTTATTATGTTGTTGTGATCAACTTTATAAAGCCTCCAGATCGCAGACATACTCACACTTTCTGCTTCAAGCTGCTTCTGCGTTCCACTTTGCCGATGTTTAACTAATAAAAACAAACAAGCCACAAAATGATCTCATGCTGCAGACATAAATCATTCTGTATAGAAATCTATCCTCTCTCTCTCTCTCTCTCTCTCTCTCTCTATATATATATATATATATATATATATATATATATATATATATATATATATATATATATATATTTAATACTTAAACATAAATTCTCTGTGCACAAATTCCCCATGAATTAGTTGGTGGTTGAAGTAACTTTTTGAGGGAAAAATCTTTTTTTCCTACAGCTGTTCAGGTGCAGAAATGTCAACATTATTTTAACACTCTGGTCCATTTTTTGCCCAGAAAGAACAAACTTGTTTACTGAAAATGACCTGGATCATTTCTTAAGTCATCAGCTCCTCCTTCACTCCTCCTGCTTCATTATCCTCTGACTGCAACAGCTCTGAACAACTGCTTAATTAGACTATTTGGAGAAATCTGTCAATGTTTGGTGCGTTTTGGAACGACATTTAATCAGGAAACAGAGCAGAATCTCCTCCTGTATGGCAACTGAGCCTGGATGGAGACACGGCGTAGGGAGAACGAGTTAGTGCGGGTGTGACTCGCTCCACGCCGGCCTCGCCTCCTCCAGGACTGAGCACTCCCGTCAGTGCTTTCCGTTCAGGGGAGGAAGAGTCCCAGTGGGTGTGGAGAGAGCAGCGAACCCGGTTGCTTCTCCATAAGCTCGCGTGTCTCCCGGTCTCAGCTGGCCCCTCCCTCCTCCTGGACCGGAAACTGATTCAAACTCTGATTATGGTTAATACGTATAAGTGCACAAATATAGACTATAAATAAATCCCATGTGCTTTAGATTGTTTAACATATATATTTAAAAAAACTTCCTTCTGAAGGCATAGCGGCTTTTATTTTGGCGGGGCAGTGCGCATGTAGAGGAAACCCGAGTCAAAATCGGGAGGTGACGTCTGATACCGATCGAGTCCAAAATCACGTGATCGGGGCCAATTTCCAATCACGTGATCGGATCGGGACATCCCTACTTAATACAGAAACAGTATTTCAGCTACACACAAAAAACAGCCAACAGTGACAGCTTATCAGCATCATCACCCCCCTCCCCACACACACACCCCACCGTGACGTGATGATTTGGCAGCATGTGATAAAACAGGTCTTTCACATTAAAAAACACCTGAAGTCAAATCCAGCAATTACAGTGTCTTCACTGTTAGATCAAACATCAATCATAAGCACAGTCCGAATGCAGCAGCTCATTTCTAATAACATTCATCAAACCCTAACCCCCAGTGATGAAAGCAACAATCCTTCATATTTTAGAAACCATGGTTACATGGAAACTTTTCAGCCAACACTTTTCTCTTTCTGGCAGCGTGTAACAGTGTGTGCTGCTACGTGAGAACATGGGAGAGACACAGGGCTCTTTACACTTTCTAGGAACATGAAATTGTAGCATTTTCTTTCTGCCAACTAGGATGGAAAAGGTGAATTATTTGGAAGCACAAAGCTTCAGAAAATAGAATAAACATTTTAAGAAACGTCTTCTCCTGTCCCTCATTAGGATTATTTTATGAGGTTCATCATGTCTTCTTTTCAATCAATAGTTGGAATGTTTTATTTCAGAAATGTAGAGATCATGAGGTAAGTATTTATTTACTTTTTCCTGATATGTTTAGATTACTGGCTGCAATATTCATCAGAAAAAGATGGTGTTGAAACAAACTAGATAAACAGTCTCTAACACTGCATGAACCACTGTGAGATTATGGATGAGTCACAGTGAGATTATGGATGAGTCACAGTGAGATTATGGATGAGTCACAGTGAGGTTATGGATGAAGTCACAGTGAGGTTATGGATGAAGTCACAGTGAGGTTATGGATGAAGTCACAGTGAGGTTATGGATGAAGTCACAGTGAGATTATGGATGAGTCACAGTGAGGTTATGGATGAGTCACAGTGAGGTTATGGATGAGTCACAGTGAGATTATGGATGAGTCACAGTGAGGTTATGGATGAGTCACAGTGAGATTATGGATGAGTCACAGTGAGATTATGGATGAGTCACAGTGAGATTATGGATGAGTCACAGTGAGATTATGGATGACTCACAGTGAGGTTATGGATGAGTCACAGTGAGATTATGGATGAAGTCACAGTGAGGTTATGGATGACTCACAGTGAGATTATGGATGACTCACAGTGAGATTATGGATGAAGTCACAGTGAGGTTATGGATGAGTCACAGTGAGATTATGGATGACTCACAGTGAGATTATGGATGAGTCACAGTGAGATTATGGATGACTCACAGTGAGATTATGGATGAAGTCACAGTGAGGTTATGGATGAGTCACAGTGAGATTATGGATGACTCACAGTGAGATTATGGATGACTCACAGTGAGATTATGGATGACTCACAGTGAGATTATGGATGAGTCACAGTGAGATTATGGATGAGTCACAGTGAGGTTATGGATGAGTCACAGGGAGGTTATGGATGAAGTCACAGTGAGGGTATGGATGAGTCACAGTGAGATTATGGATGAGTCACAGTGAGATTATAGATGAGTCACAGTGAGATTATGGATGAGTCACAGTGAGGTTATGGATGAGTCACAGTGAGATTATGGATGAAGTCACAGTGAGGTTATGGATGAAGTCACAGTGAGGTTATGGATGAGTCACAGTGAGATTATAGATGAGTCACAGTGAGGTTATGGATGAAGTCACAGTGAGGTTATGGATGAAGTCACAGTGAGATTATAGATGAGTCACAGTGAGATTATGGATGAAGTCACAGTGAGGTTATGGATGAAGTCACAGTGAGGTTATGGATGAAGTCACAGTGAGGTTATGGATGAGTCACAGTGAGATTATAGATGAGTCACAGTGAGATTATGGATGAGTCACAGTGAGTTTATGGATGAGTCACAGTGAGATTATGGAGAACGGGGCCTATTTCAAGATGGCAGCAACACTGTTTGGTCTTGGCTGCAGACTAGCTGTTAGCCCATCAGTCTTGAATGATGTAACCTTTACAGACAGAAACATGCATGTTAACATGCTTCATGATGTCAATTTCATCATTTACTGAATTGCATCGGTCTCCCAGGCTCCTTCATGACTGAACCTGTACAACCCAGGTTTTTGTGGCTGTGTGTTGCAGTACCCACCTCATCCATCGGAAGAGGTGACACCATAGAGACAAAGGACATTGACTGATTGAAGAGACAAAACTCAATTCTCTGGTAAGAAATTATTTTTGTCTGTTGAAGAGTTTACAAGTCAGCTCACTGTTGCCACCTATCAGGTGTGAAACCTGTAGAGACTGCTGTGGTGTGTTGGTGTACATAGAGCTAAAAATACAAATCCACCTTCAATCTAAAGCTATCTAAATGGATAAGATAAATCTTTTTAAAACTTTCACACAGAATTGCTCTTTGAACTGGTAAAAAACATCCATATTTAGCTGTCTAAACATAATGCCTAGTATTATAACATACAAATAACAAATGCTGAATATTGCTGACATGTACACCTTTAAACAAGGATTTTATGACATTATGTCTGTTTGCATAAAATTATTTGACAAATTAAATCAACTTAAAGGTTGCAGTGAAATATTTTTACTGCTTTTTTTTCTAACTTGAAACTGAGAGGTGGGTGTACACAGGTGTAAGGGTAACACTAGGAGGTGGGATTGGAATTTCCATGGTAAGTAAGTAAGTAAAGTTTATTTATATAGCACCTTTCACAGAAAAAATCACAAAGTGCTTCACAGAAAACAGAATCAAACATGATAAAACAAATAAAATCAATAAAACAAACAAAATATCATTACAAATCAAAATCATTAAACAACAACAAGAGAACACAAAAGAGTTATTTAAAAGCAGTTTTGAATAATTGGGTCTTCAACTGCTTTTTAAAGGAGTCCAGACTGTCTATACAGCGTAAAACTAAAGGAAGGTCATTCCAAAGTCGCGGTGCAACAGACTGGAAGGAGCGATCACCTCGACTTTTAAATCTGGTCCTTGGAACTGTTAGGAGATTCTGGTCTGTGGACCTGAGAGCTCGGGTTGGAGCGTACGGCTTTATCAGTTATTATGGTGAAGCTCATAAAGTACAATAATAATATGTGTAGTTCCAGAAGCTCCACTCACTACTCAGTGGAGGTAACTGACTCAATAATGTCTTCTTAGACCTTGTTATTATTTTCTTATGATTATCTTATGTGTTGATGCTTCTACTGACAGTTTAGTGAAATGCTTATGAAGGCATGTCAAAGTCACAGTCACTCAAAAAATACTAACAAGGTATGTATGTGAATCTATAAGTGTAGATATTCATTAGCAGGTTCATGGTGTTTCTCAGGCCTTTTTTCTGATATTTTTGACACAAATTTGCAGATCAAAGCCTTTTATTTTGATTCATGTGTCACAGAGTTTCATGTTTCAAGCAACAGGCTGTAAAAAAGAAAAGCTTTGAATGTGATGAGCTAATTATTGGTGCTTGTTACGGATGGCTGTCCCTGTAGAAGATGTGGGGAAATTAAAATGTCCTCACCAAACAAACACGGTGGCGCTCTGTAGTCAGTGATGCTGCTTCAGCTTTAGTTTTCATGGTTATTGTCTGTTTGTTTTTGGCCATATCAAAGTCATCATTAGCAGAGAATACTGACTCACACAGGTACATAAATATATATATGCAAACACACAGACTCACTGATGTCAGGTAAACACAGTGTCTGATGTGTGTGTCAGATGGTCTAAATAAAACAGCTGAGAAGAAGCCGAGAGTTACTGAAAAGCAGTGGGGTGGAGTTTGCGGCTGCCCTGACGGCGGTCTCCTGGGTGTCCGTGCCCTGGGTGGTCTCTGGGCGTCTGGGGCCCGGACCTCCTCCGCGTCCTCCATTGGCATTGGGGGCGGGTCTGTGGCTCCTCAAACTTATTATTGAATGTTTCTATAGAGAAACCTTACATAAACAAGCGCGCATATATACACACAGGTGATCACAAGATGTTCACATAAAGACAGACTCAGGTGTTTTCAGACACATTGACTGGGGCTGTGGTTGACACTGAACTCTCTTGAATTAGTCTTTACCGTATACATTTTAAGGATATCACAGCTGTTGTGTTTTCATATGCTGTTTGTTGCTGTTGTATTTTTCTCCCTGTTTTCTTTGCTTGCTTGTTTGTGCTTTATTTACAGGTCTAGAAGTGGATTCTTCATGTCTCTTGTTCTCTTCTTTTTCTGTTTACTCCCCTCCACTCTTCTTTCTGTACCCTTCTTCTGTTCAGGTTCTGTGTCCATTGGGATTCAAATCAAACCAAAAAACAATTCTAATGAAGATTTTTAAAGCTATATTTATATATAAGTCAGGTTGAGCATTATAGCAGTGGCTGTAATGTGTCACCTGGAACAGAAACACTGTTGGGCTTGTTCCTGGCATTCAGACATCTATTCTGTTTTCTCTACAGCCGGACAGGACACGGGGTAAAAAAAAAAAGAAGTTAGTCTTTCTTTAACTTTAGTTGTTTTCAGAGACTCACGTTAATGTTTAAATACCCCAAAAGTAGTTTTATTTAACAAAAACATGATGCAGAGCCCTGCATGCTGTAACATGGATAATAAAATTAACTAATTATTTGTAAAAACTATGAAGACAGGGTGAACCATTGAAAACAGTTAAAGGGAGACAAACCTCTGCTGAAGTCCTGACAGATCAATGTGTTTCAGTGTTAAAATTGTTTAATTAGACATGTTTCATTTTGGTAATTTTATTTAACATCAAAGGTTGATTTACATCCTGAAACCTGGAGTTAAACTTTACCAGAAACAGATGAACTGACCTAAAGGCCAGTTCACACGGCAGGATTTTTAACCCAATTTTTGCCCCAATTCTCCTCCTCCGACAATCTTAAAGATGCGCCTGATTGTTAAAGATAATCTTATCAGATCATCCTCTCGTGTGTGGTGGGCTAAGAGTGCTCTGGTCCGCTCGGAACACCGTCAGAACGGCTCCAATCGCAAATCTGGGAAATCGAACATGTTGGATTGTCTAGACCCGACATCGCAGCGTGTGAGGTGACCCCCGAGAATCTGCCTGTGGAGATTGACGTGTAGCCAATCAGAGAGCGAGTTGACAGACTCCGCTGCATGGAGCAAAAGGAATCTCTCATCAAAACAGCTGCTCGGAATATTTAAAACTGTCACAAGTTCATTTTCCTCACCTCGCCTTCCTTCCCTTATCTGAGTCCGGGCCGCGGGGGCAGCCGGGCATCCCAGACCATCCTCTTCCAGCCAAGTCCACCAGCTCCTCAGCTGGGATGCCCAGGCGTTCCCCGGTCAACGTGGAGACATATTTCCTGCAGATTGTCCTGGGTCGACATGGAGAGGAACAGCCTTTATAAAACTAGAGCTGCTCTATGATAGTCTGCTAGAGGAACAGTCTTTATAAAACAAGAGCTGCTCTATGATAGTCTGCTAGAGGAACAGCCTTTATAAAACTAGAGCTGCTCTATGATAGTCTGCAAGAGGAACAGCCTTTATAAAACTAGAGCTGCTCTATGATAGTCTGCTAGAGGAACAGCCTTTATAAAACAAGAGCTGCTCTATGATAGTCAGCTAGAGGAACAGCCTTTATAAAACTAGAGCTGCTCTATGATAGTCTGCTAGAGGAACAGCCTTTATAAAACTAGAGCAGCTCTATGATATTCTGCAAGAGGAAACACCTTTATAAAACTAGAGCTGCTCTATGATAGTCTGCTAGAGGGACAGCCTTTATAAAACTAGAGCTGCTCTATGATAGTAAGCTAGAGGGACATGCTTTATAAAACTAGAACAGCTCTATGATAGTAAGCTAGAGGAACAGCCTTTATAAAACTAGAGCTGCTCTATGATAGTAAGCTAGAGGGACATACTTTATAAAACTAGAGCTGCTCTATGATAGTAAGCTAGAGGGACATACTTTATAAACTAGAGCAGCTCTATGATAGTCTGCAAGAGGAACAACCTTTATAAAACTAGAGCAGCTCTATGATATTCTGCAAGAGGAACAGCCTTTATAAAACTAGAGCAGCTCTATGATATTCTGCAAGAGGAAACACCTTTATAAAACTAGAGCAGCTCTATGATAGTCTGCAAGAGGAACAGCCTTTATAAAACTAGAGCAGCTCTATGATAGTAAGCTAGAGGGACATGCTTTATAAAACTAGAGCAGCTCTATGATAGTAAGCTAGAGGGACATACTTTATAAAACTAGAGCAGCTCTATGATAGTAAGCTAGAGGGACATACTTTATAAAACTAGAGCTGCTCTATGATAGTAAGCTAGAGGGACATACTTTATAAACTTGAGCAGGTCTATGATAGTCTGCAAGAGGAACAACCTTTATAAAACTAGAGTAGCTCTATGATATTCTGCAAGAGGAACAGCCTTTATAAAACTAGAGCAGCTCTATGATATTCTGCAAGAGGAAACACCTTTATAAAACTAGAGCAGCTCTATGATATTCTGCAAGAGGAAACACCTTTATAAAACTAGAGCAGCTCTATGATAGTCTGCAAGAGGAACAGCCTTTATAAAACTAGAGCTGCTCTATGATAGTCTGCAAGAGGAACAGCCTTTATAAAACTAGAGCAGCTCTATGATAGTCTGCAAGAGGAACAGCCTTTATAAAACTAGAGCAGCTCTATGATAGTCTACAAGAGGAACAGCCTTTATAAAACTAGAGCTGCTCTATGATAGTCTGCAAGAGGAACAGCCTTTATAAAACTAGAGCAGCTCTATGATAGTCTGCAAGAGGAACAGCCTTTATAAAACTAGAGCAGCTCTATGATAGTCTGCAAGAGGAACAGCCTTTATAAAACTAGAGCTGCTCTATGATATTCTGCAAGAGGAACAGCCTTTATAAAACTAGAGCAGCTCTATGATATTCTGCAAGAGGAACAGCATTTATAAAACTAGAGCTGCTCTATTATAGTCTGCTAGAGCAGCTACTGCTGTAAAATTTCCAGAATTTTAGCATTTAGTTCTGCATCAGTTATGGATGCGGATACATTTTAACAATTTCATTTTCAGATTTGAACTAATTTGATGCCAAACACAAAATACAGATAAACTCAAGTCTTTTTACAATGTTCAGTTCAACCTAAAGTTTTAGTCTTTTATTAACCAGGTTTTTATTTTAATCTAATTTTGTGGTAAATAGAAACACAAACCATACTCACTTTCACTTAAAAGCAGCTCCATTCATTGAACCTGACTAAATCCAGCTTCACTGCGGAAACAAATATGGATTTTTTTTTTTTTTTTACTTTTAAGAAACTAGAAAACAGTGGACCAATCTAACCCAGGGGATTTTATACTTTTGTATGATGTACAAGACATTTTTACTGTATGTCTATTTCCTGGGCATTACAAATAAACGTAATAAATATTAAACGTAAAAAATGAAGACTGTTAAAGAATTAAGCCGTGTGTGTGGACATAGATGAGCCGTGGAGGTTCTTCTATGTGGGTTGACCTAAAAGGACAACCAGCTGTAGATGTCCGTCCAGGGAAGACTTCCTGTGGTTGATGAGGTACTTTTCAAACACACACATGCAGATAGCAGAAACAATATTACCCACCTTTAGTGGTGAGTGATCATGACAGAAGCTGTAAACCACTACCTCACTAACATGTACCTTTTCACACCTTTCTTTTAATAAATAACAAAACCAGAATAAAATATGTCCCGTCTCACTGAAACACACCCCATTAGTTTGTCCTTCTTCCTGCCCTTGTTTATTAAATCCCCCTACGGCTGCTTGATGATGCTCCTGACTGACATCTAGCCATGGCTGCCATCTCAGCCTGGTGTTTTCTCTGTAGTTCTTATTTCATTTTATAGCAGTGAAATGACAGCTGCTTTTATTCAGCCAGAGTTCAGCAGTGTGTGACCCCCTCTGAGTACCATGTGAGAATAAATAACAGTTTTTATTCCCCTGATGAGATGGTGATATACTCCTGCTGCCCGTCTGGATGAACTCACTGACCGTGGGTGTCTGATAATAAAGCAGGATGAATGAATGCCCATAGAGACAGTGGGCAAGGGCAAATGAGTGAGAAAAGGGGGAGGTCGGGAGTAAAGAGAAGAAAAATATCTGCTGAAATGTGACACTGCTTTCTACTGATCTATCCCTCTCTAGTTCTTTTGTTTCTTCTTATGTTGAAGGGTAGAGAGAGACGCTGCTGTCATCACACACACACCTCTCAGCCCAGATCCTGATCCTCTCCCCTCCAACACCAGTCCATCTGAGGTGAACTTCAACATGTCAAAGACCCATAAATCCACCCAGGAATAAGAGCTCAGCTCAACACCAGAGATCTAATCACAGCAACCTTTAACCACCTGAAACCACTTCATCATTGAAAGAAAGAATTATCAGTTCTCTAAATACTCATTTACACACTCAAGACCAGCCAGATCTTTACTTTATCATCTACATAAATTCACTGGAACCAAAGCCCTGACAGTGTGGTTTTGTATAGCTGTTGAAGAACACTGAGTTATGAACACCAACAGAAGGGCTGGGCTGGACTCATCTATTTACTCTGGAGTCTCTTCAAGCAAAGAGCTGAACCTCAGTAAATACTCAGGGAGGAGATTGTACTTTGTAATTAGCCATTTACATCCTTCCCTGTTGAATTTGTATTAAAGTCAGATGGTTCTGCAGGCTGTTGGGGTGACATCATGTGTGAGTGCTGGGACACTAAATAGAAAAGACTTTCAAGGGTTTTTAGTGCATCCATTTGTCTGAGGCAGCCAAGCTTGTTAACTTTTTCTAACCACGAGCACATTCTTTCCTGACCTTCAACCCTTCACCATATTTTCCTTTTCACTCACCACCATGGCTGAATGAAGCTGTCAGGGTGCAGTAATCTGCTACTGTACCAGTACCAAATGAGCCCAGTAGCTTCATTACATGACTGCCTGAGGTCATTTAGCGTCTAAAAGTGCCCATGGCTCGATATTTAAATCAATTTATATTAAACAGATTTAATATTTGATGCCTCTAGATTAGCGTTGCACCATTATAACTCAAAATACGCTGTAATTATTTCCTAAGGAGCAACTCAGAGATCAGAAGAAAGCGCCGCCTTCCGGTTCTGCTGGGTTTCTCCTTATTTGGCAGCCTGACACTTCTGCTGCAGTAGGGGGCAGTGCCGTCGCGTGAAAGAGAAACAAAACTGAAACTAAACACTACATGGTCTATGGGCAATGGCGGCAGCAGCATTGGTGTTCTCCTCGCTCCAGTTGTCGTGAACGTGCATGTGGGAGGAGAATTTACCATATAAGCAAGTCCGGATCACTATGACCTCATAGCAGTCTGGAGTGAAAAAAACTGTTTGAAACCTGGGTCTGAAATCTTGAAGAGCTTCTCACTGGCTGGACTAGGAGACCGATGGATGCTGTTTTTTGCTCTTTCTGGCAGGTTTAAGGTGAGAACTCAACGTTGCAACATGATAGATAAGTCAGAAAACACGGAAAACGATTCCATGGGACTTTAAAGAATCGGATCCACGTTTTCCTCCAGAAGAATGCACCTTGGACATAGAGGCACCTTTTATTCTGGTGCTGGAGCCCAAAACAAAGTCACAGGAGGAGTTTTAACGAATTAGACAGGAATAGCTTCCATAGCATTCATCAGCTTGCTTAGAAGAAAAGACACATTTAGGAAAAGTAATGAGCTTTGATTTTCAGCAGCAGTACTGCACAGTGTCACTGAAATAGGGATGTGAATCCCCACCACTGAGGCCGATTCGATTCGTATCTCGATACGCTCCCAGCGATTCGATACATTGACGATACGGTGAAGCCTCTGCCGATATGATTCATCCCTGCTGGCGATTCACCAATTTGAGTTCGATATGATTCACGATGCGATTTGAAACGATTCAACACATCACAGAGAATTTTCAAATCCACGTCTGTTTTTTAAAAATCATCATAATTACTTATCTCTCTCTCTCTGTGAAAGATTTGATACTTTATTGTTTTTGATAAATCAATAAATTCTACTTAAAAATGCACTTTATTATGGTACATTTGTTGTTAGTCTCAACTGTTGCTAAATTTTCCGTAGGATTTCCCCCAAGGGATCAATAAAGTAAATCTCTATCTATATATTTTTTTAAAAACAATGAATTGATATAGCCAATTTAAAAGATTAGGCCTGTTAAAAATAAATAATAAAAAATGTGAACCCTTAACAAAGCCCTTTTCTCAGCTCCTCCTTTAATTAATAGTACTTTCTGTCTGTAATTTGACTGAACCACTTGTTAAACCTACTCTAACCAACATTTCCAGCATTAACTCTGTTCATTGTGTAAATAACTTCAACACAGTGTCTCTAATACTGACTATCAAATTCTAGTGGCTAACAGAGCAGAAATCATTCAGATTCTCTGATGTTGCTCATCTCCTCCTCACCTGTTCTTACCCGGTTTTCTAACTGCGGCTGCACCACCTGGCTTCCGTAGTTTTACTGATGGTGCGTTCAACAAAACGAGGACAAAGCAGATAAACTATGAACGGATTGATCAACCGGTTGAACGTGGAGTCGTTGCTGCGGGACAGTTCTCCCCCACGCCCCTCCGGGGAACGAGTTACAAGGACAGCAGTTGAGTCACGAAACCTACGTTAAACGTCACATGAACGAGCACTGACTTGGTGGCAGACACACAAACACACACACAGTGTTTATAGCACCTGCAGCTCGCCCCGCAACCCGCGTGGAGCTGCTCAGTATAAAAGTAGCTCGTGAGATGAAAAGGGCTGGACACTGAACTAATCGATGTAATCATTGTTTTCACCGATGGGTGATGAGAGAGAGAGATACGTTGCACATTTAGCTGTCAGCTGTAGCCGATGCACGCTGAAGCTACCGGTGCATGATCAGACCACCGGTTCAGATCGGTGAATCTCCACATCCCTACACTGAAATAGTCTGATACAACAGCAGACTGGTGCATTAATGAGGGCCACATTCCCTTTTTACAGCTGGTTGTTCTATACAGTTGCTAATGAGCAGAACTTCCTCTAAATGGAATGCAGCCCTGCCCTGCGATGGACTGGTGACCCATCCAGGGTGTCCCCCGCCTCTCGCCCCTTGACCGCTGGAGATAGGCACCAGATCCCCTGCGACCCTCTGTGGAGGATGAAGCGGTTAAAGAAGATGGATGGAATGCAGCCCTCATCAGTATACTGCTGCATTCCATAATCATTCATGACAAAATAGTTACTGTAAAATAGATTTAATGGCAAAACACTACACACAGTTACCACAGACACAACATAGGGTTCTGATGACGGGAGAGAGAACCCCCTGCCTCCTTTACAGCTCCCTAACCCAGGCAGACCTGAAACATCAGGCAAAGTTCAAACTAATCATGAAAAGTTGGACTTCATGTGACTGAAGGTCACTCTAGTTACTCTTAACATTTTTTCAAAACCACAGTTATGTTTAAGGATTTTGGGAGAGTTCCCATAACATTTAAAAATGTATACTTCTTATATAGTTTATACATTAAAACTGAGACATGTTTTATATATTTTTTTTACTCAACGTGTCTCTGAAAGCTGTAGAATTTTAAGTTTTCTCTCTAATTGCCCCACAGTGTGAACCCCATAGGGTTAACTCCCAAACTCCAATAGGCTCCCAGAAAATGTCTCTTCCAAACTGGAAGTGATGGTTTGTTTTGTCTCCTACATAAAACAATGTAGACATTTAGACCAACACATGTAACCATCAGCCCATTCTTCCACTTATAGATATGCTTTAATTGTCCTGACCCTGATCTGTTAACTTATGTTAACCAGTACATAGGCTTGTTATATATAAAACTAGTGGACAGACCCAAATGGAGAATGATTAAACCAATATCCTGCTAGTTTTTCTAACAAGGAATGCATTATGTAAATGATAAAACCAACGCTGATCCAAAGACATCATCTGAAGAATATATCGTGGGGAAAAAAAGGATTTCAAACTTTATTATGATCGATTGCTTGGTTCTGGTTTCCATCTGAACAGAAGTGGTCTAGATGTAATTGATTTTAGCTGTTTATATTACTCCATATGGTCTTGTTTTAAAGTACGTTTGCATCTAGCATGATGAGCAGAGCTTTGAGGTTTGTCCAACACTTCTGAACTCAGAGCTCTGGAAATGAAAAGATTTAAAGCAGACAGCTGTCAGCTGCTGCTGAATGAAGGTGTTATTTCGGTTTCTCCTCTTTCAGGAAATCCTTACAATAATCTAACTTGAAAATTACTCTGTTAAAGTTTCAGAAAATATGTGCCAAATTAAATATAAACAGCTAAGCACACAAACAGGAGGTATGAAACTCCAGCAGGTCAGATCAGTCCGTTTAAACGATCGCTTCCTCATCATCCCATAATCAGAGCATCCTCCGTCACACATCAGTGCATCATCAATCACCGTCATCCATCCACCCAGAATAAAGTCACGCTATCACCAGATCGCTCATCTATTCATCAGTTAGCCACTCAATTAGCCATCCATCCATCCATCCATCCATCCATCCAGTCAGCAAGTGCCCAGGCTGGTTGCATCAGCCGGTCAGTTCGGGTCGTGTAAGTAATGAGGAGGAAGAAGCAGATTTCACAGAAAACTGTGGAGTCATGACCCACATATCACTGCAGCCTGACTCACTTCTGTCACATCTCCATCGAGTCTCTCCTTCCTCTACTGTTCCTGACTCATCCTATCACCAGGAGAGAAACACCAGGTCTCCAGGGACAAATTATCATGGAATTCTGCTTTTCCTCCTCCTCGTTCTGCCTCTGAGGGTTATCTGCAGTTTGCTTCACGCCAGCCATGAGAGTTTCCAGCATAACCATCAAGTCCTGCTCTCCAGTATTCCTCTGATTCTAGTTTTAATTATCAAAGGCTTGTAGAACTTTACAGGATGTCACTACACATAACTTCATACATGTGTGTGAAACTTCTCATTCCCCTTATTTGAGATGCTCTCTTCTCACAAACAATTCTCCACAGAATGGAACAGAGCATTAGTACAGTATTATACAGGAGTGAAATCCTAAAAGCATTATGAGGAGGAGAAAGTGGGCTAGAAGTGTGGCCCCTGTGTTTACTGTGAGGGCCCTCGTGCACGATCCTGTGGGTTGATGTAAAGATAGAGAGGAGAACAGCAGCGGTTTGGGCTGATGAAAAAAGGCCCTCAGCTGGGGTAGGTGCCTTATCGACGTACCATCAAGTGCATACGTACTACAGCGGCGGTTACACAACCCAACAACACTTCTCCAGTGAACAGCAGTTAAACTCCAGGCGTAATCTGCCGGCTGCTGCTTGTGTAACAGAAACACACACCGCTGGCCTGAAGAACGCTGAGGCTTCTAGTTTACTCCCATTCAGCCATACATCATGAACAGAAACAGGATTTTACAGCTGACAGACAGTCACTGTTTTAGCTGGTCCAACATCAACTTTATCATCATGCAGACACAAGTAGAAACCAACGACATTTTACATTCAGTGAAGTGAAAAGGGTCCTGAGGTGAAACATTTAATGATCCATCTTTTCATTCCATTTCTTATATTTTGTGTTTTTAATTAGCCACGTTGTTAAAGAGGCTCAGAACAGCAGAGCTGATTAATAGATGCAGTTATAACCATCATCTTTTAGTATCACCAGCTGGTGTTTAGACGTCCTCCTGTTTGGGTCACATTCCAATCAGAAATCAGCTTCACAAGCACTGACTGATGTGAACTGTCTCCCTGCTCTGTGATCCTCTACAGAAACTCAGAATCAGTGCTTTTAGTGTCAGTCCACCATTAACATCACACACATATGAGACTGAAACATGATGATATTTTATATAGATTATCTATTGATTGTCATGATTCCCTGTCTTGTCTTAGTTCATGTCTGTCATTGCTCCTGTTCTCGCCCTCCCTCATGTGGTAATTGTCATCAGGTGTTTCTTGTTTCATTGATTTTCATCCACAGTATTTAAACCCTTCTGTTTCTTGTCTTGTCCTGGGTTCATCTGTTCTGTCCTGTCAAGTCATGTCATGGTCACAGTCTGTTTTCATAGTTGAGCATTTTGTCAAGTCTCGTCATAGTTAAGTTCTTTAATAAAACACACCATTGGATTTTGTACCTCAGTCTCCAGCGCTATCGGGTCCACCCCACCACAGTTCATGACAATTGATCAATAGTTTTATTGAACAGAAATGATCATTTTAAAAAACAGTTCTAAATCAGATCATCACGAGACAAATTCAGACTCATGGAGTCACTTTTAATCAAGCCTGGTGTTGATGAGGACATTAAAAATAACATAAAAAATAAAGATGTAAGAAGTAATGAGATTACATTAGGCTTATTGTTGTTATGTTTCCTTCTCTAAAATAATATTTCTTCTCAAAAACCCATGATACTTTAGCAGTGGCAACCTGTCAATAGGGGGCGCTAGGGCGCCCACCCACCAGTCTCACAGGAGGTGGAAGAAGAAGACGACGATTGGAATCACAAAATAGTTTTAATAAAACCAAGAAAATAAAACTAAACAATCTATCCATTATACATAAGTGCTGATCTGCATTTAGGTGTAGTTTTAAAATGTTCTCTCACTTTTTTTTTACCAGACTGGAAGGTCGTGTGATTTACTTTCTGTTCTTTTTGGGGGGTCTTCTGCGCATGCTTTGGGCGCACAAATCTTTACCATAGACCTACAATATAACTGGTGCATGGACACTGGAGCTCCCTTCAATACAAAGTATAGGAAAAGTCCAGGTTGCAGAATTTAGTGACCGAAGCATTCGCAAAAGACTGTACAGTAGAATCAGCTCAGATCAGGACTTGACCCAAAAGCTCTAGTTAGCTCGCAAGGAGGAGGAAGTTCTTATCATGGAGGAAGCTAAATGGATATTTTTTCAAAGAATCCTGCTTGACAGCTTTGTGACAACCCTGAGGATTGATTCCATGTGTCCTGATTTAATCAACTCAACAGCCAGCGAGTCATTTCAGTTGTTTGTTAGAGTTCAGACCAGGTCTTGGTTCAGGTCTGGTACAAAGTCCGGTACTGGGTCAATTTGACCAGTTCAGTTTGAACCAGGTCCCGTACCAGGTCATTTTGGACTGGTTCGGTTCGAATCACGTCTGGCACCGGGTTGAGTCAGAACCGGTCCCGGTTCAGACCATGCTGGTTCAGACTGTCCATGCCTGCATGCACTGAACATTACTGTCAGAGTTTATTTCAGTGATGAGGCTAGATATTTAATGTAATCTGATCTCAGTTTAGCTTGTTTTCATCACTTCTTGCTGCTGGGTCTAAGCTGTGTGGCTGTGGACCTTCAGGATTTAAAATAAATGTGTTTTTGTGTTCAGGATCTGAAGCCTGGTGCTGCTGAGAACCAGTGTTTTTCTGAGCAGAGTTTGTGTTTTCAGTAGAAAGCTGTACAAACTTCATTGTGAATATTAGGTTATGTTTTTGACCTTGTGTAGGTCAGGTTGCTTTTTCCATGAAACTCTTACTTCTGTTGTGACCACGTTGTGGTTGTTTTTTAAATTTGTTTCTGATTATATTATTCTAAGGTCTCCTTATGAAGACTTTATGATTTCTTTACTGTTTGATGTGGAATTGGGCCAAACTGTGTGTGACCTAACTGCTCCACATTTTTAGTGAATTGGTGGTAGGGATTTTACCAGAGGTGTGGACTCGAGTCACATGACTTAGACTCGAGTCAGACTCGAGTCATCATTTTGATGACTTCTGACTCGACTTGGTAAAATCTAGAAAGACTCGCGACTTGACTCGACCTGCATGTGTTGACTTGATGACGACTTGAAGATATTTGATATTTTAGCACTGAAAACGGCTCCAGATCAGACCTATTTGGCGCAAATGCGGCCTCATCCCTCACTGGCGCTGCTAAAAATCTCCCCCGCAACGCAGCGATCAGCTGATCGGCGGAAAAACTCTCCGACGCTGAACGTGTCTCTGAAGTTCAGCAGCAGACACACATTAAACCAGGAGAACTCAAATTCAGGTCCTAAAGGACCCCTTCTATTAAGAAGTCCACGATCCGGAGGAGTCTGTAACCTCTCTGCTTCATGAGGGCCAGCAGAGAGACCTGCTGCTGCTAAAGTGAAACTAAACAGCAGCTGATCGCCGTGCTGCTGCAGGGGCGTGTCTAGAACTTTTCTCTGGGCAGGCAGGGGCAAAGATGATAGAAGGGTGGCCCACTAAAAAGTCCATTGTATTTAAATGTTCTGCAGTCTTAAACAGCAGACCAACATTTTGATTATTTTAATTAATTTATTTACTGAAGTAAAACACATGGATCTGTTTACCATGCAAGAACTACGAAGCAGATTCAAAATCAGAACAGAATCAGTAGGAGAAAAATGAACATTTTAGTACATCAGTACATCGTCTGCCTATGAATGAGCTTTCAACATCAAAATAATAATAATAATAATGTAGAATTACAGCAGTTTATGCAGATTATTAACAATACATCAAAGATTAGGACAGCTCATATGTCTGTTTTTGTGGATTTTGGCAAACCATTCCACAAAACTATTCAATATAATATGCAAAAACTGATTGACAGCTCTGCTGGGGGTGATCAGGCAGGGTGTCCAATCAGATCTCAAGGGTGGTCAGCACCACCCCTGTGGCCCCGCCCCTGCCTGCGTGGACCCCACGTTGACTCACAATGACGACGTGGATTTAATGAAAGAACCAGAGCTCTGGAGACTCTGTGACTCAATGATCAGAAACTAGCGGTTCGCGGACCGGATCTGGTCCTCCCTCTGATTGGCTGTAGTCCAGATATTCCTTGTGTGCTGCAGTCAGAGAGGTGAGAATGCTAGGCTAGTCAGATGAACAGAGTGGATTTTGTGGATCAAGAGAGAAAATTTAAAGAATTATTAACAACTTTTCATCAAGTTAAGATCTGAGCTTCTGAAAATCATGACCAATGATCTGATAAGGAGCATCAACCTCCCAGGTTAGGTCAGACTCTGGTCCAGGTTAGGTCAGGCCCTGGTCCAGGTTAGGTTAGACCCTGGTCCAGGTTAGGTCAGACCCTGGTCCAGGTTAGGTCAGACCCTGGTCCAGCTCACTGGGTCCTTTGTCCTGCTAAAGACCCCCCAAATGGACAAAAGCTCTAAATCTATAAACAACATGATCAATGCTCTGACCAGGTGTCTCCTCTACCTGCTGCCTCTCAGCGTCAGTCAGCAGCAAACTGATCATCAGATCAGCTTTAACATTAAGTAATAATTATTATTTTATTTAATAAAACTGAAAAAAGACTTCAATTCTTTTAAAATTATAACTACTTTAAAAAAACGTTTGGTCAGGTATTTTTATTAACTTTGTACATTGTTTGTAATATTTTCTTACAATATTGAACATCTAGCCAAGGCCAAAGATCTAGAGACCAAACTAAGGAAGTGTCCATCTGAGAGACAGGTGTCCTTCTGAGAGACAGGTGTCCACGATGGAGGATCGTCCATCTGACATTTTGACATGAAATGTTCAGGTTGAGACATTCATGAGAAACATGAAGTTAAAACATTTGAACTGATCTTTAAATGTTTCATGTTTCAGTTTCAGTTCATGAGAGAGATTTATCTAGAAATCATTTATTAAAACTATCTTTAAATTATAATTGGTCAGATGACTCGATTATGACTTGAAAATTCAAAGTTAAGGACTTGGACTTGACTTGGACTTGCACATCGATGACTTGGACTTGGTTGTGTTTGACTCGGACTTGACTGGAAAGACTTGTGACTTACTTGTGACTTGCAAAGCAGTGACTTGGTCACACCTCTGGATTTTACCAGCAACATTTTCAGTCAGATAAAAAGATTTTGCTTCATTTCCTGCCCTAGTGTTGATATGTGGGTTTTTGCGCATCTGAAAACCGACTTGCAAAAACGCTCCCCCCCCCCCCCCCCCCCAAAAAAAAAAGTCACCAGACGCCACTCACAATATTCTCTTAACTTTTATTTAAAAACATGTAATTTCTTCAAAACCTCAATCTATTGACCAACTGTGATCATGTTCCTTGCTTATCTAGTTTTTCACCTATTTCTGTGACCATCCTGGAGCCACTAAATTCAGAAGGTTTACGTCTAGATGAGTTCTCCCATCCTTTTGAGTTTCCCTGTGCTCCCTACTGCTCCACACGTCCAAGCATGCTCTGCTCTATAACAATGCAACTACAGCCACT
This sequence comes from Callopanchax toddi, assembly GCA_006937965.1. NCBI lineage: Eukaryota > Metazoa > Chordata > Actinopteri > Cyprinodontiformes > Nothobranchiidae > Callopanchax > Callopanchax toddi. Next base: position 459,712 of record SSNR01000326.1, read on the forward strand.
GGGAAACATCAAAATCAGAGGTAGAGGTGTTTATTGTGATCTGATGACTCGGCTGTGAGTGAGCTCATTTAAAACCAGCGCTACATTTTTTAAAACTGATCATCAGCTCTAACATCAGCCTATGACCTTATGAGAGGTTAAAATCTGAATGTTAAAACCTATTACACTGTAATAGAAAGCTTTACAGTCACTTTTCATGTGATCTGAAAGTTGATGCATATTTCTGCAATAAAAAATGAAACATCTAATTACAGTATATATAAACTCCAGAACTTTGTTTGTTTTTTAAAGAAACTTTTCACCCATAATTCTGTAGAGTCTGTTAATGTGTTGATGTAAATCTAGTTTTGGAAACCTTTTGACTTGAATAGATTTTTAGATATTTAATGCACCCATACACACACACACACACACACACACACACACACACACACACACACACAC